>VXAC01007221.1:231877-367217 GCA_013399225.1 Rhipidura dahli | reverse complement strand
CCATGGCCCCGGCGGCGGCCGCGGCCCGACCCCCGTAGCGCCGCTCCCGCTCGGAGCAGCTCCCGGCGCCGCTCGCACGGTAAGAACCGCCGACGCGGGGCGCGGGGGAACGGCGGCGTCGGGCCGGCCGCGGATCCCGATCCACCTCACGGCCGCGTTGCCCCGGGGATCCGTCCCCGGGGGTGGCGGGACCGCGTCGCTATAGTGCCGCGGCGGCCTTTGGCCTTCCGCGCTTCCTCCCTGCCCGGCGGACGTGTGACCGTGGCCGGGCTGGAGCTGCGGTGAGGGAAGGGACCAAAGGGGCGGTGGCACCGCCGATGTGCGCTCCCGGGGCCGCGGGGGGTGGTGGGGAGATGTCAGCGCTGCGCCGGCGGCACCGCGGCCGGAGGCACCGAGCTTCGCCCCGGCGCTTGGCCCGGGTGCGGGCGGCAGACAAAGAGGTGCCCTGGCAGCGCCTTCTCCGCCTGCTGCCGGGGGGGGCCGGCCGCCCGGCAGACCCCACCGGGACCATGCGGGTGTCCTTGGGCCCGTCTCACCGCAGGCTGACATCCCTCCCGCAGCGTGGGTGATGCGGATCGGGGGAAGGCCGGGCTGGCCCCTCAGGATCGTGGATCCCCCCGCCGTGCCCGGGACAAGCGGCACTGCTGCCATCTCTCCATCTGGCCGAGCTGTGACCCGCTGACAGACCTCTGCCACCCCTCGGGGTGCTCCTTTGCCCGCTCCCGGACCTGGCAGCGTCCCTATGCCGCTGCGGGTCAGGCTGGGCCATTGGCACAGATATTCCATGATTCTGCTGTTGCCTGCGGGTAGCGGAAGCCTAGCAGCAGCAAGGCCTGCATTGATCTGTCAGAGCTCGCCTGCCAACCCGTTACTTCCTTGGCCAAGTCAGGATTATTAAAACGTGTAAACGTTTCCTTTATTTCTGCTCAGAACTCGACAAAACCATATGGGAAGAGACTGGAGTGAAATGCTGGTAATGGAGTGTTCAGAACAGGTGTTGTAAGGAACAAAGATGAGAGGTACCTGGTCGTAAAAGTGGTTAGGGAGATTCACGGCAATGGAGGAAGGATAGCTGTTGGAATTTGATGGTATTTCCAGAAGCTGTGTTTGCTCCCACAGAGCTGGGAACAGAGGGCTTGTAAGTGGTTAAGCACACAGAACATTTATTTTGGTCTATGCTAGCATTGAAGCTTCCTGGTAGACCTTGCCCATTGTAAACTGCAGCTGAAATTAACATCCCCAAGACAGACTTGATGACAAGTTGTAGCTCATGGTTAGGGCTTCTGGTTGATCCAAGTGCTTTCAGAACTGTTGACCAAACTCTGCTGATGGGGAATTTAAAATAAACTGTCTGACCTTCCTATTCTGGAAGATACTTGAACCAGCAGCTGAAGAACTCTAATGCTGCAGCAGATTAAAATTATCACTTAAAGCTGCAAAATAACAGCATTTCTCTGTGTGCATGTGGCACTTCTTGCCCCCTGGAGCAGCAGTGTCATCATCCACAGTACTGATTCCTGGAAACTTCAGTTGTGAAACTGGTTATGATATTTGGGCAGGCACAAGTAGATCATTGATGGCTCTCACTCTGCTGCATAGTAAGCCTTACATGTCCAAAAAAAAAAAAAAAAAGGAACCTGAGCTATGTACTTTGTGTGCTTTGTTTAGCAAGGATGTAGCCTTACCTGTAGGAGACAGGGAAGGGAATCCTCAAGCAAGATTGCTATTTTACAATTTTTCCTGTACTTAATGTAACAAGAAGCCATTTTGTTTCCATTAGTGACAGACTGTAACCTTCCTAAATCCCTATTAATAGCGTTTTTTTATTCTTTCTGGTGTACTGTTCAAAATACAGCTCAGGGCTTTCTCCATTTTGGGTAATGCTTACTGTGCTTGTGAGTTGTATCATCCCACTGCCACCGTAAATTACTGCAGGAAAAAGGAAGCACAGCAGTGACAGAAAGAAGAACAGCATGAGCCAGTGTGCTCACCCTCCCAGAAGGTGGAATGAGCCACTTGTGGGATAATTGTGCTCTCACAGATTGCACACTGCAGGGTACTAGTACAGCTCTAAAGGAGAAGTTAGTAGCTGCTGATCCTTTGCTTCTATAGTTGAAAGACTGGGTGTATGTAGGTGAAATGGCGTGGTAGAAAAGCAGAGCAACTGGCATCAGAATGAGCCTGATTGTGGAAATGCTTTCCTTTTTCTTGCTGTTCTGTACAGGTTTAATGCCTTTGCATTCTGTGGCTTTGGTTCCACTGCATTGGCTAATAATGACTTTAAAGGACTATAAAGTAACAAAGGGAGAAAAATATCAAAATCCCTAGGGTCTTGCAGATGGTGAGGTTTCCAGTCTCTGAGAATCTGTGGCCAGCTGCCTTTTTCCAGTAAGGATAAGGTGCTGATGAGACTGCAGACCTGCAACAGGAAACTACATGAAATGGTTGTGTGAATAGTGCTGAAAGGGAATAATGCTGCTGGGAGACTGTAATGGATTATGCTAGGAAGCAGTCCTGAAATCATGCCATGTAGTTTTCTTTGAGAAAGAAGTATTACCAAGGATGCTCTGAATGTGGCACAGCATGTTCTAGTGACTGCTGCAGTAGTGCTGATGTGAAACACCACATTCAGCTCAGCATGACTGAACTCTTTGGCAAAGCTTTGGATGGCTGGAGTGGTGAAGGAGCAAAGTGTAAGTGCAGAGCCCTTTTGCCATTAAGTCTTTCCATCTAGTATCTTACTTAACTCATTTGCACAGGAGCTTGTTAGACTTCTGCTGAAGAGAATGCTATGCTACTCTCCAAATTGTCAGAATAAAATATCCTATCTTGCTGCTGGTTGGTGTTTCATTGTTTCTTGGGGTTTTTTAAGAAAAAAGGTGAATTTAAATGCTTAAAACTACCATTTTATGATACCTACTAGTAGTGTGATAGCTGATGCAGATTACAGTCCAAAGTCTGGCATGGGTCCCAGCAAATATCACAGGTATTTTAAAGCACATGAAACATCCATATCAGCATTGAAAAATATTATTTTGCATATCAGTAGTAAAGTTTATGATATGCAAAATACAGCAATTGGACATATCAAACATTTTCAGCAAACTTACCAAAGATGTACATTTTTGGTAAGTGTACAACAGTATGTTTGACAGAGTGTAGTAATACTTGCCATATCCTTTATCTCTTGAAAAATTTAAGGCTGTAGGGTGAACCTGGAGAGAGGAATGATAGTGACTGCTGGGGAGAACAATGCAGCAAGTATCCAAAGGCTTGTTGGTTTGAGACTGCTGACAGAAATATCATTGTGCTGTAGTATGTGTAACATTAGTTCCTCAGACTTTGGAGGAGAGGAACTGGCCAGCTGCAGTCAAATGTACAAAACATTGTTTAAGCCTTGGGCAAAACCCACCACAATAAGAACAGCCCAGTCTTACTGGGCTACCTTATCTTTAGCACAGCGAACTGAAAATCCATGATTTTTCATATACCTTTTAACCTTCCCTTTTTTGAAATGACTTAGCATCTGCCATTCCCACTGAAGAAGGGAATTGCTGCCAATGCCAGAGGAGATTTGGAATTTGTCAATGCTTAGCTTTGGTATTCTTCTGAACTTGAAAAACCAGTAAAGGAACAGTAAAACAGGAAAATTTAGTATCAGTTTAAATGTAAGATTTATGGGTCTCTTATTGGAGCAAAAGCAGTAATATAATTAAACAAATTATTTAGGCAACCGGGAGTATTTAGTTTAAATAAATTTGCTGATTGTACTGAAAGAGGGGAGTGTGTTTATCTAAAATACTCCCAAAATCATATAGGCATGAACAGGTAAAAGTGGGCTGTAATACTGTAATATAGATAGGAATAGTGAAAGAGTTACAGCAAAAATAATTACAGTTAATCAGCTCAACTGTATGTTTTTAATAGGTCATTGTAGCCACAATGGCAACGTCATCTGAAGAAGTGTTGCTGATAGTGAAGAAGGTGCGTCAGAAGAAGCAGGATGGAGCTCTGTACCTGATGGCTGAACGCATTGCATGGGCACCCGAGGGCAAGGACCGCTTCACTGTCAGCCACATGTATGCAGACATCAAATGTGAGTGCACCCTGCTGCTGCTGCCGCCCTCAGCAGCATTGCTCCGGATATTTAAATAGAACACAGAGCTCATGTGCTGTATAATGCTGGGCATGGCTAAGTGGGGAAGGTTGCAAAGCTGTAGAGCTCTGGCCAGGCTACTCTGTAGCAGCAGAGATCAGTTCTGTGATGAAGTATCACCTGCTTGAGGATGCTACCACAGAACTTCTGTAGCTTTCAGATATTAACTTACACTGCATTTACTATTAACTTTGATAAGCTTCTGCAATAAATTGAACAGAAAAATAACCTATGCCATATGCTTGTAGAGGGAAGGGTGGGAGGAGGATTGAGGATGCATATAGGATTTTCAGTCTAACAGAAACTATCTGGCATGTCATCTGTTTTAACTCAGTGTCTAAAGCTGTTTCAGTTTTAATATAAAATGAACTCTGTTCATCCAACAGACCATAGCTTCAGAAGTGTCAGCTTCTGTAGTTTGGCCTAGCTGGTAACATTCTGAATAAGCATTTGCTGTTGAAACAGCAGAGTACTTGCAAGTCAAAACTAAACAGTAAATGTCTATAGCATGCTGCCTTTCTGGCTCCAATTAGTGCTCATATTTCATGTTCTGTAATGCCAAAGAAGGAATAAAAAGTAAGTTGTGTGTGTCACTTGCTGGTGGTTTAGTGATTATTGCTGTTTAAAGTCACATACAAGCACTGCAGCATGATCAAAAGGGTATGATGAATTAGAACTAAGATGCTCTTTTCTTACATATGGATGTGATAAGTTTAAAAACCCTGTTCACCTATAACAATCAGCTTTGTGAAGGTTTTATTTAGCTATTAACTTGCACATAAGCAGCTTGTGTTTTAAATATGTACATGTATAGGCACTGAAACATTTTTAACTTAGGTGAAAAATGCACATTTTGTCATCTGAAATAAAAATAGGCTGAGATGTATTTGTAAATTTTTAACAGAGAAGATGATTTAGTGTTGACATCTGGTTCCTGTCTCCCACTTGCACTGGAGAAAGGGCTGATACTAAAAGTTAGGTTAGTGTCATTTGCAGTGCTTCACTAAAGTCAGTGTAGCAACAGTCCATAAGCATAGCTGTCCCAGCCTCTGCTCCCTCTGGTAATGAGAATGAAAGCAGGAATTAGGGTTTTTTTATGAGTCATGAGGGTGTAGTAGTACCTTGGAGGCATTGGTGATTGACTTGGGGAGCAGTAGTGGCTAACCACACTTAGCTCACCACTGGAAACTGGGATCCAGATGTGCTGTTACCCACCCTGTCTCTGCTTTCCTACTGCTGTCCTTCCATGGGAGCTGGGCCAGCTGGAAAAACAAAAGGGGGTGCTTTTCAGTGGGTCAGTTCCTTGGTTCAGCTTGCTGCACAAACACCAGCAATCATACAAGAAATGCAGCAGGAAGAAGTGGAAAGGGGGAATGAGGTCACCTTTCAGCAGCAGCCTGGATTGGTTCCAGGTTAAAATGTCCAGGTGATGATAACCTCATTTGCAGCAGTTTTCTAATGGATGCTGTGGGGAATGCAAAGATGAATCAGGACTCCTGCGCAGGAGCTGAAGGATATTGAGCAACAGGCTGCTACTGTCTGTGTCTTGTATTTTAGAGTGAACAAGGTGCAGGGTTCAAACTAATTCAAGGAGAAGACTGACTGTTCCACTTTCAGGGCTGCAATTCACACACAGGATAATGGTATTTAATTGGATGATGAGGATAACTGCTTATAAGCAAATACTCTAGGGAAGACAGTTTCTTGTATAAGGTTACTGTCTGTCTCTCTCCAATCTAGGCCAGAAAATCAGTCCAGAAGGCAAAGCTAAAATTCAGCTGCAGCTGGTATTGCATGCAGGGGACACAACCAACTTCCACTTCTCCAATGAAAGCACAGCAGTGAAGGAGCGAGATGCGGTCAAGGATCTTCTTCAACAACTGTTGCCCAAGTTCAAAAGGAAAGCTAATAAAGAACTTGAGGAGAAGAACAGGTAAAGGGAAAGGAGCCTAAAAGTTCATTGTTCTTTTTCTTCTAATTGTTAGCTAACTATCGTGTATTTCTGTTAACAGTTGTTATTTCAACGTCATGAATGATACAGCATTTGTTTCCCTAGTAAAAATCTCCCTGCTTTCAATTTCAAGGCAGTTCCTTGAGACTTACATAACTGTCACATGTTGAGACTACACTTGTGTGCTTCCCAAGTGACACGTTCTTGAGGTGTAAAGGCAGCCAGTCTGGCTGCCACCCGGTCTTCCTTATCCATAGCTAGGAGAAGAGAGCACCCAACTGGCAGTCTGTCTCTTTAGTCTTCTTAAATATATATGTATCAGTTAAAAAAGCTGCTTGAAAGATTTTTTTTCCTTTTCCAAAAATTTTGTGGATCCTGGTGGGTTTATTTTCCTCCCCATAGAACTGCTTCCCCCTCAAATCAAGACTACTAAATGGTTAGGTATTTTCATGCATCTCACTTGAGGTGCTGCAGTTTGTTACTTGGCATACAGGATGTTTATTCTAAGAAACATTTTGAGAAAATGTTGAGGACCTAAGTCCTTTTCCCAAATGGGCTCTTGAGAACATTTCCGTTCCTTTAAAATGTTTGTGTTAAGCCACTCCCTGTGGTCGCAGAGCTCCCTTCTCTGCATCTCCCCCAATGAGTTTCACTTCATTCTGGTGTCTACTGTGAATCCTGTGTCTCCTGGCTTCCATTTCCAAAGACTGTTTTAGCTTTCAACATAGCTAAGTTAAAGCTAGGTTTTTCAAAACATGAGAGCATTCCCTCGTGGGACTGGATCTTAACAAGGAGATTTCCCAGCAGAAGGGCAAGAGCCCTTGTGCTGGAGCTGTGACACAATCAGGATTAACTGGTTCTAGTACTGCAGCAACCACTAGGGTCTGCAGCAGTGCAGCCTGCTTTGGCACTGTTCCCATACTTGTTTCTTTATGCTATGTGCCTTATTTCTGACAATACTGGTGCTGAGAACACTGGCAGTCTTGGCTCTGAATCTTTGCCTCCTTAAATGGAGTTTTACAGCATCACACTGTGCAGTATCAAGAGCTTTTCTAGTTACTGAAAAGCCAGAATCCCGGCACGTACTCAGACATAGTGTGTTCTCTTAATTAGAAGTCCAAGTCTAGTGATGGGGCTTCATTAGCTTAATTGCAACAGATAAGGCAAAAAAGATTCAGCCTGTTCTGGAAGGGTACAACATCCATAGTCCCTGCAGCACTTCCTCCATTTATTGATATGTGGGAGCTGGGTACGTACCAAAATTCCAAGCTTTAATGAAATAACCAGAATAACAGAATGCTTTCTGCTGCACTAATTTGTAAGAATTGCCACTAATCCATATTTGTGACAATAAGAAAAACTGGAGAAACCCTGGTGGTTAAAACATAATATGGATATCCTGCCACAAAGCTTTCATTTCCACCTCATCCTACTTCGTCCTTAGGGCAGTTAAAGAGTTTTGTTTTGCCCAATTTACAGTTTATCCTTGTTCTTCCCTAGACCATGTACTATGTATCCATAAGACTCCTGATTTTTTTCATTGTTTGCAATTGATCAAGACCCTGAGGTACATGCTAAAGATTGGTGAGGTTATTGGCAGATTGTGAACACACATGCACGCGTCCCTGAAAATAGCCCAGTGGGTTTCTAATAAGGTACACAGCTGTAAAAACAGCTGCTTAAACATGAGTGAAGATTCAGGTGCATAGTCTTTGCATTTTGGGTAGTAAGGGTGATAACTTCTGTAAACATTGCTCCCTGGTGGAAGCAGTGACACAGAATGTCTCTCACTTGTGCTGTGATTAAGTGATGAAGATCCTGCTGTCACCACAGAAACATAAATGAAGAACCATCTCAGGGTAACATGTTTTAAGGGATCTTTTCCCATAGATATTTTGTGATCTATACTCTTGCACTAGAATAGAGATCCGTAACTACTGAATTTTAAACCGAGAACTGGACAGTGCTGAAATCTCCTTTTTTTCTCCCCCATCATATTTTTGTTATGGAACAGGAAGAAAATTCGCTGTGCTTTTTACACTTCAGGAGATTCCAGTCCTGGTGTGCGAAGACACAAAAGCACCACAGAATATTTTAGGACAAGACATGAATCCCACATTCACTTTTTTGTAGACATTACTGTTTTCTAACATTCAGTGTTAACATCCATTTCTTAAGCCTTTTCAGACAAACAGTGCTATTGACATTGGTTGTTTACAGACTTGTTAAGAAATGCACAGCATTTTGAAAGAAAAGATGGTTTCTGTTCCTTTTGTGAGCTCGTGTTAGTTGTGGAAATACTAGTGATCTATTCTACAGTGTTTCAATTCTATTCAATACATTCTTTTACCAGAATGCTGCAAGAAGATCCTGTTTTGTTTCAGCTCTATAAAGACCTTGTTGTGAGCCAAGTAATCAGTGCTGAAGAATTCTGGGCCAACCGTTTAAGCCTGAATGCAGGGGATAATTCTGCAGCACCTAGTAAGCAGGATGTGGGCATCTCTGCAGCATTCCTGGTACGTTGAACCTCTAACTTAAAGGATTTTAGAGCAAACAGACTGGGGAAAGTGAGAGTTCTGCTCATGCACTTTATCCCCATATACATGGATGTTGTACTTTCCTGGTTCCTCAACAACTCTCCGCTATTCTAAGTGTAGAGGAGAAAAAAACCTTAGTTTTAGTTTCCTGCTAATCTTCAACCTCAAAGTTTTGTCAGTTTAAGATGCCCAGTTTGAACTTTAAATTGCCAATAGGCAGATGATGTTTGTACTGCTGCTCTGCCTCCCATAGAACAGGAGTGATATGAATATATGGCCACTAGATTAGACTGTATTAGCTTAATAAATTAAAGAGCATATCTGTGGCAGGATTGACATGCAGAAATGAACCCTTCCACCTAAGGGTTTTATTTCCTTCTCAATTTTTTAAATCAATGCATGATTTCAGCTACTTGAAGAACAACTTCTGTGTCTGAAACCTCATTTTCTCTCTCTTTTTCTCTAACTTTCAGTTATTTTACCCATTTGTAAAAACCATGCTTCAGTAATTTCAGTGCAGTCTAAAAGTAATCTAGGTACAGCTTCAGATTCCTCACATAGAGACATGTTTCTACTTCTGCAACAAAATTCACAGATAGGACTCTTTAGATGGAATCCCACTTCCACCTTTGTAATGATTGTGCTCATAGTGGGTTTGGGAGAGAAAGAGGAGGTAGGAATTGTTCTAATTTAGCTGCTGTAAAACCACTTGGTTTTTTCCCCTCCTTGGAAATACCTGAATCATTTGTCTAACAAATTGGATTGCTGATTTCCTCCCATTATTCTAACACCTTAATATTAAAAAAAGAAATCACAATGAAAAGTAAACCCACCAAACCTTCAAAACTGAAGCATTCTTAAAATAACTGGTTATGTCTGTGTCCTCTGCATTTGTGAAGAAGAAACCTTCAGATATTTGTGTGTCCTAATTCAAGTTAAACCTGACTGGCTCTGCTGAGAATGAGTGTTTCCCTAGGAAGAAGATGGTACAAAACCTAGACTTGAGGTACACAGGAAAAGGAGGAAAAGGCAGCAGCCTGTGCAATCATGTACTTTTCCTGTTTCTGAGAGCTGGACGGAGCACTCGTCTCCTAGAGCTTCCTAAAGAGATCACTGAGATTTAAGTTTGAAGTTCTTCTAAGGCTAACACTCAAGCTTTAAATTCAGTGTTACCTCTCAGTTATACTAAGATGTTTTTAGTGTATAAGGGAATAAGAGCTATAAATCCTTTTTCGTCACTTCATTACAGACATTGATTATTCACTAGCTGAATTGTTGAGTGAAAAATAAAAAATGAGGCATATACAGTACACTTACCTAATTTTATTTTGACACAAGGATAATCATAAATAAATTATGAAGCATAAAAAATTTAAGCATATCTTGTTTTGACCAATGGAGTGCTCTTTGCTTTCTAAAGCCTGCAGTCTGCTTGTTGAATTGTCCCTTAAGTGGCAAGTATAATAAAGTAATTCGTATTTGCTCTTTTATTTCTCATTGTAAAATACCTATGTACGATCTAATATGCTATGGATTAGTGGAAGAAGAAGATTATTTTACCTGCAGCAGACTTTGCTTGCAAGATGCCAATTCTTTTCCTTCTCCAGTTAGAGAAAGCATCCAGCCATGACTGTTCTCTGCTGTGTGTGCTTTTCCTTAGGCTGATGTACGGCCTCAGACAGACGGCTGCAACGGGCTCAGGTACAACTTGACTTCGGATATTATTGAATCCATATTTCGGACATACCCTGCAGGTGAGAGCAGCATTTTACACATCACACACATCCATTGCAGATTGGTCTTTTTACTGTCTTACTGCAGAAAGACTAAAACATTAGCATAAGGGATCATATCTTCCAGTCTTCTGGATAATTTTCCCTGCCTCATTAGAGGAATGGAAAGAAGCATATTCATGTTTCATAGAAGTGTAAAATATGCTTTTGAAATGAAAACTTGATTTTATTAAGTGAAAATATTTTAACTTGTGTTGACTTTTTATTTTTTAAATTGTGAGTAAATGTTTGATTCCCATGATACTCTCCTACTCAATGTTCCAATTAATTGTTACTTTTCATGAAATCACCTTTGGTAGGAAAAGAACCTGATTTCCATCATTTCCCCTGCACTGTAATGAACATTGATTCATTTTGGTCCCTTGTGTAGGGGCAATTCAAGAGTGTTCAGGCCACTGTTACATGCACTTTTCAAAGCTTTACAGGCCTAAGTGAGTACCTGTTTGCTCATGCTTAATACTTCAGTCTCGTCCATTTAACGGGAATGAATGAAGGCAGCAAGGAAGCCAGCAAGGAAATGTTGACATGAAATACCACATTAAGATTTGTGGAACAGTTTGTAATCCTTCTGGGTTTCATTCACAGTAAAAATGAAATATGCAGAGAATGTTCCACATAACATGACCGAGAGGGAATTCTGGACACGATTTTTTCAGTCTCATTATTTTCATCGGGACAGGCTCAACACAGGCTCAAAAGACCTCTTTGCAGAATGTGCCAAACTGGATGAGAAAGGTAAGCTGGTTGTCTCTGAAAGCTGCAGATTGTCATAGAAAGTTAGCTACAGCTTTGCCATTCTGAGCACATTTCATAGTGAGAGAATTTCTTGGAACAAATTAGCCTTTGGAAAGTGGCAGCACTAGAAATAAGCTTTTACTACTAATTCTATAATATGCCATCAGTTACTATGGAATACTTTTGTGTACATAATAGGTTTTTTTTTGTGATATGTGCACCATTTACAACAGGTACAGCTTTTGTTATAGATGGGGTTTTAGTAGATGGGATCTCTATTGGTCCAGATTGTCCAGAGGAGTTGCCATCCCTTCTGTCAGTCTTTTAAATCTGAAACTGTAAAGCATTACCTGACTTAAGTTTTTTAGCATGTTTTGAGATAGGTTTGTGATGATACAGAAATGTGGGGAGTTGGGATCGTTTACCACCATTCCATAATACGTATTCTGGCTAAAGAAAGCATTCTATTAGGAATGCTAAACCCTTCACAAGTCAAAGCTATCACCAGATATAAACTGTCATACTACTCAGGCAGGGCAGCAAAACAGTGCCAAAATTAGAAGGAGCACAACTGAGGCTTCCTAGCTCCCACTACTGTAAGTGCATCTTAATTTATTTTTAATCAGTGTTCAGTGATGTCTAAAAGTTGGTAAAAACTGGGTTAATTAGTAG
This sequence comes from Rhipidura dahli, assembly GCA_013399225.1. NCBI lineage: Eukaryota > Metazoa > Chordata > Aves > Passeriformes > Rhipiduridae > Rhipidura > Rhipidura dahli. The sequence goes on along the minus strand of VXAC01007221.1, from coordinate 355,373 downwards.
GAAGATGTTTTAGAATAACTTCATAGATTTATTGCTTATTTTAAATGGAACTTCAAAAAAGGGTTTAAAGTTTTAGTCCCAATGTTGTTTGAGTCTGTGCAGAACCTTTGTCCTTTAAATATAACCTAATGATCCCACAATTATTCTATTTGTTTTGATACAATTTTTCATGTTTTTTTTTTTTTCCTTTGTTTCACACAGGGTTAAAAGCAATGGTGTCTCAAGGAGTGAAAAACCCCCTGATAGATTTAACAGCTTTGGAAGATAAAACATTAGATGAAGTAAGTACTTGGGGGAGAAAAACAGGAAACAAACAAAAAATCCAAAAGAAAACCATATACCTTTTTTAGTTTCATTTAAGGATTAGTGGATCCTTCTTTTAAAAACCCTAGAAATGCTAATTTTAAAACTAATCCCTCACAGGCAGTTGCAGTCAGCATTCCTACTGTTGTGTGTGTGTAGGGAAATGGAGACTGTGCCCATGGACCTGTGTGCCTCACATCTACCTTGTGCAGGGTGTAAATGCAGGACTTCCCTTTTCTAAAGACTTTCTCTTTCAATGGCTTTTGTGTCTAAACTGGACTCTTTGGGATTTTTTTACCTTTTAGACTCTGTGACAATGTACAGAAGAGTAGCACAAACAGGGAGAAGTCTTTGATTTGCTCTTACTTTGAACATTGCTACTTGATTTGGCCTAACTGAAGGACACTTTATACAGTTTTTTTTTTTTTTAGCTTTAAATACCTTTCTTTGCTAAAATTATGACTAACCTGAACTATTACCTGCCTCCAAGTACAAGTTAAAGCAATTGATGCAATGGTGTACAATACTGTGAAGTAATTTAGAGATGTGTTGTTCTGCAGTTGATTTAACTGAAACTGTTGAATTGTAATTAATAATGAAGCTGGATTTCTAAGTTTTTTTGGGGGTTTCTTTTTTAATTTTCTTTTTGTGGGAGTTGTTCAAAGCTAGCAGTCTGAAACTGGACCGTGAGTTTAGGATAGGTGTGTTTGAAGTGCTCTGCAAACTGCCCTGGTTTGCTTTTGAGGCTGGTTTACAGGGAGCATGAAACTGCCTGTGGGGTAAAGTGAGTTGCCTTCAGCCACCTGGCAGGTACAGAATTCTGCCAACATTAAGATTTGAGGTTTTTTTGAATTTTCTACTGATATCACATCCTCCTGACAGGTGTCATTTAGCCTGTGGGCTGCTGGTGTCCCACTAGATTTTAAAAAGAGGGCAGTAAAACAACTGCTATCTCTTCCTTGTCATCAATGCCTGTGTTTTGCACAGGTGATGCTCAGGGTTTTTTTAAGCTAGTTCTGTTTTTACTTACATCATGGTCTTAAAAAATTATCTGCATAAGACTTGCTGCCTTCTCTCTGACACCTCTAAATTGCCAAGTGTTACCAGAATAAAATAGTGACTGGAGCTTTTTCAAAGTACATAAGGTGATGGTGGGGCAAAGGTAGGAAAATGATGCTCTGTATGATGATGCAGGGGAGGTGGCTTCCTGAGTGAAATTGTCCTGCTGCTCTGGGGGCAGGAGGGAATTAATGTTGTTTTCTTTGTAGGGCTATGGTGTTGCTTCTGCGGCTTCTACATCAAATGCCTCAAAGTCTGCTAGAGAAAGTAGCAATGCTGCCATCATAAAACGCTTTAATCATCACAGTGCCATGGTCCTTGCAGCTGGCCTCAGGAAACAGTAAGTTCCAGTGTTGTGTAAAAGCTTTTTGTAGTAAATTTTAGGGAATTTCCCAAACAAAAACATGTTTTCAGTTATTCGTCCAACCTTTGCTTTAATTTTTTTATGAATGAATTATTTTGCTCTAGAAATGAAAATACCTTTAGGTTCCATTTTACTTTATAGAAGGTTTTCAGATCTGTTTAAAATGATGACTTAATTTTAGCTGAGTTGTCATATAAAGCAGATTAAAAAGGAAAGAATGTTTCTGCCTTAGATCTGTAGCCCTGGTGAAGGCAGCAGAAGTAGTGTTCTGTGTGCTGTGTGGAGGTGAGCTCTGGTGCAGGGAGTTGCTATTTCCTGCCTTCCAGGAGCAGGTCTGCCTGGGGCAACCTACAGTGTGGCATAGGTGGACCAGATGAAGGACTTCTCAGGTGCAGTACCCTGCCCCTGGCCAAAAACATTTATAGGTCGTCTACTCTACTACTGCTTTATGGACAACCAGCAAGGATTGCTACTCTACCCAAATCCTACAGACCTGTGAGAGACTGTGAGAGATCTTAGTTAATACTTCCTTCTCTTTAGCTGGGCTCCCTCACATTGTTCTTCTGTTTTGCACAAATTGAACACTGCATGTTAAGCAGTCTCTTCTGGGCAATGTGTGTTTCTGTTTCTCAGTTCAGAAAGGGACAACAGGCTTGCTCTCCTGGACCAGTTGTATTTCAGGGCTCCCAGAGTTCTGCTAATACCTGGTTGCATAACTGCGTATACAAAGTGTTTCTAATTTAGCCATGAATTTGCTGTGTCCCACATGCACTGTTGGCATGCTGCTATTTCTGAAGAGAGGGACAAGCACCTTCTCCTGCTGTTGAATTTCCCCCATGACAAACAGGCTTAATGTGAGGGGTTGGTTCCTTCTGTCTACATCAAGTGCTAGAAATTAAGACATAAGGGGGAAAAAAGTATGTGAACGTGCATATAAAGTCTTTGAAACAGATGCATTTACTTTGTCTCTAGCTTGTATCTTAAATTTCCTGTGAGGTGAATTCTTCTTAATGCTGTTTCTCTATTTTAAGAGAAGCACAAAATGACCATTACAGTGAGACCAGCAGTACGGATGGAAACTCCAGGGATTCAGATTTCTTTCAGCCACCACTGAAAAAGGTATAAAGTTAGCTGATGTGATTCTAACTGAATGAAACTGGAAGCTCTGTCTCAAAAAATTGCTCAAAGTTCCTTACTTGTTTTATGACACAACTGAAGTGAAACTTTTAGCCTTGTTTAGAAGTATATAGAATAACAACCTCTGTCTATAAAAAGCCTTGTATGTCTGTAAGTAAAAACAAATAGATTATACACTAAAATGTTGTGCTGTTTATCTCTTCAGTAGTGCCCAATGCAGGTAAAAAATTCTAAGATGCTTCAGACTGGACCCAGAAATCTAGTTCTTCACATTTGCTGCAGTTCTATTTTTGGCCCCCCTTCTTTTGTTTTTCTTTCAAATGCTTGAAAACTTCTAGAGAACATCCATCACAAAAGGATATTGGTGTTCAAGTATCTATATTACCCTTTCAAGTGTGTTGTTTGTGGAGGGGAGGATGAAGCTGGCACATGACAGCCTTCATCTTAGTCAGAAGCTGAAGTGAGATTGAACTAAAAGTCTAGTGATACGTGGTGCAATGAAATACAAGGCAGCAGCCTGGTCTAGACTAACCAGAGCAGCTCACAAAGCATAAGAGAGTACTGTAATTGCTATAAAACTGAATTGAATACTCTTCCTGGAGTTGACGGCCTAATCAGAAGATGTCAGAGGGACTCAAAACTTTGCTGTATTGAGAAAGACTTGTAGAATACACGTATTGTTAAGTGTTGGGGTTGTCTTTGACTTTCCCCAAAATCTGCAAGTTTTGCTGAGCAGAAAATGATATAGCAAGACTAAGAAGAAATGTGTTGAAAAGGGGAGTGAAAGAGTAGCAGGAGAATAAGAGACTTCAAAAATAGTTTTGTCATTGTACAAGGTCTGATATCACTGTGCTCTTACCTCTCACTGCTAATACTCCACAGCTCTGCTGTCACCTGGTAGCTTGGGGTAATTACTTTAGGTTTAGTTGTAGACTCCTGTACACCAGCTATTAAATCACTACTGTTTCTGCTAATCTGGGTTAGATGGACATAAATAGAGAGCACAAATGATTATCTGTGTACAGCAGAACACTTTCTGGAACTGTCAGGGACTGCCAAATTTTAGCCAGAATCTGGAGAAAAAGCAGGGATGCCAAGACTTGCAAATGGCACATCCTGAACAACATCAGGCATCACTCCCTCTGGAGGGTGGGCATGAGTCATTCCATACCTGGGGTTTCTTTAAGGTTTTAGTAACCCTTCAACTCAAACTTGGAGAGCCAGAAGAAAGCACTGGATGTATGGAGTTGTGCCTTCATCAGTAATGTGTATCATTATTTGACTCATTTTAGGTAAAACTGCAGGAGGCCATTGAATACGAAGATTTATCGAAGAATAATAGCGTTAAAACTATTGCACTAAACTTAAAGAAGTCTGATAGGTAAGTTAAAATATACATAGCTCTTTCAGCAGAGCCCCTTTATCAGGGGTTTCATCACAGCCCACACAGGACCAGCTGGTTTAGTCCCTACTGTGCCACACTCAGGTGTGTTACAGCTAAGTTTCAAAATCCAATATGAGCTTTTATATAAACCAATTTCCAAGTGATTCCCTCTTAAATTTGTATTTTTATTTCTGAGCGATTGGGGTAGGAAGGGACATCTGGAGATCATCTAGTCCAGTGCCCCTGTTAAACTCCATCTGCTTTTTCAGAGAGTTGAGTCTCTGTAAGAAAACCTGAATGACCTTGACGTGTAATTTCTGTGAAAGCCTAACAGACCTCTGTTCACAGTTCAGCACTTCATTGCAGCTTTCAGTGGAAAAATGTGTTATATATGAAAATATATACAATTCCAAGAAAAATCCACTCCCAGGCAAAAAAGTGCAGTTGGCATAGTTTGGACTGCTCATTGGTCTAGGATGTTTCTAGTAGTAGTCCTCTTGTTTTCTCGACTTTTGAGTCTGAGAACCATAGATGTAACTTCAGAAAAGGAGTGATGCTACCAGAAAGAGAACAGTTCCACATGTGCACCTAACTTCATTTAGCTTAGTTTCAGTTGAAAGTGATGTGAATTGCTCCATTTTAATCATATTTCCAGAATTTAGTAGCCAGAGGTAGCTTTTCATTGGCAAAATAATGATCACAGACTCAACAACAGAAGCTCTTATTTTGCTGCCATACCATCCCTAAGCCAGCCTCTTCCCATGTGGCAATCAAGATATTGTACTCTGTTAATAAATAAATTCGTGTCAACAGTTGCAAAGCATCTAAAATTAGAAACATTTGAAGAGCTGTCCAGGAGTTTACTCTCTTCCTTTACCAGCACTTTTACTAATAACACTTTTCCTTTTTCTCACTTCACAGGTATTACCATGGTCCAACTCCAATTCAATCACAGCAATATGCAACCAGTCAGGATATAATTAATTCATTTAATAGTATTAGACAAGAAATGGAAGCATATGTACCCAAACTAACTCAGGTATGGAAGAATATTTTTAAAATGCCCCTCTTAATCTTAGCATCTTGCTTTCTATACAGTTTTGTGTGTCATGTCTACTGGAGTTTTAATTTTACATGGTAAACTTAAATTATCTCCAGTTTCTGTCACCTGATATATTTTACAGGTTTAGGTGCCACCTTTTGAGCTGTTACGTTTACAATCTACACCATAGGAAACTGAGTCATTGCTGATACTCAATTATGTTCTTCTGTTCCTGCTTTCTTTTGAGGAAATGGTAAAAGTATAAGGTGGTAAAGCAGGACAGTTATGCACAGGCCACTGTATTGATCCCAGCCTCAGAAGTTGAGGTTACAGTGAGCAGGTTTTTCACTGAACTGGTTTTTTGCTCCTAAATGCACTGGGACTGTGTCTGCTGTGGCTGCACGGGATCTCTGTGGTGGCACCTGGAGGGCAGCAGAGCCCCGTGGCCAATCTCCCCAGCCAGTGTCTGAACTTCTCTGTTTGTAAACCTAGTTTGGCCCTAAGTAAAGCAGCCACAACTCTGCATGGTAATTCTCTTATTTCAGAGTAGGTGCACAGACAGTTCAAGGTCTAGGTAAAGATAAGGGCTGTTTTTCCATAATTAATTGGAGAGTTTTCACTGCAAACAAGCTATAGCACTTAAAGGCACTGTGCTTCTGGAGAAGATCTGAACCTGAACTTCCATTGTATCTGTTCGACTAATCTTATTTTAGAAAGAATTTATTGGAAAAAAGTGACCTGAAATATTTGTTCTCCTTCTCTCCAGGTTCTTTCAAGTGGTGATGCTGCCAGCACTATTGCAGTCCTGTCACCTGGAGGAGCACTTATGCAGGGTGGAACACAGCAAGCCATAAACCGTAAGGATTTGGGATGTCTAATGCTTTTGTGGTGTCCTGTTGCACTGCACAGCACTGGCTGGCTTGCTGTTTCACCTCTCCCTTAGAATATGTTACACTGATAAAGGAAATTATGGAAATGTGTAGCTGGAGTAGTACTGGGTTACAGCAGCAAAAGAAAAGCAACAACCCAGCCACACCATGGGGCTGGTAATGGCTACACTGGTGCTGAGGCAAGTGAACAAGAGAACATTTTTCACAGCAAGTAATGAAGGAAACACCTGATAGATACTAAATTGTCTTACTGGGTTTTGCTTGTTTAACCTTTCTGATTTTCTTTCCCGGACTGTAGAAAATCCATACTCTGTGAAAACTCTGAGGAAGCAAGGCCTAGATAGTTGTCTGAAACTAAGCTTTTTGCAGCCTGCATTTACAGTCCACAGCTTGCTATGAAAAAAAGGCAGCTTCCTTGTAGACTGCAAGGGCAAATCAGACAACCTTTCCTTCTCACACCTCCATTCAAGCATCCCTTTCCCTGTTGTCACATTGCTGCCAGTTAGAGTTCCTGTCTCTTTAGTCTCACAGCAGATGAATCCCTGTTCTGAGGATTTATAACAGTTTTCCAGTGTGTTACTTAGTCTGAAAAGCAGAAATTAATTCAGACAGCTGAAAAAGAAAGTATGAGTTCTTTATGGTACTGAAAGTAAAGGAGTCAGCAAGCAGTGGTGAGGCTTTCTTACCCAACCTGGTTGACATATTGGGTGCTACACTTCACCTCTTTGAGCCTGACCACCACTTTTTTTTTTTAACAGCCTCATCCTGAAATTTGATTTTCACTGTTCAGTTCACTGTGTTCACCCTCAGTGACTACTGGTACTTTTTGTTTGGGTTTTTACAGTTATGGCTCTTCAGTTGTTCTTGAACCCTGTCACCCTTTCTTCTTTAAGAGTACCTGGGACACAGTTCTTTTTTCCTGTCTGGATTTTTCATCTTCCACATGCTGTAACCATATTCTCATTGCCAACATAAGATGGAGGGAAAACCTTGCAGTATCCAGAATTCCTAGCCCTGTGTTGTGAGGACAACACAGTGCTGGTGCCAGCAGCAGCACTGCCACGCTGTTAGAACAATACAAATATACTGCTTCTAATCCTGGATTAGGTTTGGTGTCCATTCTTTGCCTGGCATGGATCTCCCTAAATAATACACAAGCTTCCAAGTATAGATCCATAAATAGCAGCTGACCTGATCTAATAGCTGCTGATAGTCTTGATCTAATTGCTGCTGAGGGATGAGGCACCCAAGTGTTCCCTCCCAGCCAGCCTTTCTGTGGCTGTAGTGGAAGTGTACACTGCTGACCTCCTTCGTAAGCCTTAGTTCTCATTTTTCATGTGATAGTTTGAATGATGTGAAAAAACCCTTTTTCCGGTTACAGAGATGGTGCCAAATGACATTCAGTCTGAACTAAAACACTTGTACGTGGCAGTAGGGGAACTGCTACGACACTTCTGGTCCTGCTTCCCTGTTAACACGCCATTCCTAGAAGAAAAGGTAAGGCAGAGTTTCCTCTTATGGGCCTGGTTATGATGTGGCCAGACCACGGTTTAGAATGGCTGTCATTATTGAAGTACAAGAAGTAAAACACATGCCTTAAATCAGTACAGCACTTAGTCATCTCTATATCTGAAGGTCACAATGTAAAACCTTCTTTTTTCAGTAGTTCTGCTGGTGCTGTTAATTAAAATCATCCTTTTCCCTGCCTCCCTGTTAGCTCCCTTTAGGAGCAGTAGCTGTAAGCCAGTTTCAAACAGAACAGTCAGCTCTGTTGCAGCTGCAGCGTTCTCATTCCACTTTAAAACACAAAAACCAAAGCCTCCTTTCCCCAACTCCAAGAAATAACCTCCACAGTGACAGTAAAAGCGAGTTTTCCTTATTCTTCTATCCATTGTAAAAATCACTGTCTTACTTTCAGAACACAGCCTGCTTTTCAGAACTGAGTTGCCTTCAAGGACAGCCAGGTCTATGACTGTAACTATTTTTCTATTGCTTTTGACCTCACATAGGTAACAAAGATTTGCATTCAGATATGTTCATATGTCTGCTACAAAATATGGCCCGAAAATCCAGTCTTTGCTTGAAGCAAAAAACTTTTTGTGAATATCTTTTATCTATGTATAGTGTTTCTTAATTAAGTAATAACCAGAGTGGCACATTTCACTTTCAGTCATACTGCATTTATCTCAAAAATAAATACACGTCCAAGAAGTGTTAGAGACTGATATTTGAATAACTTTCCTTCCTCAAACCACACATACTTGAAGTAGCCCCCAGAATTAGTTATAAGGTGCTCTGTTGGAGAACAATTTGTTAAAGGAAATGAAACTTGTCTTACTATAATTTTTCAGTGTTGTAAATACTGCTTTCTGTCTCTCTCAGGTTGTGAAAATGAGGAGCAACTTGGAAAGATTTCAGGTTACAAAGCTCTGCCCATTCCAAGAAAAGATTCGGAGACAATATTTAAGCACAAACGTAAGGGAAAAGTACTGTTTAGTTATGTGGGTGCATATTAATAATTGCAATCTCAACTATGAGAGGGTGGTAGTTATTTTTTTAATTCTTGTCCTAGGGCATCTTAATTTTTTTGTTGACTAGGAAATGGGCAGAGGGACATTGGGTACACCCTGTCCAGCTTGCTGAGTGATGCCAGCAACTGACAAGAACTACAAATTGAGATTACCTGAGTGATAAACAGAAAGGGGAAGTCACGTTTCATTTTTCATTTCCACCATGAAGTAGAACTTGAGCAACTTCAAAACTCTTCCCCCATGTCAGATTTGAAGTAGTCACAGACTGAATACCAGAACAGACAACACAATGGGGTATCGCTTCCCCCATGAGCTTTCAGCTCAGCAGCTCTCTGCACTGCTCCTTCTATGGATATTTTGCAACAGAGCCTCAAGCTCCTGTCTCTGATTTTAGCAAGATTACTCGTAGTCAATAAAAGGAAAAATGCAGCTGGAAGGGAGGGAAGGGGCTGTGTTTTCCAGCAGCTGGGACAATGTTTTTCCCTCTGTTTCAGTTGATAAGTCACATAGAAGAGATGCTGCAGACGGCCTACAATAAGTTCCACACGTGGCAGTCGCGGCGCATGCTGAAGAAGACGTGAGGGCGCATCCTGTACAGGTCTGAGAGCAAAGCCTGCAATAGAGTAGGACTACAGCCTAGGTATGTGCAGATCTTAGAGTTGTTGCAGGAAGACCTGCAAGCTGTGGACTTCTGGAAACGATGCTAACTGAACTTGCACATTTTTGAAAAAGAACTGAGATTAAACTTGAAAACTGGGGAGAAAAACAAGGAAGAACCAAAATGGAAGAGCCGAGGCGCAAAAATATTTAAAAGACACTGTTTACTGCAGTTACTCAGGAACTGCTTTTGATTTGCATAAAGAGCTGCTTTCAGAAATAAAAAACTTAAAGAGGGTGTATTAATAAAATTTGTTTTTCTGTCTAATTTTTTTTAAGAAGTGTATGGCACAGGGTAGATCTCAAACGTTTTTCTTCACTGGATTCTGACATTTTCTTTAATTCTGTTTGTACTTTCTGCAACAGTTTAAGAATGATGTTTTAAAACATAGCTGAGACTGTTTTTGCTTCAAACATCTGGGAGAGTGTAGCTGTCAGAAGACAAGCTCCTGGCATATGTTTCCCCACCAATTGGAAGCAAGAGACATTGCACTGAAAGCTGTTCATGGTCTGGGGTCCCTAAAGGTACACAGGGGCAAACTTTTGCCTGAAGTCTTCAATTTTTATGCAAAATTTTTTCAGCCATCAGTTTTGCATGTTTCCTTTTGAGTGCAAATGTGTGCTACTGCAATCTTTTTTTTTTTTAAGGTGGCATTTGTTCTGAGGAGAGAATGCGTTTTTAAAAATGAAGTTAAATAAAGTTTTTTACAAAAGCAGTCATTTATTTTCAATTCTTAGGCATTTTTTATTTCTTCTCCTAAATCTGTTTTCCTTCACTCTTCCCTTTTGACTATTACACTCTTTTTGGCGAATTGATAATCATTGCAAAGAGAAAAATGTGTTATTTACACAGTGTCCATAGGTATTGGGAATCTGTGCCATACTTTGTTCTAAATAGAATCAGTTCACGGTTTCAGAACAACTGGTCTTGTATTAAATGTGACTTAAATGCAAAGCAACCCCCTTTTCTAGAATATATGCAGCTTAATGACAACCTTGTATTTTTTTTGTCACTTTGACTGGACAAAAGCCCAGTGTGGGCTACTGAACTTTTTTACTTCAGATTAAATGTGACTGTTAAAGATGCATCTACTACAAAGACGAATCAGACTGACAATATGCATTCAAAGCAAGCACAGCAGTGTTCAGTACAGCAGAAGAAATTCCCCAAACCTGCATGATGGCTTAATACTGTATTTTGGTATAATGCTAAAACATGATAGTATGATGTTGGGTGGATAACTCTTGAAAATTCCTACAGCAGAAAACTTGTATTGGTGTAGCCAAGTGGGTGCTTGTTCTGTGCTGCTGCTCCGTTTATGCAAGAGGGGTTTTTTCTTTACTGGTGCGTGGAAGTCAGCGGCTTTTTTGGACCCTTTTCTTTCAGATTTTTGTATTATGCTATAATATTTTGGTAAAAGCTGCATTTCAGTTAAGCATCACTGTCTGCACCAAAGTCCTGTTGAGAAATGTGTGCATATTGTTCAGCCTTGTTCCCTGTGTGCTGCTGCAGATCCGTGCACGATCCCTGCTCTGCGCTGTCCGTGAGGTTCTGCTACAAGAAATGACTGGGCTCAACCAGAGGTGCCAGTGTTCTTGACAGGGTGAACGTGGCACTGGGAATAAGCAGATGGACTACAGCACTTGGGGGATGAGGTGCACATCTTGTCAGTAGTTACCTCTTATGAGAACTAAACTTTCTCTAAAATTTAGGCTTAGGGTGTGGCTTTAGGAAGCCCAACTCCCTTTTAAGTGCAGGCAGCTTCCAGAAAAAAAGGAAATTTTGTTCTCCCCCCATCCAAAGCATTTCATCTAGCAATTCTGGGGCCAAATTCCAACTGTTTCTTGAAAGCTAACACACCTTTCATCATATCAGAGGGCTAGGGTCAAGAAAAGAGGTCTGATTTACATTCTAACTGTGCCTGAAGCTATAAACAACGCATTTAATTATTAGACTGCACTGAGACTTGATTTAAAAAAATATTAGGAGAGTTTTGAATACAGAACTAATTCACCTTTAATTGGAATCAGTGTTTCTTGTTCCTGGAAAGACTGGGCAAAACAGTTAACATGGTGAAAAAGTGTCAGTGCATCACAAGAACATTTTACAGCTCCAAGGACTGATGTTTATAACGATTTTGGGGATGGTGTTGCAATAGCTTTAAGTTATTATAATGATATCAGGCTATCAAAATGTACCTTAATGACCAGAGCTAGGGGGGAAGAAAGAGGACTATGATACTAAATTCAACAGTTTTGCCTAGAGACTGTACAGGCAAGGCTGCTATGCACTTCATACTGCTTTTTCAGGTATTGTGGCAATAAGGCACAGGCCCCTCCTCAAGTAAAGGGAGGTAAACTAAATATTCTTTCTACATTGTGTTCCCCTTTTCTGTAGCATGGTCCAAAACACAGATTCATTCCTTAAGTTTTGAAACTGAATCATCATGCATTATATTACTATTGGAATCTTTATACTGACTTGTATTTTTAATGAGAATTCATAAAACTTGTATCATTGGCATTGATCTAAGATTTGTAGAATAAACCCTACTGAATTCTGAAGTGAAGTCTTCTCTAATGCTTAGGCTGTGTTTTCTGACTGAATTAAATCCCTAACAGGCTCTGTTGAAGTCTATATAGAGAGAACTGTATATAACTTGCTTGGCTGTCCCTTGGTGCTGATAGGTCAGCAGCAAAAGGGTTACAATATAATTACTGTCAAATTGTTTCATTTTCAGGTTTTGAAAACTTCTACTGCTGCACAAGGAATCTACACCATTACAAGTGCCACTGTCCCTCTGTTCCCTGTTATAAAAAAGCCACTTTTAAGTCTCCAGGGATTAATACTCTGCTTGTTCCACATATTGATGCAGCAGCTGTTGGTTCAAGAGAGCTGCACAGGAGCTTTGTCAGTCACTCTAATCCAAGGTTTCCAAGTAATGGAGAAAGGATAATGCAGATACCAGCCTGTACATTTCAGCAGATGAAGACACTTGAATGGCCCACAAAAAAGGCTGGGCCAATTCTCTCCCAAGAGTTCTGCCCCAGTCAGGGACAGGAGGTGACAGCTTTCCACTGCAGCCACCCTACAAGTAAGCTTCTTACATGCTCACAGGGTAGCTCTCAAGTCTTATCATCTGCAGCTTCCTAACGTGGCAAAGATCTCACCAAGGCCCTGCTGTGCTTTCCCTGATGGATGAGTTTCTCCACCACTCTCTGCTCAAGAACCTTTATTTAGAGCTACAAGTATTTTCCCTTATGCTGTAACTACAGCCTTACAACTTCTAGGTGGTGGTATTAGCTAGAAAGCTTTCCTTATCCTTGCCCAAACTCCTATTGAACAGCTGCTTTATCCAGAAGGTCACTTGTATAAGCAGGGAAGGTAACAAGAAAGCTTTAAGACCCAGTTTTCCATTATCCATCCTGTTTCCCTTTCTTAAGGGAAGTGCCTGCCCAAGCATCCCTGTGCCTTTGGAGCCTTTGTATCACAAGAGTTTCAAAGTGTGAGCCATGATATTCTGAACTTGTTTCTGTGCTCTCCCTTGCCCTGCAGCAAGGGCTGGAACTCAATCCAAATGGGACACAGCACTTACTGAATAGCAATCAAGAAGTGATCTAACACTGATCCTCAATAAACCCAGTGACACGTGTTCCTACAGCAGAGCTCAAAAGCCTGGGGAACCACTGATATACCTAACACAATCTCCCACGTTTTTCAGGATACTGCATTTCCCCTCAGCTCTCTGAGCACATCTTCTCCTCAGAAGATAGCCAAGCCCTTGTCTGTAATGCTGACAGCAAGGGAGTTTGTTAACATCCTCAATGAATGGTGCTCAGTGAGGGCTCTTTTGGGCTGGAAGGGAGCAGCCCCAGAGGTGCAAGATGCAGCCAGCACAGCCGACCTGGCTGAAGGAGCCAGAGGCCACAGACCAGAGCCCAGCCATCTCCTGGGCACTCCTGTGCCCAGCCCTGGGCAGCCAGCACCCCTCAGACCCCTGGTTGCCCTCAGTGAGCTCTGTATGCTTGCACCCCAATGCCCCCAACCCACACAGTGCCAGTTCTTTGTGCTGCTCTCCAGGCTCATGGCTGGGGAGCAGAGTGCCACCACAGTGACAGGAAAAGTGCCTTCAGGAATGCAGCCGAGGCTGGGGCTCCTTGCTGGCAGTTTCCCAGCCACACGCTCTCAACTGCTGTGATTTCCTCCACAAACATTTCTATCCCCTTCAAAACCTGACAGCTCTTTGCTCTTCCTCTCCCAATAAAGGTCCACATACCCTTCATCATGGAAAAACCAAGCTACTGCAGTAGTTCAGGTGTCAGCATATCCCAGAGGAAAAAATGCCCTGTCCTCCCTGCATGCTGAGATCCTGTTGCTTTATTACCTCACTGACAGCCCTCACAAATCACAAGTTAAATCTGAATCTGCTGAAGGCAGCTTTCTCCCCAACACCCATAAACCTGGACACAGTTTTGGTCACTAGAGCATCACCTCCCCCACAGCCCCACTCCATCCCCTTCCATCCCAAGTTCACTCACAGGCACGTCCTGACAAACCATCACTTTGTTGGAATTCCTGCAGCCAGCAGAAGCAGCCTCAAGCACTGCTGACAGCCCCACTTCCCTGCCCCACCCTCCTCAAGTGAGCTCCCACCCTGTGTGCTCACCCACAGGACTGCCCATCACCCCTTTGGCACTCTGCAGTCTCCACCACACTTGGACACTGTGGCCAAGCACCTCATAGCCTGGGCATCCCAGATCCCTTCTGTGTAACCTCTCCAGGACTTGGCTGCCAATACAATTCACGTGGACCCAGAGCTGTGCACGTCATCCCCTAAATCCTAAACTCTGTCTGCATCATCTCAACAGAACCCCAACTGCAAGTTCCAGAGAACAGAGGGAAGCATTGGAGCATACCCAAGCTAAAGCTTCTGTTAAAAAGACAAGACTCAAAAACTTTGGGACTTGGCCAGAGGTGATCAGACTTCCTGGGGCAGGGGCTGCCTCTCTCCAGGTACTGCACAGGGAGTGTTGGCCTCAGGGGGGACTTCCAGCCTGTCACATGAACCACATGAATGTGTTGGCTTCCTCCCTGACCTCACCTGCAGCCGATGGGCTGATCCAGATAAAACAGCATCGACAGGAACTTCATCTGGCATAGCACATGTCCCATGACTGGAATTGACAGCTCAAATGCAACAGCCCCACGACAGCCACTTCCCTGTAAGCACTACCCCCATTTCTACCTTTGCCCAACTCTGCAGATAGTATGTTAATGAAATAAATGCCAAGTTGTAAAGCCACGTGGTTCCTAAGTGACAATCCCTGAGCCTGGGCACGGCTCCCCTGTGCTTCCAGCCACGAGCTGATCATGAAGGGAAACAGCAGCAGCAGTGAGGGACTCGGAGCAACGCTGGCATCAGCCTGGTGTGACTCAGCAGGACAAAGATTGCCTGGCCAGAAGCAGGTAGCAGATATCCCTGCAGGTAAGCACCAACCACCCTGTTGTGCAACACCAGGCCACATGAAACCCATCGCTGTGCAAAATGCTTCCCAGCAGCGTGGCACGGGCACCCGGGGGAGACGCCTCTCTGTACGGAGACATTGTGTCACCAAAACCAGAATGTTTCCTTTTGCCCTGCAGCGCTCAGGAAATTGCACCCTCACAGTCTTTCTGCCTTCCTCACCCTTCAGGCAAAGCTCCCAAACTGGCTTGTGCTGTTTTACAGCAGACAGTGGAATGTTTCTTTAGGGACCTCAGTCCTGGACAGAGATCCTGGCTGCTGCAGCAATGGAACAGCCTTTCTCCATGGCTTGCCACTCCCTTGGGCACAGGTCCTCACCTTGCCTTAACTAAAGTAAACACATACAATGGTCCAAAGACAAGCACAGGGGTTACAGTTCGATCTGTGATAACCATTCTCAGGTGATAACCACTACTTTACACTGAGCAAACAGCAGCACTCCACCAGAACCAGTGTCAGAGCTATGATCCAATCCTTAAGTGTGGTCCTATTCAGGTAAAGTATTCAGGATCTCTAACCAGGCATTTAAGATGCATTTTTCCCTAGGGAGGGAGGAAATCCCTCCTCATTATACTCCTTTCCTAGGGAGCCCTTCATGTCACAATTTCTAGACCTCACATCACAAGATTGACAACCCTTTTATTTCCAGAAAGGAGGATGATCCCCGATCTCAGGCAGGCCAAGGCATTCCCATCTGGAAAGCAGAGACTGCCCGCAGTTTCATCAGTGCTGATCTCTCTCTCATGAGGGGAGACTGCTGAGAGCAGCCTTGAGCCTCATTCCTCAGCCACACCACTGACAGGCTGACTCCATGCCAAACACCTTCATACCAGAGCACACAGGGGGCAGAAAACAAACCACTCCCCAAAAAAGCTGTGCCCATTCCCTTTCCAGCCCCAAATCCAGTGGTGCTAGCCATTGCTAGCCCCTGTATTGTGACAGACACCTAGGTAGGGACATGGTGTTCTCACCCTCAGGGAAATGGCTGCTTTGTATCCCCACTGCTCCCCGCCTCACCCCACTCCTGCAGCAGCAGCTGCCTTTTGTAGGGCTGGGATGGGAACACAGCCTCAGGAATACCAGCCCTGGAGGAACCATAACACTGGAAGGGTGCCCTGGCAGCATGGCTGGCAGAGCCCAGCCTTGACCCCTAACCCCCCAGCCCTGTTTAGTGTGGGCAACCTGGTTTCCGAGTCCACAGACATGCACTAAGCCCCTCCCTGTGAGCTCCCTGTCATGTCCAGGCTGGATGAGCTGGGACAAAGCACTGCCAATCCCCAGGCTCTCTATCTGGAGACACACAAGAGAGAGAGCGAGTTCCCCTGCCACCTGACATGGAAGCAGAGGTGCCCTGAAGGCACAGCCCAGCCTCCATGGGATCAGTACCTGTTTCACTACACTTGGAGACCAGCCAGAAGAAATCCTCTCAGTGTGGAGAGCTGCTTCTGGGGAAGTTCACCACATCACAGCACCTTAGTGCTAAACCAGGCCCCTCTGCCCTGCAGCTGTTTGCTGTACCCATGCAGAGAACGACACAGGCTTGTGGAGTTCTGTCCTACATTCAGAAACAGAGGTTTCCAAAGGAGAGGGGCAGGAAGGGTGGGCAATGCTGACCTGGCACACAGCCCCTGCCTGGGTGCAGCTGGAGCTCTCAGACACTGACAAACACAGCCCCTGGTCCTGGGGGAGCGTGGGCACTGAGACACGGAACAGCACCTCCTGCAGCCTCCTATCACTTTGGACTTGGCTCCATAAAAAGTGGCTAGGTGCTCTTCTCTAGACACAGCCGGCATCAGGCAGCCAGAACCAGGTCCCTGCCAGCCCCTGTGAGGGCTCTACCTTGTCCTTGTGCTCAGAGAGATCCTTGTCCACAGAAGTGTTTGATGTGTCAATGTCAGCAAACCCGACTGTGCCCAGGAGATCCTCTGCTGGAAGAACTATCGGGTGGAGAAGCTGTCCTTTACAGTCCAGTAAAGTGCAGTTTCCTGCCAGCTTCGTCCAGTCATTGGTTAAACTGCATCTCCTGGGAAAGGAGGAGTATCACGACTCATGTCTAGAACTACCCAATGCTTTTTCCGCCACAGGAAAAGCCACAGACATGAGAGAGAAAAAGTTCTCAAAGACTGGAGCAGAAGCAGTTCTGATTCTGCCCTAGTGAGACTCCTATTTAATCCTACAGGGCACAGCCCAGAACCCCTCCGTTGTAGTGCTGCCACTTGGTGCTCTGTCCCTGCAAGAACGCCTCTCCCCTGCAGCCCTGACTCGCAGCCGTCGCTTCCCTTAATGCAGCCCGGCTCCATTTCCTGCGCAGCCGGCGGTGCCCGGTGCCAGCAGGAGCCGCGGCCACACGGGTGCAAGGCTACAGCCAGCCCGCCAGGGAGGCACCCCTCCTGCTCCGGCACCTGCACCGCTGCCTCAGCTCATCGCATTATTTCAGTATTACTGCCCCCCAAGCATCACCCACAGCCCCTTTTCAGTGATAAATATCGAGCTCTCCACGATCAGAATCTGATGCTATAATTAGACACCCCTACAGCACACACTGCTGTGTTACACAACGCGGCTCAGAGCTCCTGGGTACCGGGTGAAGCTACATTTGCATTTTATTCACATCACAGACTCTTAAAGCAAAATCTCCCGAGTGGTCACTGAGCTGTGGTTCAGATGATGAGGAAGTCTGAGAGCACGTAAACAGATTTCCCTGGTCTGAAACTAAAGCAGAAGTGAACTCCAGTCACCAGCGGGTGTCAGTCCACAGGACTAGACTGGCATTAGCCAGAAGCAAAACCACCAGCACACACACAAAGTGTATGTGAGATCCTAACTACCAACCATCTGCTCCATATCCAACCCCCTTTATGGCACACAGGTGATTAATGCAGACACAGCTGCTCACAGTTCCATGCAAATCTCACTGCCAGACCAAGAAACACCTTTGATTCATTTAAGGGTTAATCTCAAAAGCCAGGCTCCAAATTCCAAGGCTTCACAACTCTATCACATCTCTGTTTTCCCCGCAGCAGCAGGGCAAATTTCTGCCCTAACTTTTTCCTGCAGCTGCACCAGGAAGCACTGGACTAGCTGCAATAACTCACACCAATAAACTGGATAAATAGTTCATGTTGTTCACTTTCAGCTGACTAACACGGTGATAGCTCTGTCACTTTTAAAGGGCTGGGTGAAATGCCTGCTGCAGCAGTGTGTGCCTCGCAGCAGCACTACAGATCCTGGTGCAGCGAGAGCCATGTGGCATCTCCAGACAGCAGCGCTGTCAGCCAGAGCCCCAGGCTCTGTCTGCAGCTCCCCCTCCTACCTGGTACAATTTGCAAGCAAATATTTGTGCATCTAACTCCCACCAGATGCAGCAGGATTAAAATTCTTACTGGAACTTTAAAAATCCAACCCTGGGGCCATCCCTGCAGACACTGCTTGGCAAGAGGGTGGCTGGGCAGCACAGGGCCCAAACCTTAGCAGATGCACACCCAGCCTGTACAGCTGTCTTGGGATCTGCATCTGCCAAACAACAGCATGAGGGAAAAAAACGACCAGGGACAACATGGAGGGTGTGTCATTTCCCAAGGTTACCATCAACTGTTAAGAACATTTATATAATCAAAAAGGCAGTACCACTGCTCAGAGACAGCCCTTCAGCTGACCCTAGTCAGCACTGAACTTGCTATAGAAGAGACAATTACCTAATTCAACCTAAAAGAGCATTCTCCCTAACCCAAGTTTCCTGCATCATCTGCAAGATGCAATCTAAATAATTCAAAACTTCACTGGAACTAGGGCACAGACACAGGTTGGTTTTTCAGCAAGATGGCCCAGAGGAATTGGCTATTTTGTTTAAATTGTTCCTGACTTCCAACACCACATATAAAGCACCCAGCAGAAGACAGAGTGGATGAGAAGCAGGAAGGATACTGACAAGGGCTAACTTCAGCTCATCAACTTCTAACTCTCAGGGAAGATAAAACAATGGATTGCATCAGAGTCATGTCTGTGGCTGCTGGAGGTCCCCAGGTTAATTGCAAGAGATGTGCAAAAATTCCCAGGTCAAGCAAGCTTGTCTTCTATTTGCAAGGATCCACACACACATCTCCAAGGGTCTCCAAACCACAGTGATTGAAAGCCCACCTAAGGAGAAGAAAGACCATTTTCAGCTCTTCCCAAGGGTGGATCCATGGAATAACTTCTCTTGGATGACTATGGATGAAGCCCTGGTGGGAGTGAACATTAACATCTCTGAGCATCTCCCAGGCCAGCCCTCAGGCTCTTGAGATGCGTGCAGCTCACAGAAGAATTGCAAAGGCAAATCTTGAACCCTGAAGTACTTTTTACATCTTTGGAAACACTACATCAAGCAGTCCAGAGTCCAGTGGTTGACCTTACTTTTGGATATGTTGGTTTTTTCCTCCCCATTACTCACATGTAATAATAGCAAGGTACGTTAAGTCAGAAAATGGGACCAGCACAAAGTTCAAACTAATTTTCCTAATGAAGGCCTTGCACAACCATTTTTACACAAGGCCTTTAATGTCATTTTAGCCCATTTACAAGGCTGAGATAACAGGCATTTTCAGGTAACTTGGGCTGGTCATCAATACCTCCTGGAAAACAGGTTTTGTTTTCCATATTTCTTTGTCAAAAGGAGACAGCAGCGATTATATCTATTTCAGAGAAACTAGGTGTTGTATCATCTCTCAAAAGGACAAATCATAGGAAAAGAAACTTGTCTCCACTTGACACAGAGTTTCTCAATTCTTTATCACAGGCAAGCTACTGCATTATAAGTACTAGAAAAGCAACAAACTATTTAATATATTGGCCAATATTAAGAATCTACCAACTTCATCACACAGTCACATTCAAGATTTCATATGCAATAAAGAGCTTATCACTCTGATTGAGGCTTCCAGACAAATTAAGTCAGTCCAGGGACAAAAAACTTCAGAGAAACTGTGCCACAGCTTAAAAAGGTTGTATTTAGAGGAAGTACTAGTTTTTCAGACGTGAAGTATCCAACTTCCAAGAACCTGATCTCTGCAGGATACATGAAACTGCACATAAGAAATGACATGTTAATATATGCCATTTTAAAATCCTAACACGTTATTCCGCACTCTCCAAATTCCATGTCTTATATTCAGCAGAACAGCATGGAAATTATGAGAAATTTTAGATTAAAATCATTCTATTTTTATTAGCCAAGGAAGAAGGTTCTTCACAAGTTCTTGTGAAGAACCCTGTGGGCCAAATTCATCCCATGCTGTTTTATCAATGTTCCTAAAGATTTGTATTTTTTTTTTTGAGCCCTGAGTTTAATGGATATTTTGCACCAGTACTTTCTGCAAAATCAGACCTTCAATGCATTAGATACCTACTGTTTGAAGTGGTTAAAAACTTCACTGTTTGGGAACAGAAGTCAGTAAAGCCACAGCCCCTATCAACAGCATTACCAGCAAAATACTGATGGTCTTCATCTCTAAACTTCCTATTTCTTTCTCACCTAAAACCAGATCATGCGAGCAGAGTTTTGAACCTTGAGTGTTGATTTTTTTTTTAACCTATTTAACAACCTCTACTTGCATGCCTCTACTATAAAGTAATTACCTTGTGATTTGATTGCTGTGTGCACCATGAACTATGTATTCACAATACAGAGCTCCCTGGGACATGCAGCCCTGTCCACGGGCTCCAACAGAAGTCAAACAATGGAGCCACTGTTTCAGCCCTGCCTCCTGCCTTACCCTCTCAGCGCAGGCTTTTTCCTCTCTGCTTCCTTTCAGTGCTGCCAGGGCTGAGCCACTGCTGTAGCTTTCCTTACAGCTCTGGAGTCTTGGGACTTGGTTAACAAACAAAAAGTTCCTCACTTATAAAACAGAATCTTGGAAACATAAATTCAGGTTTTGGAAGACAAAGTCCATCAGAAGCACGCCAGATGGTATATCATAATTTTTTGGCAAGTCACATAATTCTGGGAGCCTAGTGGAAGAGGTAGGGGAGAAAAGGAGATTTAGGTACTATTTGTGCAACTGACAGCATCAAAGAGAAGTAGAAAAAGCTTCCTATCAACCTGAAAACAATTTATGAGGTGTGCTCTTCGGATCATGCTGTCTGTTGCTCAGCCTTCAAGTCAGGCACAGCCTCCTGCGCGTTTGGGTGAGCCTGCAGGCTGCCACACGGCGACCATCCCCCTTGCAGAAACGCAGCTCTGGGAATGCCAACCACCTGCTCCGGCAGCCCTCCCACGCACAGGCTGCCGAGGCAGGCTCCTGCCCGGGGCCGCTGCCGTCCGGAGCCGCTGCCGGCGGCCGAGCGCTCTCCGCTCGCTCCGTGCCGCTCCCGCGGGCCGGGGATGCTGCGGCCGGCCCGAACTGCAGCGCTGTGCAGCCGCACGGCCCGGCTTCTCCGCAGAGCTGCCAAAAAGGACTGCACAGAGGATGTCCAAGCACCCAGAGCCCGTGGCAGGTCCTGCAGCAATGAGCGACCAGCCCGCGGCCGCTGGAGCATCGACAGGTCCTGGAGAGCCCAGCGGACGCTTCCAGCGGCACCGCGCCATGGCAACAAAGCAGCCGGGATCCCCACACGGCTTGAAGGCACCTGCAAGGCCTGTCTCTGCCACAGCTCAGGGCTGCTGCACCTTGCTTTCACCACAGCTCTCTCCTGCCAAGGAATGGTTTTTGGAGGTTCATTTCCTGTATGTCTTCATTCTTGTGGAGTCTATGGCCACCCAGTTGGTGCTGCTCTGAGCTGGGGAACATGTGAAATCATGTGAACTTGTCACGGCTCCAGGATTTACTGGCTCAGGTCTGCATTTGCCAGTGTTTATGCCTTAGAGCACTCACCTGGTTTTGAGCTACAGAAACGTTTCTGACACATGCTGTGAACAAAGAGGGGTGCTAAAAACCTCTTCTAATCTGTGTCTCTCAAAGGAACAGTGCATCACAACCCAAGCGAAGAAGCCAGCACACAAAACTGCAGAGTAATCACCCTGTAAAAAGCCAGCATCCATAACAGAGACAGAGGAGTCCTGCAACTTCATTCCAATAAAGGGAGGGTTTCTCTCTAGAGGTTTTGGAGGGCACAGCCTCCTTTTACCCCAAACCCCCGGCTTATGGTGCCTCTTCCTTTCTCCACTGGCTGAGGTACAGGGAAGGTGCAGCCTTACACCACCCGCCCCAATTAGCCCCCTTGAACCTGTCATTTCCCTCCGAAGTTCAGAAACCCAGGCTTGTGTGGACCCATTTGTCTATTTCAGAAGTCGAACTGTCTGGGTTCTGTAACAAAGGCTTGAAGGTGGTAGAGACATTAAGACCCATTTCAAAGACATTAACACCCATACCCTGACCCACCGAATTGTTTGTAAAGACATTAGCACACATGTTTTCTTATCAAAACCGAATTAAGCAATGTTTGTGTGGCTCGGCACTTCCTGGCACACAAGTGAAATGCAAGCCTGGTCTGACATTCACTTGATCCTGAGCCAGGATAAGAGGGTTACATATAAACTCCCTGCAACTTTGTCATTTGGTCTAGAAGGGTTTGGTTTTGAGATTTTGGATAAATTCACCTCAAGACACAGAATGCACACACAGACCTGCAGATCTACATCCTTCTGAATTATTTGCCACAGTCCCAAAAATCACACAAGTCACTGCACTTAATTCTCCCATCAAAATTTACCCAGTTCTTCTGAGGGTGATCAGACCCAGATTTCAGAACAAGCAATTCTGCATATCTTTGGAACAGTTTCAGCTACAAGCTTTGGGTAGACACAGGTTACAGAAGAGCTTTGGACCTCAGTCTCCCAGTCAAGTACTGCAGCTAAGAGCATTTCTGAGGCATGAATCCATATGAAGAACCACCCTAATCACAGCATACTCGGAGCTAAACTCCAGGACTACCAGATTTAAAGGAAATTTAAGATTCACCAGCACAGAGGCTGGCTGGAGTGCTGCTGGCTCCCTGTTTCTCATAGCTGCATTTTACTCTGGTGGCTCCATCTATGCTGTTTTCTTGTGGCTTGCAGCCACATGCCTGAAGGGATGAGTGCAGCAAGAATTAAAGGCTGTGTGGCAGCATAGAAGCATGCAGCACACGCTGTGCCCCCAGAATTAACCACTGCACTTTGGTCTAATGGCAAGCAGCCCGAGCTCCCCAGGAACACCAACTACTCCCTTTCAGGGTCACCAGCTCCCCCCTCCCAGGGGCTCTCAGCTGAAATGGACTGTGAGTGGGTGCTTGGGAAGGGAGCTGTTGGCCACGGAGACCACCAATACCTCCAGGTTGGATGCAGGCAGACAGGTTCCCTTTCACTGTCCTTTGGCACATGGCCTGGGATGTGAGAGCAGGCATGTCAGCAAGTGTGACAGGTCACAGAGACATGCCACTGCCTGAAGGCATCCTGCTGGGACCTCGGGAACCCTGCCAGAGTGAGGTTTTCATTTCTGAAGCATCCTCTCCCCACACTTGCTTCCTGCCTTCCCTTCTCCTCTGTCCGTTCCCTTCCTCCATTTGTAGCAGCACTGCATTCTGCATGCTCCCTGAGAGAAATAGGGCAAATATAACCTGATTAACCAAGAGGATTTGGGCAGGAAGGGGCGGGGGAGGAGATTAATACGCAGAGAACCACAGAACCTTTCCCTCTCACATTAGCCCTTGCCTATTCAATAATTAAAGTGTTCTGCAGTGACTCCGACATTAGGATTTGCTATAAAAGCTTCTCGTAAACTCTGTCTCAGCATGCAGACATCAGACCAAAGAGAACATTCAGTCTGACAAGCTGAAATTTCTTTCAAGCTCCAGGGTCAGTCAGAAGCTTTAAAATCACTTGGATGTGAGCCTATGGCTCCATTTTAAAACATAAGGATCCCTGTTGCTGTTCACCTATTGAAGAGACTGAATCCAGCCTTTATTTGGCTGCTCTGTATGTGAAACATGGTTTCAAAGTTAATGCAGGCTTTCTCCATTTCATGTGTAAAACAACCTCCAAGGCTGGCAGTGCCTCACGAACACAGGAACATATGACACAGGCTCTGGCTGCCCTCCAAGCCTATTCTGATGTTCTATTTTCTTTCCATCCCTTCTTTCTTTCTTACCTTAAGGCATATGGGTGTTTCAGGATGGAAGTGTAAAGCTAGCACACGCAGAAAAGATGCCTTCCCTAACCTTCCAGGGAGCTATTTTTGGCTGCTCTTATATGCCTAAGAGCTCTTACAGGGGTCATGCACTGAAGTAACTGGCCCTCAGTAACTTTTGCCTAAGAGATATGAAACGTTGCAGAGATTATTTTTTAAAAGATTTGATTCTCTCCATAACCTAACACACTTCTGACTCCAAATCTCCAGATGCTGTTTGCAAGGGAGCTCATTTTAAAAGGGGCTGCAAGCCCGAGATTATTACCCAAGGAATTTATGCTCAACATTACACCTAAACATACAAACAGAATAATAAAAACATGTCCTTAATGCAGAATTTTCCAAAAGTTATTGAGTACCCTCAGCCTGCAACTGAATTCACTTTTCAAGCCCAAACCTGGAGAAGAAAATGCTCCAAAAAATTCAGAGTGAAACAGATTTCTTTTCAAAATATGTACCCCCAGAGAGTTTATTATATTAAAAATTAAGGAATACTGGGTTAGTAGCCAAACACATGCACAGCAGGATACTCCATAAAAAAAGCCACAGTCCTAGCTCCATCTGTCAGAGCACATGAATACACCACATCACATCCCAGCAGTCAGAAACCCAGGCTCTGGTCCGTCCTGTGTCTCTCAAATTCTAATGCTGGCATTTTTCCAAACTGGCACTGCCCAGACTGCAAACATTTCAGTCCAGAGGCCAAGAGGGAAGCAGTGGGTGAGCCCCAGTGCCCCAGCAGCTGCCCAAAGGCTCCTCATGGGGCAGGGAGTTCATACTCCTCCAGGGCACTGCCCAGCCCTGTTGCCACTCCAAACAGTGTTCGCCCTCACACAGTGAGAGAAAGATAAAGCATGCAGGTATCTTTTCCCTTCTGACATCAGAGCATCAAATACCACACAAACACACAGCCTATAGAACGGGTAAACCAGAAATGTTGTACAACTGACAAAAAGGATGTGGAGAATATATGGGGAGAGAACTGTTCAGGAGAGCCAGCCTCCAGAAACACAGCTCTGTGCACATCTGCACACACACACACAGAACACATGGCACCATCTCCCAGCATCTCACATTTCCATCACACTGGCATCTTTTAAAGGGTCCTTGAACTGAGATACTGCCTTTTAAGGCCAGAACTGCATAAGGTTTAGGGATACAACTGATTTTGCATAGAGCCATGAGAAAAACAACACAGGGTTGAGGTGGCCAGTGAGAAATGGTGTACCTTGCATTTAGCACCCAGGATACAGGCATGCTGCTCCTCTTATTACATGGACCAAGTTAGAGAACCACCAGGGTCTGTAAGTACCAGGATTTGGCCCACAGCAGCTAGAAGTCATATGCTTCCTCCCTGTGGTAATACCCACCTCCTTAAACAAGACTCACCACAGTTTGCAAAACAAAAAGGCCATGCCCTGCAAATGTTTGCTAAACATTTGTGCAATTTCATCCAAATACAGGAACAGAGGGAACACAAGTCAGAAACTCCACACTTAGCACAGCACTGTGAAAGCAACTCATTGGCACTCCATAGGCAAGCACCGACCTTCCATTTGCTATTTAAAACTTGAGTATAAATAAAAAATGTGGATCAATCAATAGAGATAAGAGTTGGTATTTGTGGAATGTTCTTGAAAAACACAGCATGCCAAGCCAAGCACCATATTTGGCCATTGTTCTGCTTTACTGTGCATCTACTTTCACTTCCCTGGTTCATTCTGCCTCTTTAGCTGCTGAGCTCTTTCTGCTGTGTGCCTTCACAGTGCCTGTGCTGCAAATCTGTGCTCCCAACACAGCTTGGTGCCTGCCTGAAGTGTATTCATGACCTCACTACAGCTGCATAATGAAGCTGGGTCAAAAGACTATTGCCTGGCAGCAATTGAGGCTGCACCCCTCTCTCCCCACCTTTACATTCCTTTGGAATCACTGCCACAGTTCAGACCTCTGGTACTGAGTCATGGCACAACGTATCAGGTTGCAATTAAGAAACACAGGCACATAAAATTAAAAAGGTGTGGAAGGAAATTAAGACCACAAAGCAATTCTTACCTGGAAAGGACAAGAAATCACTCTTCTCTTCCTGACAAGGCACACTTCGAACACACACATGACAACAGGGCTCACGTGAGCTTTGCTGTGAGTAGGATGAGGTGACCAGCACCTATCCACAATCCAAGGAAAAGCACAGGCCACTGAAAACCCAACTACCAGAGTGTCAAGAGCGGCCAGCTACAGCACACCCAGGTGATGGTGTAAATCCCCAGCAGTACACGCTGCAGAATTTGTTGTTGAGAAATTGGTGTGTGCCTTTGTCTTGGCTACCTTCTGCTTATAAAATAAAGTTGAACAGAACAAAACAAAAAACCCTGGGTAGCAGAACTTCTGAAGAGATAAGGCAAGAGCCCCCCCTTTCTACTGGGGGAAGCTACCTGTCCTCTCCAGCACTACGCTCTGCTGGCAGTACACAGCATATAAATGACATTTAAAACTCTGCTTGGTAACCTCTCAGGACAGTAGCTGCCTTTCACAGTCACATCTTTTGCCAAGGGCTCTGTATCTACCCACAGAGCTGCCAACAACCACCATCACCACCAAAGCAAATATTTAAAAGAGTACCTTGTGCAGAAACAGTGAAAGTTTTTTTCCCCTCTGAGAAGAGCAGAAGAGTTGAAGTCTGCAACACAAGCCAAAATCACCTCAGGAATGCTACCTTAGGCCTCAGCCAGCCCAGCTGCAGCATTTTAAGGAGTGTCAGGGGTGGCCCAAGTGTGGGAACTGAAATGAAAGCACCTGTTTGCCTATCTCCATTCTATTGCAGCATTTATTGAATTGCAAGTTAAACTTCATCTTCCTTCTCCAAGGAAGGGATAGCCATTTACTATATAATCATCTGTAGGTTCCTCCACCACATCTGTGTGTCTGTAATGTTGAGAAGTACCCTCAGCTTTCTTCAGCGGTTGGTATGGCCCAGCAACTTCTTTATCATGGGATGCTGACTTTCCAGCAGTGTACCTTGTAATTCTGATTCACAGAAATGGAAGTTTGGACACAGTGATTTTTGGATGGGAGAGAAGGAATAATCTGCTATCACACAGAGCATCAACCAGATATACGAGGTCTGAAATGCTAGAAAAGTGCCTCTCCCCAAAAGGAAGGCAGTATTGTGCATGTAATTTATCAGGGCACAACATTTCCTGCAGTTCCTAAATAAATGAGTAAGATTCCAGAGCTGCATCAAGGGAATGGGTTTGGCTTGGAATCCTGCACAGTGACTCACACTTTCATGAATAAATTCATTTCCTTAGAGAAGCAAGACAAAATCACGTGTTCTGCTTAGTCCAGCTACCTAGAGTGTTGCTTTAGGAAGCTATTGCAAAAAAATAGAGTTCTATTTAGCATTTTACTGAATGCATAATACACTGCAGTTGTACTTCGAATTGTAACTAGCTTTTTAAGGGGGAAAGAGCAACTGGTGCAACTTGGAAGTTCTGGGTATTGAAAGATGTCAGCTAGAAACCAGCTCGCAATCAAAACCAGACAACTGACAGAAAACCATTGTGGAAGTCTGAGTGTTCCAGAAACTGACTGTTATTTACACAGGTCTCCATATTTATTCCCCTCCTACACATTTAAAAATAGGCTGTAGAAACACAAGCCCGTAAACACTAGGAAATGAGAACTGCATCAGCTAGCCCCTCCCCTTGCCCACAATGACAGTGCAGAGAAAACGAGGGCATGAAGCAGCAAAAGCTCTGGGTCTCTGTAACACCAGCATCCCCACAGGTACATGGAAACAGCCAAGGAGAGGGACCCAGAGCTGTATGGATCATGGCTAATCAGCTATGTGCAGAGATACTTGTTAGTGCAAGCCAGGATGAAACTCATCTTTCAGCTTTTTGTTTTCTTAGGAGATTAGTTCAAATGGTTTGATGTGGTTA
Source organism: Rhipidura dahli (assembly GCA_013399225.1). NCBI lineage: Eukaryota > Metazoa > Chordata > Aves > Passeriformes > Rhipiduridae > Rhipidura > Rhipidura dahli. The sequence goes on along the minus strand of VXAC01007221.1, from coordinate 327,400 downwards.
TACTGACCATATTGAAAGAACACAAAATATGGCTTTCTATGGAGTATGAACCAACTCCTTTTATCTTACACTGATAAATATTTCAAAAGAATAACACAAGAATTCTGGCTATATGAACTTTTGGTGTCAAGTTCCACTTTGGAGTCTGGGCCTCTCTGGTTCAAGGAAAGACCCTCCATCATTTTTGTGCTGCTTTACAAAGCTGAAATGTTTCACAATTAACAAATCTCTGCAGTACCACCATCTGGTTGATATATAAAAACACCTTCACGTTTTACAAAGGAGAAATGAAGCCATTAAAGCTGGAGGAAATCGTTCAGGTCTCAGAATAAATCAAAGGGAAAGACAAGACTGGAACATGATGTAGCTGTGTGCAGTGCCAGGTCTTTCCCTCACACACACTGACACCATGGGAAAGCAAAGCCCTTGATGATGTCACAGTAGGAGCAGGATTGATCATGCATGGAATAACCCCTAGGATTTTTAAGGGCAAATTAAACCTCAAGTCTCAGCTAGAGTGGAGAAATGCCACTGACCTTTCCAGGGCTGCTCAGCATCCCCCTTAGCTTTGTGCTACTGATAACCTCCCAGATGAGCTGTAGGTCACACAGCAAACCTGCAGGTCCTGGTTTGGGGTCCCTTGGATTGGGGTCCTCAGGGTGGACTCAGTCTGTAATGAGCCAGGGCCTGATCAAATAGAGAAATTAAATGTCACCATGTAAAACCTCTTATATATTATCAAAACGGAGAGAAATTTACTAACATTTTGTGTTTTACTGAAGATAGCAAAAAGTACACATTAAACTCACCTTGTGTAACTGTCTCTGGACTTTATTTTTGTGACTTTATTTTTGTGACAATGGCCTAATGGTCTCTTGTAGTTTAAAGGCAAACGTTGTTGAATAAGAATGTGGCATTGTTTCCATCTGTTATCACTCAGATCCTGATCAAATCCCACCTGGAAAGGCTTTGCTTCTAACTCCTAGAATAAAAAAAATAAATGTTTCTATATTCAGCAACTTCTGTTGCTTTATTATTCATGTCAAATCTATGAAAACTAATACAAAAAGGAGGGCGAGCAGGCTGAGGAAGGGTCAAGCTTCCCTGAAGAGGCACTGTCACATTTCTGGCATTCCCATCACTCTATCAACACCACCTCCTGCTACCACGATAACAGGCAGCAGTGGAAAAAGAACATGAAGAGTAAAACTCCTTATCTACACATGTGAGTAAAGTCAGCCATCCCTACAATCAGTCACTTACAGGAAATCAAAACAGACCTGGCCTCCATCTTCCAAGTGCAAGAAAAGTGCCTGTAATTTGCTCACCCCGTTATGTTTGTGCTGTTCTGAGCCTTCTCCCATTGAAGCTCTCTGAGGCAGAAAATCAATGTCAATCATGCCAGATGACTGCTTTCCTCCTGAGCATCTACTGCTGATAATAAGATCACAAAGGCCACACAAAAGGAAAAATTTGGCCATCGCAACTGCCTTTTCAGTTCTGTAACTGAGATAAATTAACAGGTGAATCAACAGTGGCATATTAAAAGCTGACTCTATTCTTTTACAGAGAAAGGGTTCTGATCTGCTTGTTATTTGTTTATCATTGAGGACCTGCTGGGACCAGGATGGTCTTGAAACATCCCAGTTGGCTTGCTTTGGCCTGCCCTACTAAAAGTAGGACCTCTGGTACCTGAATAGGGACCAGAGAGATAAGGACAAACCTGATGCCTTATAGATAACAGCAATTCACTCTTGGTTCTGTTCTCAGTAAAAAGCAAGGGAAGATGTTACTGGAACTTACACCCTGAAAACCATGTCCAAGTTTATTTTGTCTGAGCCACAGGCTAAGAAGAATCTCACAATACCAATATTCTTCTTAGGAGCCTTGGTCTCCTTGTGAGTAGTAAAATACCACTTGCTCGACATATTTTTAAATCCTATTAGTCTATTCAGCCAGTATTGTCATAGAAGCTTCTTATCTTGCATTTCAACTCTTTAGAAATGAAAGTTTTTATGGTCAAAAATATTTCTCATTGGTCTTCATTCCTGTCAAGTGTTCCTTTTCTGTCCTGCCAGATGTCTGTAACTCAAATCTGGATGAGATGTTCAGTCCCATTCATATAGAGCCACTATACATACAGATTCCTGGGATGCAGAACTAAACTTCCTAATCCATCCTTGAGGCTTCTGACAGAACAAGACGCTCAGTGAACCCAGAATAATGCAGAATGACAGAACTATGTTTCCTTTTATCCTGCATTCATGTGGCTTTAGGCCAGCTCAGCATCTACCCACGTTTCCCTTCCTTAGTGACCAGTCTTCTGTGACAGGGCACATCCCACAAGCACTGCCCCTTCCTCCAACAGCAGCAAGGAGCAAAGCTCATCTCCTTCTGCAGCCAATAGCCTGTTATATTTAACCTCCATTGCTGGAACTGCTGGTCTTCATAATAAGCAGAACTTTGTATTTTTCTGTCTTGCTTCATGCAAATCTAGGCAAATTCTACTTTTCAAGCATTTTTAAATGTTTTCTCTCCTGTAATTTTTGTTGTTTTTGTTTTGCCAATGGACTGTCAAAAAAATGATGAGGCTTTGGGCTACTATTCTTGTCAGATCACCCCAGCAGAAGGGAATTGTCACTGGGATGGTGTGTGACCACAGCAAGATAAGCACCTCAAAAGGAACTCCAGTATGTCCTAGGAGCTGAGGACAGATATGGCCAAAAATCAGTTAGAGTCAGAATCCTGAAAGGAAATTAAGATAAAGATTGTAAAGGTACCACAACTAGAAGAAATGAAAAAAAAAAAAAAAAAAAGAAAAGGAAGAAAAAATGATCACTGTAAAAACAAGAATGAGAAAATAAAGGTAACACATCTACTCACACAAGATTAAATGCACACTTACCTGATTTTCAGTAAGGATGAACATGAGGTAGAGGCAGGGTACCTAAGAGAAGAGGTAGAAAGCAGAAATGGGTAAATGATAATAAATGAACACAACTCACAGATGGTGAGCAAAACTCACCAAGTCTGCTGTCTTCCAGCTGGAGGAAGCAGGCATTCTCAGTTCCAGAACTCTAATGTGCACAAATCCAAAAGATTTTAAGTAAATTTGCCTAGAAGCCATTACCACAGGACCAGAGAACAGCAAGTTCTAAGAAGTAAGCCATGGTAGAAGCAGTTTGGGCCTGTGCTTTTGATATCTGTGCAGTTCTTCAGAAAAAGTTCCAAAGGAAAATCTGACTAAAAACATGATATTCAATGAACAGTAAAAGGATAAAAGGTAGCATGGATTTACTAAAAGCCAATAGTATAGTATATTATGAAATTGAAACTGCAGGCATTCAGGAAATTTAAAAAAAAAAAAAAAAAGGTTTTGCTTTTTCTCGGGAGTCCTAGCAAGAAATAAGTGAATAGGAGAAGGATTTGGCTTTACTAACCAACTGCTGGGTGACAGGAAACTGACAGCATGGTGTGACTGAAAAAAAACCAGTGTGAGTCCAGTCATGGAATTTCCAGTAACTTCAGGAAAACATTAGTGCTGAGTGTGAGACATCGCTGTCTGAAACACACCATGAAGCAGCCCCTCTCGGGAGAAAAAGCATTTTAAAAAAAAGTTAAACTGGGAGAGTTCTACAGAACATACATCCCAATGACCACGGAACTGCTTGCGTGACCATGCAGGGCTGAAAAGGGCCGGGTTATATAACCTAACACAACAAATGAGTGGGAATTGGATATGCAAATACACGGAAAGGGAAAGTAAACAAAACAAAACAAAAAAAATCCCAAACATCTATTGATTTAGATGGAAATTAGAAGCTGGTTTCCAGCCACCCGACAAGAGCACCCATCCGGAACTACCGCCATAAACCCCTGAGAAGGAGCACAAGGCTGTCTGGCACTGCCCGGGCGAGAAACGAGGGCAGGAACGCCCTGAATTCCCCACAGGCTCTCCAGAGCCGGCGAGTGTGCTTTCACTCATCCCGGCTAATAACAGAGAGAGTGGAATCTCCCCCGACGGCAGCCCCGAGACGAGCCCTGGGGGGGTGCGCAGCTGAGCTCCTCAGCCCCGCCTCATCTCCCAGCACGGAGCCGGCCTCTCGCCTCTCTTCACCTTCTCCTCCTCCCCTTCTCCCGCTCCTTCCCGCTGCTCCTTCCCCCTCCTCCCTCTCCCCCCTTCTCTCTCTCTCCACCCCGACGTGTCGGCGGGCACGTCCCCAGCATCGCAGCCCGCCCGCCCCACGTCAGCCGCCCGGCCCTTATTTAAGGCGGCGGCCGCCACCTCCCCCGCTCCGCCGTCACAGCCGCGCTTGGGTGAGGACGCTCGGTAGGTGCGATCGCCGTGGCGGGCTGGGGGTGCGGGCTGAGGGCGAGTGCAAGAAGGGGAGTTTGCAGGAGGTGCTGTCCCGCAAACCTCCGGGAGGGCTCGGTGGAGCAGGCGGCGCCAAATGGACAAAGGCTGCCCCGCACCGCCTGCTCCGCCGTGGTGGTATCGGGCACAGCCCCGGGCTTGAGTCCAGCCGACGCGATTTCCAGTCACAACCCCGCCATCGTCCCCTCCCTCCATCCCCCTGAGCCTCCGTGGATTAACTTGCTTCCCTTAATCGGTGCGTGTGGCCCCAGGGAGCGATCCTGCAAAGGAACTTGAGGATGGGCTTAGGGCTGCGCTTGAAGTACAGCATTAGTGGACCACCTACTACTCCCCGACTTGTTTCTTTGAGGGATATGGCACTCTAAAAGCAAATATTTTTTTAGTTTTTAAGTGTAACAGACGTGCTTGAGTGGGAGGCTCTCCTCAGCCTTGCGCATTAAAGCGCCTGTAGTGCAAAGGAGGACTTGGCACGTGGAGAGTGCACTACACGGCCACGCTACAGGAGGCTTCTGCAAATGAAGACTGACGTAGCTTGGTTGATTTTTCCTAAATAAGGGCACTGCTGGCTTCCTGCCCCTCCCCTCAGCCCCGAAACTTACAGTCCTTTACTGCTGCTCTGCTTGGCTTTTCGTGCTCTAAACGAGTTGCCGCCTGTTCAGCACTAGAGAGTCGTGTTGTGTCTGTACTTGCATCCGTCTGTGCAGCTGCTCCTGCCCTGGGCTCTTCAGGCTGCTCCCAGTGCAGCACCATTTCCTGGGAAAGCGTGGTGTTGGCTTCTATGCAGAAATGGGGATGAATGCACAATCCTGTCATCATTGTGCCATTTCGGCACCCGTGGGCTGTCAGAACCCATCTAACCAGGATGCTGTGCAGCTGGCAGCTAAAATGTGAGTGTGGGAGAGATGGGAGCACCCGACTCCAGCCATCTTAATTCAAAACCGTGCAGTTTCATTTCAAAACAAATTCACGATGTGGAGGTTCATGCTGTGCTTAAAAAGGGTTTGCCTAAGTGTTGCCCAACTTCAGCTCTGGAGAGGCTTCGGGGCACAGAATACCAGTTTTTCAGGGTGAGAGAACAGTTTGCCCGACTGTGCTATGCTTAGAAGTACTAAAATGGCTTCCTGTACCTAAATGTAATATGGATGGTCATTTAGGACATCCTACTGCTGCTGCTGCTGGAGTGCCACCAGCTATATAATATAATCAATTGCTCTCAGGCTGTATTTGAGGCAAAGCTATGGTGAGCTTGATCAGAGGATTTTCATCAGTAATTCAGTTTTGCAATCATTTTGTGGCATACAGGCAGTGTTGCCAGATGTTTTATTCATGTGTTTTGTATCCATTTTCGTATCATCCTGGAATAAAGTATATCTTGCTGGATACAAATATTCTGGTGTCAGTAAAAGCTCCAAAGCTTGGAGAAATAATCTGTTGCTTTCCTTTCAGCAGTGCACCATGTCTCTCAAGGATCAGCTCATCCACACTCTCCACAAAGAGGAGCACAGTCATGCCGAAAATAAGATTAGCGTGGTTGGCGTGGGTGCAGTTGGAATGGCCTGTGCCATCAGCATCCTCATGAAGGTAAATGTCAAACCTGGGAGGAAGCAGCAGAAGAACCTGAGACCTAAAAGAGGGGCAAAAAAATTATCTTCCTTATTACATGAACTTCTAGTTATACAATCCTTTGTTTGGGCCTGAAATGAAGCAACAGTTTTGAGGCTGTTGACAGAGAACAAATAGCTGCAGTTCTTGTAAACCAAGTTTGCCTCAGGATCAGACAGTATGTCCTTTATGTATTATTTTATGAGCTGCATTTACCTTTGTGGGACTTGCAGACTTCCTTCTAAGTAGGAATTATCTAACACTCTAAATATACAAAAAGATAGAGAACGGAGGAGTCATTGTCTTGAGCAGAGTGGACAATGGAATAATTCTTTGCAGTGTGGTCTGGAAGAATTGGTCCTTGACACTCTGAATGACTTCTCTGCATTCAGCTACCGTGTTGAAAATGCTGTGGTTAACATCAGGCTTGCTTTTCTTAACCGTTAGTTATGTTGTGTGTGAACTGCTACTAAATTATTCTTCATTATTGTCCTGCTAAATTGTACTATTTCACACAGAATGTGGTTATGAAAAGTACAAAGTGAACTCAAGAAAGTGTACATCCCAGGGGACTTAGTGAAGGACTTATCGGGAAGAAGTGTTAGAGATGAGCAAAATTGTTTAAGTAGGTTTAAAAGTAATTGTAACTTCACAGTTTAAAAACTGGAGGCTTTGCTCAAAGAGGCAGTAAACTTACCATTACTCTTGGTCTCTTGTAGGACTTGGCTGATGAACTCGCCCTTGTTGATGTTGTGGAGGACAAGCTCAGAGGAGAGATGCTGGATCTCCAGCATGGCAGCCTCTTCCTTAAAACTCCAAAGATTGTCTCTGGCAAAGGCAAGTAGTTGGCTCTCATGAGCTCATTATTTCAAAACAGAGACAACCACTTCAGGTCTCACACTGGGCAGCCAAGTCTAGCACTTAGCCTGCCACCCTAATTGTTGGGGGGAAAGCTCATGGATATAGTACTTGGCTGGCATTTTTTAATATACCTTCTTATGGCCAGTCCAGCTAGGAATTTTCTTCTGGAGTTCACTACTTGATATAGAAAGATGAATTTCTTAAGTACTTGTACATTTTAGGGAACTTTATTTCACAACCAGTTAACCCCTGAACTCATTACTGATTACTTCTGGTAACTTTTAGTGGCAGCCTTAAGTAGGGCAAAGGCTTAACCAGCTCATACCTTAATTACAGTGCCCACAGGTAGCAGGTTATGAGGCCAGAACCTTCTTCCTCTTCAACACAGCACTTACCCTGAATGATACCCCAACACCTACTCCTAGTCCCTAATGTGGCTAAGAATGGAGTACCACTGCCTGCAGCTGCATGTTACAATGTTGCCACTTGTGGCAATGAGCCACAGTCTTAAAATAAAGTTTAACTTTCTACGGAGGCAAAGTCTCCGGTAACAATTACCAGGGAATTGCCGCACCCTCAAAGCTGAGGATTTGAGTTCTCAGTACAGGAAGTGAGAACTCCTGTTCTGACCCCTGTGTAGGAAGAGGTCGTGTTTGACACAGCCTTTTGTCTGCAGATTACAGTGTGACTGCAAACTCCAAGCTGGTCATTGTCACTGCTGGTGCCCGGCAGCAAGAAGGAGAGAGCCGCCTGAACTTGGTCCAGCGCAACGTGAATATCTTCAAATTCATCATTCCCAACGTTGTTAAATACAGTCCTGACTGCAAGCTGCTTATTGTCTCAAACCCAGGTTTGTCTTGTGTTGCCATAAGAGGATTTGGCTTAGAGAATAGCGTTTCTTCAGTAAGGTGGCATTAGTGCTCAGGCTTTTAGGAAATACTTATGCTGGGGAAAAGATGTCTCCAGGGAGACCTTCCAGTACCTAAAGGGGCCTAAAAGAGAGATGGACTATTTACAAGGGCATGTAGTGATAGGACATGGGGTAATCACTTTAACTGAAAGAGGTATATCTAGGTTAGCTATAAGGAAGAAATTGTTCATTATAAAGGTGGTAAGAGACTAGAGAGGGCATCCCAGAGAAGTTCTGGATGCCCCATCCGTGGAAGTGGTCAGGGCCAGGCTGGATGGAGTTTTGAGCAACCTGGTCTAGTGGAAGGTGTCCCTGCCCATGGCAAGGGGTTGGAATGAAATGATTCATTCCAACTATTCAACCAAAACCATTCTCTGATATCCATATAGCAAAAAGTGTCATCTTCCTCTCCAGGCTCAGCAGTTTGGTCTTCCGAGAAATAAACTTGGGTTTCCAGTCCAAGTGACCTTGAGCACAGTAAGGGTCACTGATAATTGCATGCACAGCATAAAGGCAGAGCTGAGAGACTGTTTAGAAAGAGCCATTAGGTTGTATAAAACAGCCATTATGTTAGTCCACTGCGGTGCCTGGCCATGGGCACTGCTTTGTGCTCTGTTCCATGCAACTAGGAATGCAGGTAAAATGCTTACAGATGAAAGGAAGTAGCATCCTCTATCAATTTGCTCATGAGCAGCACTTGTTATCCCCCTGTTCTCCCTGCAGTGGATATTCTGACCTATGTGGCCTGGAAGATCAGTGGCTTTCCCAAACACCGCGTTATCGGTAGCGGCTGCAATCTGGACTCTGCCCGTTTCCGCCACCTCATGGGAGAAAGGCTGGGCATCCACCCTCTGAGCTGCCACGGATGGATTGTTGGAGAGCACGGAGATTCCAGTGGTAAGGGTGAAATTGGGCTGGCTGTTAGACAGTTTGTTTGCCAGAAACACCTTGAAAAGCTACAGCAAAACCTTGCTCCAAAACCTTTGCACGACAGCACCTTAAAAATGCAAGTCCTGATTTAAGCCTTTTGATACACAGAGTGTATCCCCAGATGATCTATATTTGACCTCACTGACTGAGCTTGAAAAGGTCATTACTGTAACCTGAGGTGGCTAAACATTTCCAGGCTAAATTGTTCCCATAACTTCCAAAAAAACCCAAACTGAAGCAGCAAGAGGATAAAGTTCTCAGCAAGGGCCTCTCAAAGATCTGCACCATACCTACTGGCAGTCACTCAGCTGCCATTACTGGCATCTCTTAATTACTGTACATAGGAATTGAAGTGCAGAGGCAAGCCTGGAGGACAGGAAAAAGCACAACTTTCTCTTTATTTAACCTATACTTTTCCAAGCAGCACCAGAGCAGTACTGTCTGCTTCCTGACACCGACCAGAATGCACTTGGAATCAATTCTTATTTTGAGAAAACTTTGCAAAATACAGTGACTCTCATTGTAGTTCATGTTGCCCACGTATTTCACTTTAACAAAGGTATATTGATATTTTGTGACAGTGTACAAATGCTGATGTGCTCCTAAGTTCTCAGCCTGCAATTTAGACTGGCCTTATAGGCCATACTATATTTAAAGTCATAAATCCTAAGTGGTGTTGCAGATTAATCCAGCTAGATCTTATGTTAGCTGTTAATTTGAGAAGGACTAAATGGTGTGAGATAATTGATCTATGTGCAACTTACAGTACCTGTCTGGAGTGGAGTGAATGTTGCTGGTGTCTCCCTGAAGGCTCTTCATCCAGACTTGGGAACTGATGGAGACAAGGAACACTGGAAAGAGGTCCATAAGCAGGTGGTGGACAGGTAAATACCGATTTGGCTTTTTTATAAATTTCAACATCAGAACAAATAATGAAGAGCTGAAAAATCTCTGAAGTGCAGTACACAGATCTAGAATACCTCAGTAGCCCCAAATGTCAGGATGCAAACATAATAGAACATTAAATATTATTTTAAGGAACAATTTGATTTGGCAGTTTCAGGGATTAGTAAACTTCAAATCTGGGAAGATCTTAAACTTCTAGGCTCCCAGTATAATTGTGGGGACTAGTGTAAAATGCAAATAGAATTATTCATTGCTGAGTTAATTTGGTTAATTTGCTGGTCCTGCCAGCAAATCAGTCAAGCTTCTGATACCTCCAAATTGGTCAGGACACCTCCAAAAGCCTTTCTTACAAAGTTGAAGCATTTTGATTGATGGTATTTGTTCTTTAATGAGTGTCTATGTGTCTGCAGTGCCTATGAGGTGATCAAACTGAAGGGGTACACATCCTGGGCTATTGGCCTTTCCGTGGGAGACCTAGCTGAAAGTATTATGAAGAATTTGAGAAGAGTGCACCCCATCTCTACAATTGTTAAGGTGAGCAGCCCCTTTTTGCTAATTTCTGTCTTACGGAGAATTAGATATCTCTGGAATTCTCAAAAACAGTTATCACTTTCTAGTTTAATTTCAACTAAATTTAGTTTCCTGATAGAATATTCTATGAAATGTACAGACATAGATAAATTCCAACCTAACAATCCTTATGTACTTCTCAGGGCTTGCATGGAATAAAAGAAGATGTCTTCCTAAGTGTTCCTTGTGTACTGGGCAATAATGGCATCACTGATGTAGTAAAGATGATCCTAAAACCTGAGGAAGAGGACAAATTAAGGAAGAGTGCAGACACACTGTGGGCAATCCAGAAGGAACTTCAGTTTTAAACCTGCCCAAGCAGTTTTTGGCTCTTAGCAGTTTAACGGGTTTAGTGGTTTGTCTTACGTTGCACTTTCCAAGTAAGTCAAATCTTTCAATGTATTATCTCAACTAGAACACACAAAAAGCTCAAATCTGAACAATGGAGTTTCCTGAAGATAGCATTAGGAAACTAATCTGGGGTTTTCCCTGCTCACAGACACCCATGTTCTTTAGCCAGAGCTAGATAACCTAGTCAGTCTTGTTCAGTGAAGTGGTATGACAGAAATCCAGCAATCAAAGCAGCACTGCCTAAAAAACCCTTTGCCTTTTCCTCATCTTGTCTCACGTTGGTTCAAAGGAATAAGGAGTAATTGCTACACAATGGGAAACCAAAGACTTTTCTTTAAGTTAAAGGATTGTCAAGCCAATTGACCAACCTTCTCTGCCAGCTGAATAGCTTAACTATTTCACTGTTGATAGGTCCAAGTGTATTTTCCTAACACTGCTTTGGAATTTTTGTGGATATTTTTTTCTTAGAGAACCTTATTTTTGTGTACTATATCAGTCTAGTTGTAAGTTCTGTCTCCTGAGCATGTTTAAAAAACGGTAAGACTTCTATGTGCAACAAGACAGTGACTGTCCAACTGTAGTACCAACTACAACACCAAATAAACCACAAACTGTTATTTCTGTCTCCTTGTTTTTCTTAATAGGGCTTTGTGTCCCACAGGTAGCTCTGTTTCCACCCACCTAAATCAGTTCTGTTTTTCAAGTCACACTAACCCCAGCTTCCCCTGTGTAATACTGTTATTTGTGCAGCTGTGCTGGAGGCTCCAGGCAGTTACATAGTTATGGAACTCGCACCCAGTCTGTTAAAATGAACTCCAGCCTCTTCAGAGCCAACAGTAACACGGAAAGCCTTAAGGCAAAGGCTCAGTCTTTAACCATGCTGGTTATGGTGCTAAGACCAAGACCCTTTTGAGTTTTCAGTTTTCACTGGTCATAATAAATGTGAATTCTTCCAGTCGGCCACAATGTCTCCTAAATCTCACAAGTAAACTGACACTGCATAAGGCAGGCCCTGTTTGAAAAGAAAGCACATCATACATAGCTCTCTAGAGGAAGAAAATATGCAACAAGTTTTATTCAGCGTTAAGTCCACCAGCACAAAGATTACAGGAGATAGAAAGTGCATTAATAAAAGCTAGTCTTTACCAAAAAGAAAATATATTATTGATTCAAAATATCTTACACTTGAATGATGTAATAACTTACTCTGGGCACCTACTGATTAAGAGAAAGAGCAAGAGAATGGCTGCTTCATAAGGAAATCTAACTTCCCAGGTAAAGTCTGGGAATTTAGTAGAGATCACTGAGTCCAGCAGTCTTCCTTGCTTTCTGCATCAATGCCCTCAGCTGGAACTGCTTGCGAGACAGAAGACGTACATGCTGCAGAAAGAAAAACAACAGCTGCCTATTGGTAAAGTTCTGATAAAAAATTAATAATACTGCAATCCAGATGTTCAAAGCACGGCACATTCTGGGACCCAAAGGGGATATCAGTTTTTTGGAAACTAATTTTACTATTCTAATAAATGTCATTTTCTTGGCATAAAATGACTGGCAGATGGCTACCCAATGCAGTTTATTTTTTGTGGGTTTTAATTATTAACTAATTCATTAAATTGTAATAATTATTAATTAATTATTAACTCCACACATATTCTTATCAAAGTAATAATACACGCTCCAAGGTGAAATCAGACTAATGTACTTCCTATGGGCCAGAGAACAGTTCTAACAGGAGATAAATAGAACTAGCAAGGTACACAAGGAGGAAACAATACGACTTCATATCTATAATGCTTTTAAAATTGGTCTTTTAATTCTGAAATTACTTCCTAAAACTTATGCTTGAATGTATAAATACTCCTGTTCCTACAGGATCTTCTTCTGTGAGGAGATCATGAACATCAGTAAGCTGAACCAAAGAGTCCAAAGTAAACACATTTAAAACACACATCTTAAAAACATCCCAAGAAACCTACCTTTAAAAAGACATCTAAATCTATCACTCCACGTCTCAATGCTTCCCCAAGGTAGAAGATGGTGTCTTCAATTGCATTTTCCTCTGCATATAAGTTCAGGATCTGCTTGTAAAGTGGTGCTGTAGGAATAATAACTTCATCTATGTCATTATTTTCTGACTGACTTTCCATTTTCTCTAAGGCAGAACTGAGCTCCTCATCCTTCTTTTTGAGAAGTTCAATGTTCTTGTCAACTTCAGCCTAAAAACAATTAAGATGTTTAATTTACTTTCTTGTGATACAATTGTCTAGATGGAAGATTTTCAGACATACCAGTTCATTCTGTACTTCTTTACTTATTTTGATTATGACTTTAACAGAAGAATGAGTTATCAGTCTGTAGGTTTACATATTCTTTCCTTTTGAAATCTAGCAGGTAACACCTGCTTTAAATAATGTCAATCCATTACCCATTTAAACTGTAGAGAAGGCATGCCAACACTCCAAGTATTTCCAAGTTGCCACATTAGGAGAAATTATCATTTAAGCTAGCTAAAGATAATAAAAGCAAAGCCAAAGTAATTATTTTCTTTGGAGTGTGGTATTCCCCAGTTTCTAGTCCAATTAATAATTTCTAGTAATTTTTTTAAACCACATCTGAATACTGAGCTGGTTTCAGAAACTGTTCATCAATCCCAAAATCTTGCTCCTGAGCAGCAGTGCAAGGAGCAGATGTACTAAGTGGAAGGTGCCATAATGAAAAACTGCAGGAATTTCTGAGCATATTGTGAGTAGGGAGAGACTTCTGGGAAAGGAGAAGTTATACAAGGCAGGTTATACAAGGATGCTGTGACCAAAATCAGCGTTCTCTGCACTAAGAGACCGAAATGTTCTCCAGTGCTGCTGTGACAAGTTATTATCAAGAAGCTAAGACATAATTATGAAATAATCTCACACCACTAACAACTTTCACAGGAAGGATGGGGAAAAATAATACTGTTCCTCTACTACTGAGCACTGACTTTGTAAGATACATGCAGGACACTGCATTTCAAGGTCACTGCTATTTCTGACTTGTTTCAGTCTGAGCACACGCACCCAACTGCAAAAGAGAAAATGCACTGGAAGCTTCACTATTTCTATCACGCTTAATAATTAATTAATTACAAGCTTCTGTTCACTACTAGGAACAGGCAGGCAGCAGTGGCTCATCTCAGCTTACCACTTCCTGATCCAGGCGAGTTACCATCTCTTCCAGCTTCTGGTGTCCTTTCTTCAGGTCTTCTTCTGTGCGTTTCAAGGCGTTGAGCTCCGCTTGTGCGCGGTCCATCTCCTCCTTCATCCGCCACCGCAGCTTGTCGCTGACCGCCGAGATGAGGGACGCGCGGATGGTGTCCTCGCTGATGGTGCCATCTCTGCTGGGCCCTGCACAAGGGGGTTGCACAAGCACATCATTAACGCTGGGCTGCACTGTAAGGCCAGTTGGGATTGTGTTGGGGAAGATGAAATAGGAAAGCCTTATAAATATGATTACTTGGCAAAAGATGCTAAGAACACAGAAACTATGAGCGGGATTGAAATGAAGACAAGCTTTGAGATATTAAGCTCCAGTTACTAAACAACTAGAAAACAATGGCATGGCCGACTGGAGGTAATCCCCCTCTTGATGTAACAATACCCTCAGCTTGCAAGAAGGTCCAAGGGTCAAAGCAGACACTGCCTACATGGCAGAGGGTCCAAAAAGCAGTTTTTAGGGTTTAAAATAAAACTCTGTATGGTAATCCTATAGGCTGTATGTAAATGTGGTAAGATTTGTAGCTTGCTCTAGATTGGTGAATGAAAATCAGAATATTCAACATAGAAGGTGATTTATTGTGTTTTAAACAGCAACCAAGCTCAGCGTGCTCGCCCTTTCCCTGGGGCTTGGACCCTCTCCCTCTCTCTCTCTTCTCTGACCTGCTTTGGGCTGCATCTGGCAGCCCCTGGCAGGTCTCTTACACCCACACACTTTAACAACAAACTTCATGCTCTAAGAACTAACTCCAGAGAACTCTTGTGTCTGTCCTGACTGTCCAGGACAAAACAGGACTCCCAGAACACTTACAAGAAATCATAAATTAGGACGGACTCAAGTATATTTAAGAGTATGCCATCCATTCATTCACTCTATTCATTCCCATATATGCACTCCTTTTTAATCTAAAAATGGACTGGCCATTTCCTCTGAAGTCTGTAAATGTTATTAGTCTGAGAGCTTTTAAAGAAGAGTAAGAGTTAATGGCTGGATGCGTTCAACCACAATTAATGTAACAGGTGGCTTGAGACAATGAATTTGCCTACTACAGGTATTACTTTGGGGTTTCTTGGTTTTCTTTAGAATTGCCTGGCCTGGTAAGGTAAGTTCTAAACTGCGAAAGACAAAGGGAGAGTTATAGAGACCACCCATGCAGCTCAAGTGGGGATACTTCCAGGAAGGGCATGCAGCTCAGGTTCTCATAGGGAACCACCCTGACACCTGCTGGAGGGACAACAGAGCCAGGAACACACAGTCCAGGAGATTCCTGGAAAAGCACTGACAATACCTTTCTGATACAGATGCAGCCAATGAGGAAAGATGTTCTGCTGGTCCTTATATAACTAACCAGGAATGTCTCTTGGAGATGTGAAAGTTGGGGCAGCCTCGGTTACAGTGATCATATCCCACAAGGAGAAAGCAGGGCAATGAATAAAACTGCAACCCTGGAACTCAGGAGAGCTAACTTGGGCCTCTTCACAGACATTCTTGGAAGAATTCCATGGGAATTTACCATAGAGGGAAGAGGGGTCCAAGAGAGCAGGTGAATATTCAAGGATCACTTCCTCCAGGCTCAAGAACAGTGCAGCCATGGGGGGAAGTGAGCAGAAGGGGCAGGAGACCTGAATATGCTTTTGCAAATCAGCCTTTCAAGGACAATTTCAAGAGAGTCTGTCACTAACACTTTTAAATAGAAAGGTAAATACTTTGTCACAGGAAGTGCAAAGTGTCTCCAGAACTCAGAGTGCTCCAGAGAATCTGAAGTGGCTACCAGTGATATTCATCCCAGATCAGTTCCGTTCTTCTGTAGGAGTAACTGGAGGGTCACAGCTTCCCCAGGCTTGTGCCTCACACCTTCTAGATCACTGATTTTCAACTGGATTGTAACAACTACTCACAATGCAAGAATTACAGCAGCTTTTGTGCCTAAACTTGACAACTCCTATGAATGAAACATGAGTGATCTGAAGCTCTATAACTGCAAAGAAAATGTGCAAGAAGAATTTTTACCAGACTATCTTTTTATAGAGACACAACTATCAAACCTTGAAGCTTTATGTTACAACATTACACACATCACATATCCCAGTGCCCTAGATTTCAAAAAACAACAAAGTAAAAAAATATTCATCACTGCTCACGTGAAGCTTCTATAGTTAAAGAGGGTTATTTTTTTACCTCTGCTAACAAAACAAGACTGCATAAATTTGTGTCTATTCCCTATGTTTTTTACTCTGTTCTTGTCCACAAAACCTACACCAAGCTGTATGGGTGGAAAAATAAAGCTATGCAAATGAATGACAGGAACTACAGGAAGAAGCACATCATGCTTACTAATCACCAAAGCCTTCTAAAATACAGAAAACATAAACTTTGATCATCACTAATGTGAGCACTTTACATACATAGAAATTGCACCAGAATATGTGTACTTTTTTAAAAAAATAAGCAAATTACTACTGAAAAATAAAGAGTCTGAATTATTAAACAACTGGTGCAAAGACAGCCTTAGGGAAATATGAGTGTTCCAGTACTTCATCTGATTTACAGTTCTGGCCTAAAAAAATTCACCTTTTTGCCAGTCAATGAGACAATTTGCAAAATCTGGTTAACTGTTAGAGACACCAACAGAAGTTGTCAAATAGCACCATACATACGAACACAGGAACCCATCATTCTGCTTCTTATGAAAAGGAGAAAAGAACAGCACTTTTTACATGGAGAAGTAAAACTTGAACCAAGTCAGACAAACTATCTGGGACAAAGAGTTTATTCACTATTCAGGACTACCTGTTTAAGGCAGACAATTGTTCCCCATCAAAAAGGCTTGATTTCCCTTCAAAAAACAGCATTAGCATTATTTTAGTTACTGTTTACTTTACATAATGAATTATTCTCTAACACAAAGTCAAAAGCAGCCGGAACCAATATCAGTAGAACTTATGTTCACATTCTTTTCTTATGTTTTACTGACATCCCTCACTCGGGGAGTTTTTATGCAAGACTCACTTTACCAGTAAAGCAGGACAGAAGAGAAAAAAATAAAATCTCAATACACTTGACACAATGAAAGTCCACACAGAAATGCCACCAGATAGAGGTGTTTGAACATAAAAAGCATCATTTTAATACAGCTCAATCAATCTATCTTCTTAAAGAGCATGAACCCGTACCATCTTCTGTCACTTCCATAATTAGCCCAGCTTGGGGAAGATTTTATGGCACATGGTCATTAAATCCACAGAACTCTGAAACCTTTAACCTTTACTAGGCAGAGTCTGGTTTCAGAAGTGAGCTCACAGAATCATCAGATCAGTAACTGCATCAGAAAGGCAATTAATGGCAAATGACTGAACAGAAAGAAAAAGCCTGAAGGACTATTTGAAAAAGCAGTGATTGTTAAAAACTTGAGCTACTTTGCATGAACATTTTCATTCAGTTCCAGCTAGGCTCACTACAGGAAACACCACCACCACCCACACAAAACTCTGAAGTTGTAGCAACTGATATGCTCCTAAAGAAACTATCACAAACCACAGCCAAACAAACTGTACAGGAAAGAAAAATTTTCAGTTGAAAGGAAAAAACAATACTCTACTGTAAAAAACACCCAACAAAACAAACAACAAAAACACCTCACAATATTGCAAATATAGGGAATGATTAAAGAGAAGTGTTTGCATTTCATCTGGCATGAGAGATAAGCCATGTAAAACAGGTGTAGGAATTTTAGGCAGCTGCAGCAAATGAGTCAGTGTAACGTTAAATGGTCACTAAGAAACCTGACACTACAACACAGGATCACAGATGATCTAACTTGGGACTGGAAGAGCCTTTTATCTTGGCAGATACTGCACCTCTGTTCATCTTCAGTGGGGGTGAAAACGAGGGAAAGAAATGAAATAGAACATACCTATATTTTAAATTAACTCTCTGCTACAAAAAGGCAAAAGAGGAAAAAAAAATGAGAAAAGATTTGTTTGAGCAGAAAGCCAATGTTCCCTAGAAATGTTACCAGCTCCCTACAGGAGAGCCAGTGGAGAGCATTAATTCTCCAGGACTCAAGTGCAGCCCCACAACACTGAGCACTATTTGAGGTACCTGGAGACAGCAGCTTCCCTGCACTGTGTGTGGCAGACCCACATCACCTCAGAGGGGAGGGGACCACTGAAGCAGCCAAGAACTTTCAGAAAAGACTTTCTTAATTGAAAAGGCTGAAAGAACTTGGACACAAAGGACAGGATCAGGCACAAGAAAAATACAACATGCAACTTACTGCTGCTTTCAAATTCTGTAGTAACAGAACTCCTCAGATATTTTAGTAAGAGTAAAGTAGAAGCATCTCTCTTCCCTTGCCTTGTCCCCATGTATGTGAAGCAAAATCACAAAATACACACAGTTCTGGAAAGAAAAGACATTCTATGACTCTAACCCAGGCCATTCCATAACTAACTGGGAGTTCACATATTAAATGAAGAACCTCTGGATGCACTTTTAAATTATGGTGCAAGACACTACAATGAATTAATTATGTGAACAATGTCACAACACAATCTACACCCTCACCATACAACTGTGCCAAAAGGACTACCAACAGCTGGAAAATTACTGCACCAGCTTCCCACTTAACTAGACGGTATTTATCACAGGTTCCCAGTCTTCTACACATATACTGCAAGTGAGGGGCAGGGAGGAAAGCAAGCTCATGCCCTGTGTCAGCAAAGGGCCACGGAGCAGCAGACGGGGAAGAGACACAAGTGAAGACCCTAAATCCTGATGCTGAAGGAGGAAGGAGGAAATTGGAGGAAATTGACAAAGTGAGGAATTTGACATATTGGACAAATTGACAAAGGAGGAATTGACAAGCAGAGATCATTAAGAAGCAACAGGGAAGAGGTTGGAGAAGAAACTCAGTAAAAATGAAGCTCATTCCAAACTGCTACTTCAGAAAGCCACTACTTTTGGAGGAAAGAAAGTATAACTAAAGTGAGTCCAGTAGATGCTTAAACGATGATGAAAGTATTTTTCTAAACCATGAACAGAGCAATGCAGACAATCAAAAGTCACCTACAGTTAAAGGGTAAGGAAAAAACCATGTAGTTACATGCAGTGCTCTTCAAAATATTCACAGAGCACACACAATGTATTGCATAAACCCAGGAATTTATTGAATTTCTGACTGAATAAAATTTAAGGTGAAGGACATAAAATGTATTTGTTTTTCTTCCTTTGAATAAATTTTAATTGGAGATCAATACTTTGGAAGTTCGGAGTAAGAACAACATATTCCTTTTTCCACTTTATGTCTTATAATATATATCAGTCACACAGAGAAGCTTTACTTCAGAGAAATCCCTTCCAAGGTACTCACCAACAGTGGTGACAGGAGGCTGAGAAGGGTAGTACTGAACACTAGTGGTTGCTGGAAATGGAACACCACCTGGGTAAGGATAGTTTGGGTAGCTGCTTTGACAAAGAAAGATATGCTAATGTTATGCAACTACTAGTGAAATATCATCCACCTATATTATCTTTATTGCCACCATGCTGAACATTCATTTACATAATAAAATGTTAAAATTGCAGGCCTTTTTCCTGTTCACATTAACATCCTTCACAACTGGTATTTCTGGTATTATTTAAGATACCTTTTCATCTGAAACTCTATCTTGTTATTTCCTGACCAACATTTGGATAACAAATTCCCCTAAATCTCTTAGTCTTGCTATATGAAACCCCACAAGTATCCAAAAGAAATTATTCTAGCAACAAACTCCCAAACAGCAATCTCAAATTAGTAATTTTTGATATGAGAAGAGTTAAAAAGATGACTGATGAACTGCTTTATGTAAACCTAAAAATCCTGTGTAAAATATGGTTGCAAGGTGAAACAAACTCCCCCAGAAATTCTCAGTCCTACTCTGAAGGACAAAGAAGGCAAAACTATTCATTTGCTCACTGAAACAATTATGAGATGACACATGACAGTCTACAACACTTTTCTAAAATACATTTGCTATCAACTAAAACAGGGACACAAATTAGTCAGACAAACACCTGCATGTAGCAGAGTATTAACTATGGTTATAATTAAGCAAAGTGGTCCACAAACCCATGCAAAATATAAAATAAGCATATTCTGTCTCTGCTCAGGTAGCTGCAAATTTAACAGATCTTATACCCTTCCTATTAATTCATAAACTATATTTTAAAAACAGTTCTTCCATTACTTTTGTACAAACATTAAGAGCACTTTAAATAAGCATATTTAGGAGGAAAAAAATTCAGTAAGAACTTAAAAAAATCCTGACTTTTCTTCTCTTAAAACATAACACTCCCAGTCCTTCCCAATCCTCACANAAAAATATGAGTGAATAAAGATATAAGTATATAAAATATAATATTTAAAATTATTTAAAATATATTTTAATATAAATACATAGAATGTATATGAGCTGCGAGTTAGGTAATTTTAAAACCTATTTATCACCCACATATATTTTATTTGAAGGAACACTAAGAAAGCTACACCATCGTCCAACTTTCTTCTGGCTACTGACAAGAATTCAGCCCTCACTTTTAACAAACCCTGCTAACATGAATAATTATAAAACAAACACACCATGAGAAAATACAACTATGATTAGACACTCTTCAGTAAAACTCTATCATGTAAGTGATGATGGTTTAAAAGAGCCCTTACCTTGGGTTTGGAGTGCTTGATGGTGGATAGGGAGATATTCCACCTGGAATTCCCGGCATATAGGAAGCTAAATAAAACAAGGATTTCGTGTATTTTTACATTTCAGAAGTTAAAACCCTCAATGTAAAGAAGTTCTTCCTCACATATAAAAATAACCTTACTGTTATACTGACTTTTTTTCTTAATCATTACTTTAAACTAATCATTGCANTGAAACAATTATGAGATGACACATGACAGTCTACAACACTTTTCTAAAATACATTTGCTATCAACTAAAACAGGGACACAAATTAGTCAGACAAACACCTGCATGTAGCAGAGTATTAACTATGGTTATAATTAAGCAAAGTGGTCCACAAACCCATGCAAAATATAAAATAAGCATATTCTGTCTCTGCTCAGGTAGCTGCAAATTTAACAGATCTTATACCCTTCCTATTAATTCATAAACTATATTTTAAAAACAGTTCTTCCATTACTTTTGTACAAACATTAAGAGCACTTTAAATAAGCATATTTAGGAGGAAAAAAATTCAGTAAGAACTTAAAAAAATCCTGACTTTTCTTCTCTTAAAACATAACACTCCCAGTCCTTCCCAATCCTCACAGGTGTTTACATTTTTTTTTTTTTTAATCAAAATGCTCCATATTAGGAGCAACACCTCATATGCTCCTACCACAAAATCAGGACATAAGCATATTAATAATAAAAACAATTAATTAAGATGTAAAAAACATAAGTACACACTAGGAGGCAGTAGTCAACACCTCACTATTTACTCAGACAGATCTGCAAGTCTTCTGGAAATGCTTTATTCCAAACTATTATATAGAAAAAAATCTTGGTTAATATTAATAAAAAGCTTTTAAAGTAACTTTGTGTCCTTCAAATTCCCTTAGAGTGCTCTGAATGAAGTCCACATTTATGCTGGAGTCAAGGTTTGTATTAACTGAGCAGTGTTTTGTTCAGTTTTTGAGTCCGTAATTAAATCTTGACTTTCAGGGGTACATTTCTTTCTGTGTCATGTTAATATATCAACCTCATAAAAATATGAGTGAATANAGTTAAAACCCTCAATGTAAAGAAGTTCTTCCTCACATATAAAAATAACCTTACTGTTATACTGACTTTTTTTCTTAATCATTACTTTAAACTAATCATTGCATGGATAAAAATAGATTTGATTTGAAAATGCACAAGTAGGTGGACCAAGAAAAAAAAAGAACCTGCAGCTAGGTTCAGAAAAAAAAAAGAAGCCTGTAATTAAAGATGACCCACCTGAAGAGCTGTCTCCATGTTTTATAAAATGGCTGAAGAAAGAATTTAACCTTGCTAGCCAATGATCTTTACTCACTAAATAACAAGTGCATAATTTAAGTACCTTCAGAGCAGTTGAGTATCTGTTCAATAATCCAACCATGTCCTTATCTAATAATTTCTGCTGTTTAGAAGTTACATTTAAACATTTGTTATCAGCACATACAAACATCTAAAGCTTTAACAGTCTTAGCAATTTTAATTCCTGAAAAGCTCACAAAGATTATGTTTAGGATATACTTATTCCAAATTTTCAGCAATTTTCCAGCTATTATATCAAATAGCTTTTTTTTAAGAGCCAAGCTATTTCCACCCTCTACTGCTTACAAAGGATTAAAATTTTTGTCAAAGAACTTCATTTCTTCTTACACAATCTATCTAGAACTTGAAAAAAACCCAAACATAACTGTCTGTAAAATAGGGAAAGTCTGATTACACTAGTAAAACTAAGTAGCTATTAATAATTTTAAAACCCTGAAACATTTTTACAAAAATTACTTCATCTATGAAGTAATTCATAGTACTTCAGTTCAATTCAATTCAATTCAAAACAGTAATTCAAAGCACTTTAGCTTTGAGTGACTGCAAGAGTAATCAAGTGTGGTTCATTGAAAGTTTGTCCTTAAGGCACAAGTCACAGCCTCTGCTAAAACTACACTTACACTGACCCCCACTGTTCCTGGAAAATCAGGACAACCCAATCACCTGCAGCTCTCACAGGCAGGGTAGCCACGGACAGGCTGAAAAGTCCCAAACACCTGCCTTTAGTCAATTAATCCTAATAGTCCCATTTATATTTGCTACCCATTCTCTCACAGGTTAAGAGCCTAAGACCTTGCTAAAAATGGGTTCTGCTGGAAATGGCAAGTAAAAGCCACATTCCAATAGGAAATGGAGACAGCCTAAGAAATCCAACAAAAATAAATAACCCCAAATACAGCTACTCTACCATTAAATTCACGTGCAACTGTTGTAACATCATTAAACAAACCCTATCTCACCTGCTCCCCCTCCCATACTGCCAGAGTCTTCGGCTTGAGGAGGTCTATGCTGTTTTTTGGGGGTTTTTCCACACAATATAGAGTCTCCTCCTGGAAGAATTTCTAGGATTTTCTGTTTCCCACTTCCTCTTTTTCCCCTACCTACCTATTCCCCAATCTTTAAAATAAGATGCCTCCAGAACTTGAAATAAAGAAATGATTTTAAAAGTCTTGAGGATTTTTGCAAGAAAATAAGAATGGGTACCAAGTCAGAACACCAAATCAACAGAGAATAAAGAATTAAAAAATCACAGGGCAGGGTTTTTTTAATATTCAGCCAGCAATTTGAAAAAAAAAAAACCAAAAACCCCACACAAACAGGCATGGGCCTAGGAAACACAAGCAGTAAGCTTGCTTGTGCTCAGGAAATCAATGGTTACTGGATACTTAAAAGATGGGCTTGTATTATTAGAATGAAAAAAACTGAGATACAAAGTTATTTGAATAATCTCTTTTTAAGTCTAATCTTGAAATGTTGACAGGACACTGGTTGTTTTGAGGAGCTTGGGGGTGTTTGGATGTGTTCTGGTTTTGTCTGGATTTTGCTTTGTTGTAATACAAACTTGATTTTTCCCCTTCAAAACCCACAAATTCTTAGACTCATACAACCTTTTAGATTGGAAAAGACCTTTAAGATAATTGAGTCCAATAAGGTACAACCCAGGTAAATTCATAAGCCAGCAATATAAAAAGTAAAATGCATTATTTGTGGGCAAACTGTGCAGGACAACAATGCCTTTGAAATATTGATATGATTATTTGCAGAAATCAGTAGTGATGAGTACTCACTGGTTGGTGGGCCTGTTGCCTGGTATGGTGGGTAGCTGGAAGAAGCAGTAGGCCGAGAAAAGACTGGAGGTTCCTCTCCAAACACAACAATCATGACCTGGATCAGCTCCAACAAGTCTGACTGGGGCTGGGAGGGAAAGCAAATCACAAATGGTTCATTTTGCTAACACAGAGTTTAACTGACTGTAGGAACAACAGGATACCATTCCATCAGCTCTCAAAAGAGAATTCCTATAATTTGTGGGTTTAAATTTTCTTAAAATGTCTATCTCTATCTGTATACACATGTGCACAGTTAAATTCCTTTCTGGATTCTTTACAGATACCAAACCCAGCCAGCTTGTACTCAAAACCATACACAGCACAATACACCAGCAGCCACGTTTACACCCAGAATAAACTGGGTAATACACAGTTCCACATCAACTGCAGGACAGTAAATGACTGGGTACAAATGTCCAATGATGGATTACAATAATATTTTAAAAAATTAAATTTACCCCCAACATGAAGAAACATACGGATCACTAAGTTTTGTAGACATTTCAACTTCATACACCAAACCTTTTGCTCCAGTTCAGAAAGTCTCAATAGGAAAAAAAAATATTCTAACCCACTAAGGAGTGGCACAAATCTCCTTTCCATACAATTCTCTATTTATAATTACTTAATATAGGCATGATTTAATTTTGCCAAAATAAGAACAAGCATCATGAATGCAGCACCAAATTAAATATCCCAATTGCAAGTTTACTTAGCTCTATAATCCACTTACTTATTTTTACCAACCTCTCAAACTGAAAGAATTCTGTATCACCTGTACCTTGGATGATCCTCTTGCTTTGTGCAAGACCTGCATCCTGACCTGGGCAGTCTTTTTCTGTTATTACCATGCAAGCACACAACTACCACCCATCCTTAATAAATGTATTCCTGTTAATCCCTTTTTACAGACTGTGCATCTTATACTATTTTTCTATTCTTGTCAAGACAGTTTATTTTCTTTACAAGTCCATGTTTTGGCCAAAACTCCTATGAGGCCTGCACTGCTCAATGCCTCTATTTATTGGTAAAGCAAATATGTCCATATACATGAGGACCCAGGAATGTCTATATAAGAAGTCCAAGTGCTTGTACAAGTCTAAGTCACAAATGTTTTATATAAATTTATAACTTTCCTTCTGTAAATACTCTTGTCTCACAAATCGTCACATCAATGTCCTGCCAGGGGAGAGGACACCTTACACTGCCCTGTTTAATCAGACAAGTTGTAACTAAAGATGCAAATACATTAAATAACCAGAACACAGAATGCAACATGCTGAACTTTAAGACATTCCAAAAAATAAATAATTTATTTTATTTAAAAAATGGTTTCAGATCTCTAATAAAGACTGTGTTTTTTATTAAAAATGATACAACGAGCTCAAAGAATGCAGAATAAGCAGTTGGA
This sequence comes from Rhipidura dahli, assembly GCA_013399225.1. Lineage (NCBI taxonomy): Eukaryota > Metazoa > Chordata > Aves > Passeriformes > Rhipiduridae > Rhipidura > Rhipidura dahli. Next base: position 302,337 of record VXAC01007221.1, on the reverse strand, counting down.
GAACTTCAAGGCCTCTATACTTACGTATTTCCACTCATGCAGGTAGGGAAGGTATATCTTTCCATTTGCATCAACATGCTTCCCAGTTTTTATTGTCATAGAGCTAGTGGGTTTAACAAAACAAATCGGAGGGTTGAAAGGGTAGGTGTCCAGCAGCCACAAGCAAATTGGGATATTATATGTGTTACCTAGAAAAGATATTTTGAAAGATTTTTAAAAGTTATTTCAATTCTTCAACTGTCCTCCTGTGTTCTTATTCATAAAAAACTCCTAAGCCCAGTAAACACAACTGTACAAAGTTAGAAGCTGAAGCCAAAATCTACTAATAACATTCAAGGAATAGATAACACTATGGCCACAAACTCAACATTTTTCACAGCAATTTAACTTAGATTTACAATTATCATTCACCAGTAATACACAATCTCATTTGTTCTACAATGCAACATTACAAGACTCTGAGTTATTGTTAGCTGCAGCAATAAATGGTTTGCAACCCTCATTCAACTGAAAAGCTTGAAAAAACTTAAAGAACTGAAAGAATAGAGATGTTACTGAAGAAGCAATGCTCAGCATTTCAAATTTTACCCTGCAGCAAAAATAGAGAACAATTTCTTTAAAATATTTTGCTTTGGAAAAGTAAAGGATTTCAAGAAAATTGTGAGCACTGAAATGGTGAAGTTGAATCAGGACAACTCTAAGTAATTTTTTCATGTCATTTGGGAAAATGATGGGGATAATGAAAATTGTAATAAATGCACACCTCTATAAGACACAGGAATGGTTCCACTGAGGCTCATCAACTCCCTAGATGAACCATCATTAAAAACTGCAAGGGAACAAAGAAGATTTTTAAAACATACATATTAGTTACATTAATCTCTGTACAGGTTATACCCCACCTATTTATTGGCCTAAGTTTTCACAAGTAACACACATATAAATATAAGGTTCAGCTCTTGCACATTTATGGATTAGCAGATGACTGTCCACAGTCAGGTAACTCCTTATGAGTAACACACTTCTGAGAAATGAATGACTGGTTATTGCCAAATGACCTTCTCTACAAATAAAACTGTTTCCTCATTCTGTGACCAAGTAAAATGTTGGAAGCTTGCAAACTTCAAGTAATGAAAGTTGCTGCAAAGATTATCTCAACTCAAACTTGATTTAAAAAAATAACTGTCATCTGAGGTTCATAATTTCTTATGCTTTAAAAAAAACAGGTGAGCACCAATACTGAAAATTACTGGGCCACAGGCATTCATTACAGAATCAGTAAAGCTAATTTAACCCAGCAGTAAAGCACTGAAGAGGAAGAGTGCTTGACTCTTTGCCATATCTTAGTCTTAGTCACAAACTGCACAAGAACTCTGACCTATATTTACTGAGTCACTGTATTTAGTTTTTTCATACTTTTAAACCACTGCCTTATTCTTCCCTGAATAAATCAGCTTCTGTGGAGGAGGCTTTTATCTTCCTAATTCCACCTGAAACTTTCTAGCCATATTTCAAATGTAGGTTACTGTGCACAACTATTGTGGTGCTGATGTTCTGCAAAGGCAGGTAGAAACGTGCTGGGATTTCAATGGGGTTATATATTTCATTATTAATATGAACTTGAAAACTATCTCATCAGCAATGTAACCATTTTCTTGCAGCTGATGTCACTGCTACAAATAATGTTGATTATCTGTAAGTGATTCTATGCTTAGCCTCTCCCAGGCAGCTTAAAGAGCATTAGGAAACACAAATGGCTACAGCTCAAGGGTATCAGGAATTGTGATCGCCATCCTTATGCAAAATTGTGCAGCTATTCCAGCCACAGTCCTTTCACTCCTGTTTTGTTTCTCCAGTGACTGTGTGAATTTTAATTTCTGCGACAGCTGCTGCCTTGTAGCCACTCAAAGTCAAAACTAATTCATCTTTCACCCGGCCATGTCCTTTCTTAGTATTTCTTAACCTGGATATACAATTTAAAAAGCAGAAGACTTTAAAATTTTTGATGATGTGATAGTAGTATAAGTTAGTGTGACAGCTAAAAAAAAAGTGACCATAAGAAGGCTGACTTCAGCAGCTGTGCTGGCTCATGGTAATGCTGTGAAACCTTTGATACCATCTTCACTTAACACACTTATATTTAAATTAACTTACAGACTTAAACAGCTAACAAACAGTGATTATCATTAATAATTTACATTACAAAGCCCTCATGACAATTTTCTATATACTTGACTCTGTTTTCTTCATACTCTTAAGGACTACCACAATTATTTTAAATGAAGCATTTCTTCATTGATTTACAGTTCTTCCTATACAGAATTTTAAAAACATCTTTATATGGCAGCAAAGCTGAGTTAGTAAGATACCATCAGCCTCAGGACAGCAACTAACATCAGTGAGTGATTAACTGAAAGTTAAGCTGGGAAAAATGTGACACTTCTTGGCACATCAGTTATTTTCTGGAGTAACCTTATTATGTTACTGTGTTTCTAAAGAAGCATTGATGTCACAGACAAAAAAGAGAAACACAAGTTACGTTTTCAGGTTTTAATCTTCTTTTCCCCCCCACAAAAACTCCACAATACATCTGAAACACGAACAATTCATGAACAAAAATTTTCTCATGCACACACTAACCATATGAATCCATAACAGGTTTGAGGTCCTTGTACTGAGTAATAACACTGGTTGTCTCCTGTATAGTTAGGTCTCTATACTTATACTGGAAAACAAAAGAGAAAGGAATTACTTCAGAAGCTAAATTTTTTGTGTAATTTAATTCAATTTTTTATTTTATCCAATAGACAACTTTATGAAAATTTATATCTATTTATGGACATTCTTCTCAACTCTTAGTGTGGAATAAGAATTTATTTGTACACATTACTTAACTGACCACTGCCTATATAACTTGTTGAACTTTACAAGGTGTTTATAGTCTTAACAAGGGTCTATGCATCAAGTGATTCAGGAAAAGCTACTACATGTTACTTCATGTTCTATCATAACCAAATGTGTCTAAGCTGTGTGAATTTAAAAAAAAAAAAAAAAAAAGGCACCTCCAAACAAATACAGTGATGTTTTGAACATTCCTGATAAACAGCTATCTAGAATCTGAACCACACAGATACATTTCATAGCACTTTTCAAAGCAACACCATATTTATCAATCATTGATTAGCATTTACATATACTTTATCAACTAGAAAGCAGACACATCAAGGCACAATATTACCAGTACTAATACTGGTTTTACCCCTTTCCTTTTATCAGGAGCAAGGAATAACCTGTTAACCAGAGATACACTACTACAGAATTCACCAGTTTCATAACTATAACCCACTGACAGCAAAGAGGCTCCTGGGCAACAGAGTTGGTTCACCACAGAGTGCAGCTCTTGTGGTCATTCCTCCTGATAATTACCATTAAAAAGAAAAGGCAGCCACGTGGTCCCTTGACAATTTTTTCACCAAATACAATTTTAATAAACTGCAGTCTTCAGATGTCTTAAGGAACACAGACAGCAACCTTTCACTGAACCATGGTAGGAAGACAAAGATCCCAGCAGAATGAAATGTCTGATATCCGAAGCACGCAAATGTTAACAAACATCTGAACAAATTAATTCAGACATTATACAAGAGCAAACTGTGGTGCCACAGCTAAAGGTCACCTTGGCTCTGACAAACACTCATGAGTTGTGAAGCTTAGAAATTAACTCTTCTTTCTGTCATCTCCAGAGACTGACAAGGATGTTCCTCCTGGGCATGACAACTCGGATTTACTGAGCAGAAACAAACTCACCACGCCACTTCCCACAATGCCACCTCAGCCTACAGAAAGCACCAGCACCTCGGGTGATGCTGTGACTGATCTTCCTCAAATGACCAAGGACAAAACAGCCACTTGGTCTGTCTGCAAAACGCTGCTCTGTGGGACAGAAAGCAACCCCTCAGCAGGGATTCCTGTGGGTGCAGGGAAGCACCAGCACTGAGGATCAACCAGCCCCTGGATGCTGTTTTGGTGGGAGGGCTGCAGAAAAGCACCTCAGCCTCCTTTGGAAAGTGGGTGTGGGATTGGGAGTGTGCAGCAGGGGCTTGACAGAGAGACAACTTTGTAAACATTTGAGAACATTCCTCCCTCCCTCCCCAACACTTGCCAGAAGCAGGAACAGGCATTATTGGAACATGGAGGAATTTGCATGTACACCAGCCAGAGACGGGCAGCACATACCCACACCACTGCATGTGTCACTACAGGACAAATGACAGCTGGCAGCAGCTACTTTCAAAAGGCAAGGCCTTCTCACAGGAACAAACCTTATGGTGCAGGATAAAGCCTCAGCAAGACTGGCATAACCGCTATTAAAAAGAAAAGTGGATTCCGCTAACAGAAGCTCCTAAAAAGCACAAGGATCACAAAATGGTTTGGGTTGGAAGTCTCCTTAAAGATCATCTCCTTCCAAGCCTGAGGTAGGGAACCTTCCACCAGACCAGGCTGCTCAGAGCCCCATCCAACCTGGCCTTGAACACTGCCAGGGATGGGACAGACACAACTTCTTCAGGCAAGCTTGCTGCAGTGCCTCAGCACCCTCAGAGTGAAGAAGGAAGCAGAATCAGGCTTTAATTCCCCTTTTGGCACAAGAATCTCAAGTCAGTTGAGTCAAGGAACTGATAAAATAATGCCTGCCTGCTCAGCAGGCACACTGAATCTGGTACATGGTGGTTGATAGAGCTGATAAACCACAAATCTTGTTATCTGGGGTGCTTTCAAGAATTAGGCACAACACCTGAACATTAAGCAAGCATTTTTGTATCTTTTTTAAAACAAAGAAAAAGAATATTCTTGCAAACTGTTTTTACACTGAGTGACAATTACTCAGTAGAGAGACAGCTGTATGATTTCAGCTAATGCCACAAGCAAAATTAAATGTTAATTTCAGCTGTTATTTCTGTACTTAGATTGATTTCCAAGAAACATCAAAATCTCTTTGGAAAACGTAAGATCCTAGTGATTTCTACAAAGGTAAGTAAGACTGATTAATTTGAATTTTTAATTTCTAGACTTTTTTTTCCCCTCCTGCATTCTCAGATGACAAATGCATCCCCCTCATTTTACATACCAGGAAACAGATCACAGAAAGATGAAGCTTTTCAAGATCTGACAGCAGGTAAATACCTGAAGTTAAATTAAGCAGCTAGGTTCCCCCAAACTAGGGTCAAGACTTTGTTATCTCATACACCAAACTATTCAATATGGGAAATGTCACCAAACGCCCCTCTCTAGAACAGAAAGTATGTTTGAAAAATAAATGTAATGAAACAGCATCTTTATTTTTCATCAGCTACAGAAAGTCAGATGGGAGTAGAAAATGAACAAGTGTAGAGAAGCAAGGACATTGGACTACCTTCAATTCTATATGTCCTATGGCATAGCAATACCTAATTTATCAAAGACAAGGGTATACAAATACATATATATAAGCTCATTTGCTGACACTGACTAAGTAGTCAACACTCATTTTCAAGCTGATAAAAAACAAATCTGCTTATGACTCCATGCAGGTGAATGTGCCTTTGGTTTTGATCTGATTCTCAACTACTGTATTTCATTTCAAAACGCTGAAAATATGACTAAATGTTGCCCAAAAAATCCAGAATCCCCCCCCAAACAAACCCGCAACTCCCCGTAAGTGCCAGCCTTAGGGGTTTTCATTCCAAGCTGCTGGACAAAGCCCAGTTTTCAGCTGGAGAGCGGCACGCACGGCTCTGCATGATTCGGTGGTTAATGATTTGCCTTCCAAGAGATTTCCCCGTTTCCTTACAGAGGGGCGATAACAAAACCCACCCCGCCCCGCTCGGGGATGCTGAGCACGCCTTCCCCGTGCTGTAACCGGGAAGCACAGGAGCCGTGTGCCCCTCAAGGCGGCTCCGGCCCCGCCGGTGCCTAGCACTGTCTCAGCCCAGCCCCGCAGTTTGGCACGACCATTTTAGGCTCGGAGCGCCGTTCCTCCCTTCCCGACCCAACTCCCCGGAGCCTCCCGGCGCTGGGGCCCGCTGCCGCCGGCCCGTACCTTAGCGAGCATCTTCTTGAGCTGGCTCTCGGACACCGCCATGGTGCCGCCGCTGCCGGTGCCGCCCGCCCGGCCCTACATAAACACAGGAAGCGGCCCCGCGCCCGCTTCCGGCGGCGGCGCCGCTTCCGCGCGTCACGGGGCGGGCACCGAGCGCCGCCGGCACCGGCGCTCAGCAACACCCGCGAGCCTCTGAGAATGGCTTCGCAGCGCAAGTTTATTGGTAAAAGGCCTTTCGGGGAATTCATCGCCCCGTGCTAAAGCAAAGCGCCATTTCCCACCGCGGCCCTTTGGTTATTGTTCGAGGATTATGACACAAATGCAAGATCAGCAGCATTAGTCTACGGAACGCACCTGTGAGAGCTGGCAGCGTTTTAAAAGTATTACAAAAACACCAAACTAAATAAACAGGTTGACTATTCGCATGAAAATAACACCATGAGAAACATATTAGATGAGAAACAACACCATGAAAAACAATGTAAAACCTTAAATTCATATTTTTTTTCAAAGTAAGTGAAAAAAAACCAAACCCCAAAGTGCAGCTTTAAAAAAATACTGCAGCAAAGTTGGTTACCTGCAGCCGTCACTAATTTTGCCCCATCATTTACCACTACGGTGAAAGAAATTTGGGTATTCCATTAAAAAAAGGTACGAATTACTGAAGGTTTTCTTCTTTCTACTTTTGTGCCAGTTCTGAGATCAGTATACACTCAGAACTCCCTGCATGTCTAGTGCTTTGTGAGATGTAACTGGAAGGCACAAAGGGTCAGATCTTTTGCTCTGCCCCAGATTTTACTTTTGCTGAGACAGCTTCAACAATATTTACCTAGTTCCCCCTCAAAGCCTAAAAGTGGAGTGACATTCCCAAGCTGCTCACTGCAGGAGTGCAGCCCAGTCTCCTGTGCCTACCATGTGATGCTGAGGTATCATAAGGAGGAATACAGTCTTTTACCAGTGCACTGATTCAAGAAGTTAGAACCCAAAAAACCCCTTGATCTCTATAATATCTGGTTTTTACCTAAAAATCCACATTCTGCTTTTTCATCACATCCTTGGCCTCCAAGGACGAGGGTTACAGGTTCTGTTGCCTTCTCCTGAGGCTGATGTAAAGCTCCCTGCCCTAAGCTGGCTTTAGATTGAGGTCTGAATGAGCAAATCCTCCTGCATTCTTTAATTACTGGATTTTATCCTTTATTTGAAGCCCAGCCCCTGCTCTTCCTGTTCAGGAAGAGCCCCCAGTTCCAGTGTTGCATGTATGTAGTGAGGACTGAAGATGCTTCAGTGCTCTGAATGTCCTTAAAAAATAAAAACAAGTCATGACCAGAGTATTTCAGACATCATTAAGTGTGAACAGAAATCCATACCCCATAGTTCAGGTTTGAAGGATACTGCAAATATCATGCTCCCCTAAGTAAATGGCAGGAGTCCATTGACATAAGAGCATCTCCAGCTGTGAAAGATGGAGCTATGGAATTGCATCCCCAATGCCCTGAGGAGCTGGAGTGTGACTGTTCCCTAAACAAGCCTCAGATGCAGCATTTAAAAGCCATGAGGAAGGGTTCAAGTGGGCTGTGCACATTGGAGTTTCTGCAGAGCTGGGTAAGCCACCCTCCAGGACTGCCTCCTAAAAATGTGCAAAGAGCTAAGAATAACCCAAGAATCAGGCTATAATTGGCAGCCAAAAGCCACAGGCAAGTGCCACCTGAATTTAGGTAAACCATTCCTGCATGTTACCTGCCTCATTTTGGCTACTGAAAGTGCATTTTTCAAGGAAAAAAATGCCTTATGGTGCAGTATTAAATTATTTAAACCTAAACTGAAAAAGCACTTTTGGAAAGTAAAATAGCAAAGCTTCCTGTTTTCTACAGAAATCCATATATATGAAGCAACCTCTTCTGCCTCGCAAATCTTCAGTGAGCACACACTGAGGCTTCCCTTGTGCTTCCTTACAGTTTCAGCTGCTGCTGAAGGTCATGAATTGAGCCAGCGCTGCTTTGCAGCTTCTCTTGCACCAGTGGGTCCTCCTCCAGTCTGACCACTTCAATCACTCCACTGGTTCCAAGAACACACGGGAGACTTAAGAATACTTCACTATTTATATTGCAACATCCCTGAAACAACACACAAAGAACATTGTCACACAAAGAGTTTCTTATTTCTGCTGCAACTCCACGAAAGCATACAACTAGACAACATTACTTCATTATTTTAATTAATGAGGATATTCCAACATCTGGCATGTTTGGATAGGTCAAACCCCATTTACTTTAGATACTGGGCAATGGATTACTGAAAAGAAACTGTAAAATATTACTGTGCAATAAAAACTTGTGAACTGTGCCACACTTGGGCAATTTTTCTAATATAGATATATCAGATGTCTATAATGCAAGCAAAGTTTATACCACTGAACACCATTTCTTAGGTAGAACAAGCAGGGACACTTGACAGTACAACATCATTTGTTCTTTTAAGACTGAAAAAAATAAATTAAATAATGCAGCCTAAGAACTGGGGAACATTTTTCACATATTAATCCCATATAGATTCTGTGAGAGAATTCATTGAACTTATATCCCTATAATTCAAGTTTACACTGTAGATGGTGTTCATTTTTGGGAACTGTCTGGGAAATTTTACATTCTGTAGTTACTCTTCATTTTAAGATACTCGTCACTCCTCTGTATCTACATTTACTTCAGGAATGATTAAAAACCTCACTTGAAACATAATGATTTAATTAGGCATGCATTTGTACTCCATATTAAGCAGCCACTTCAACTTCCCTGCACAGGGACATATAAATTGTCCTTCTGAAGGCTCTAAATTGAAGTGACAAGTAAACATTTCTACATGGACTTTCTTGTCATATGGAATGACCTAATGCTTTAATGAAGCCTCTTAGGAGAAACTTAAAGTTCAGTCCACAATTTTAAGTTAACTATTGCTTTGTAATCTTCTCCTCTTAAGTAAAGTACTAAGGAGTAAAAAAGCAGCTGTTTCAACCTGATCAAATAAAATCCTGGCAGAAAATGCATTTTAGACTTTCAGAAGAGATACAGAATTTTTTTGGCCCCTAAAAAAAAAAAAATCTACATTCAATACTGAGCACTTGGGAACTAAAACTCCCATTTCATTTGCCAAATCCAGCTATTCCAGGGGTTCTGGGCAGCAACGTTGAATGGACTCTCTCTCTGGACCGGTATTTTTGGGAGAATAATCCACTTTTAATATTGATTCATATTAAAACATTAAGTGATTTTTGCTCATTTTTAGACTAGAATGTTGGAAAAAAGTAATGGCAGTAGTACTACTTCAGAAGACTGAGATAGACTGTGCTGCTAGATTAATGATCATATCCATAATAAATATAATTACAGTGCCAACCAAATGTATTAACACATTTACCTTTGCCAGAGTAGATACTGAATGAACCTTTCTTTTATCTTTCAGAATGCTGTCAGTCAAATCAGCAACTGAGAGCCCCACAGACCATGATCTTTGACCTTTTCCCTTTAGAACTTCCATAGCTCTATATGTAAACAACGAAAAGGAGAAAAACATGATATTTAGATCTTAATTATTCTTATTTTGGTTTTTATGTAAAACCCAAAAGACAGGCTGAAGTGTACCATACCAGGTAAAGTGTACTATAAAAAAAATGATTCTCTGTTTTGGAAAACAACACAATGGAATAGAGAACTGCTGAAAAGAATTTCCTTCCAATACCTTTTATCTACACAGGTAACAATTCTCTTTTCTGTCAAGAGGTGCAACAGATAATTAAATCACATAAATTCATCCAAACTGGTGCTTTGCTTTGAAGCAAATGCTTCCAACAGAAGCTCTGAGAAAAGTGGGCCAGAAGATTTGTCTAGGATTAGTTTTAAATACATAATTAAACAACTCTGATATTCCAGTGTAAATTGCGGTGTCTTCTTACATCACCCCAGGCACAATGTTAATAAGAATTTCAGAAAAACAGTGGCCATATACACATCCATTAAAGTGAATGACAACCTGACCTACCATTTCCTATAAACTCAATGTAATAAACATTTCAGAGCAAGCTTCCCCCACTTCATGAAGAGCTGAAGAACATGTAAACATCAAGTTCCTAAACATGAAGGAAAAAAACAAGGTTATAATGGTGTTACCTGTTAGCCACCTTTTCCCTTGAGTTACGAGCAGCCATTGCTTCTGTTTGACTTGCAACTACATTACAGCTGGTCCATGAAGGCACTAGAGAGACAGCATTTGAGATTGTGGTTTGTCTTGGTTTTTTTTCTTCCTGTGACAAATGCAAATGCTTTTGCTACCACTCCAGGTTTACAGACTTTGGTACCCCAAAACTGTAGTACTTAGAACTATTATTATGAAAATGTACCACTCTTATTATTTTTCTCATTATCTTCATTACTTTTTTCAATTATTCTTTCATTATTCAATTATTTAAGCACTGCCAGAACATTATATGCTCATAGTCATCATAAAGCACCACCATACCTTTGTCTTCCCCTTGTTCACCAATAACCCAGGCATCTTTTGCCAGCACCTCTGCTTTCAAAAGGTTTGTCAGGATGTAGTGAAATCTCTCAGAATCAAGGTTGGCACCTACTCCAATTACTCTGCTTTTGGGAAATGAGCTCAGCTTCCATGACACAAATGTCATTATTTCAACTAAATGTGAAAGAAAAAATATGTTGCCAATGAAGGATCGCTCAAAATTCCACACAACTACAAATTAGGAATCATCATTACAAAAAACTGTGGACTTCTTTACTTTAGAAACAGCATAAGCATGTAAGAACATGCTGGTAGTTTATTTCAACCTAAAACACCAAGTCAGGTGGGAAGGAACTGAAAAAATAAGAACAATTATGGTAAGAGAGGAAGAAGGGCTGTCTTCCAGTACATTACAGGATAGAGGCTCACAGTTACATCTTTCCCTTTTAAGTAGTGACTTTGCTTTGTCTTAGTTCACCGTATCACTGACCTGGATGATTAAAACCTTCCACCAAAATCTAGCTGCAATATTTAATAGCAACACTGTACTTTGTATATGAGTAGCCTGTGAGTGTGATCATATGGAACATAACACACATGGATCTATCCTTCCTACACAGGAGAAATGTGCACATAAAACTCATAACTGGCAAGACAACAGCCAAGGGATGCTAATCATATAGGATAGGTTGAAACTATGCACAGAAACATACAGAAATACATACCTGTTACACAAAACAAAGTACACTATTTTCTTTTATCTTGGTAACAGTAAAGAAAAAACTCTCAAAGACAGTGTCCTGCTCAAAGCTGAAAAGGAAAACATCTTTCAGAGTAGCAAGAATTTTTGACTAACTGGGTGTAATTCAGCAGTAACATACTTCTAAAACAGGGCAAAGGAAAAGCCAGGTGAGGGACAGAACATTATGCAAAGTACCAGCATACCTGGATGAGAAGCAACAAGGAGAACAGCATTCTGACTGTAGTGTGATACTGCTGGAATAATTCCTCTGAACAAATCCACATTGCTTTGTATGACATCGAGGTAAGTCTGAGCATTACCCAGAGAATTAACTGTAAGCACCACAACTTTGGAATCAGCTGAAGCAGAAAAATCTGAAAAGAAAACATATTTTTGAAATTTATGTCATTCTAATGAATTTTGGATGCAAAACCAAGAGCTGTTCTAAAGGCTAAACTACAACATCCAACTTAATTAGGGATTCTTTGCATCCTGTGCCCACCATGTCCTCCAGTGTAGAATTTGGGGCACTTGCACAGAACCTAAAAAACACAGCTCTCCCACAGAACTACTTTGCTACTTTTATAGTTGCCAGTCACAAAAGGCAGACTACCATTTGTCCAAGGTTACAGAGCAGAGACCAGAAAACATCTAGACAGCTTTGACAGATAAACTATTCCAAGTTTTCTTGGCAAAAAGGAAATCAAAAAAAAGACATGAAAAGGCTCCTTAACTTCCATTCCAATTGTTAAAGAAGAGGAAAGACTTTTACTCCTTATCTAAGGCTTCTTCAATAATTTTTGATCTTATACCTCAACCATGAAAAGCACTCCAAAAGTCTATTTATTAACTCAAATAAAACACAAATTGTATTTATTAGCCCAAAGAAACACACAACACCTCGCTTGCTGCAGGAATCTGGAAGTCAAAGCTGCCTTGAGCAGCAGGTATCTCTGAATATCTGAGTGCCACACAGGTGATCAGCCTGGACACAGAAACAAGGTGATCTGACTGTTACACCACTTTAGGAACCAGCTGAAGCCAAAGCAGAGGCCTCACGCACTGACAAATTAAAACCATACTAAGCAGGATATAATTAATACCAGCTTGCCCCAAACCTAGATATAAACATACTAAAATAGCAGGTGACAGTGTATAGGCATTTTGTAGTATTGTAACACTACCAACAGCACAGCCAGCAACAACACACAAGCTTCTTACACCGCAGCTAAAAGTACACACACACAACAGGCAGCCACAGAGGTACAAACACATTTGTGGTACAACCAGGGCTCAGGAAAAAAGGTGTGCTAGCAGTAAAACCTGCAAGATAAGATCAAAGAATGTACAACAGGCAATGCCAGGTGCAGAGCAAGCCACAAAAATGTCTGGGGGAAACAGAACAAGTCTTTGTCCCCAAAATAAGATAAATTAAAAGAGAAGCACAAGAAAACCCCTCATTTCATCTTGCAAAGGGTGCAAGGAGCATGGAAACTTGACACATAAGCAAGGAAGAATGTTGCTCAATTCAGTTCCAGCTTTCCTTGTGGAAAAACTTCTGAGCTGCATGGCCTCAACCTCTGCTACCATCAAAGACCATCAAAGACTGTAACTAATCACTAATTACAGAGACATGGCATTGACTCTGTTGAATTGTATGCTCACAGCTGACTGAGGACAAAGTTATTAAGAATTCATTGTTTGAATATGCAGTGATAGAGATTAAGGACTAAGCGACAGTGATTAAGTGATTATTGGCCATGTGCATGTTTAATGAACATCAATCTAGGAAAGCAGCACTTTGAAACACACCTTTATTTGTCAACCTTTTGAACACTGCTTTCACAGCCTTCACTTGATCCTATACATATTTTTTTCTCCCTCTCATCCCTCTCTCTGCCACCGACAGTAAAGTTTTAGCTTGGCTTCTCTGTCTTTCTGCATGAGCCTAATTTCAGCATTAGCCTCTAACCTGCACATACAGACTTTTAAAAAAAGACAGCCTATGTGCCCCTGTGTCACCCCAGGTGCTCTGCTCTCATTAAAATGAGCACAAACACACACAGTACAGCACTCACTTCCTGTTCCAGAAAATCTCATACCTTTGCTGATCTCCACATTTGGCACAGCAAAAATCTCCAAGTCCATGGTCCCTCCTTTTGCTGCACCTTCAGAAAGATCCAAAAGAACCACTTTGTCTGCAACATCCTGTGTGAATAAAAAAAAAATACAGATCAATAATAAACCAAAAGAAAACTTATTCTTGTGGGAGTGAGGAATAAAACCCGAAATTTCTCCATTTCATTGTTTGCTGTACTGTGTACAAATCAAACCAAATTACTAGTCAAAATTACAGCCAAATCACTAGAGAAAAGATTTAGTTTAGGATGTCTAACTGAAAAAAAACCCCACATTACAAAACAAACAAAAAACTTACAGAACTATCTCTGGGAAGTTTAAAATGTTGACATTATTGTTGTGTCTCACATGCAGCTGTGATGAAGTACAGACCATCTACGGACTATCCTTTTCCAGGGAACTAGGAGATCCCATTGTAACAGGCTACCACTCAGGCAAGAGTCCTTTAAGGATTTTTAAAGTAAGTGAATCCAGTATTCAACTCTTATAATTAAAAAAGCTGACTGAGAAACCAGGGCAGAAAACAAACACCTCTGTGTATCCTAAGTAAACAGACGAGACAAATGACCTATGCAGTGACAGTTGGTAAAACTGATGAGGTATTCCTTAGTGTGAGACATTAAGAACTAGATTGGAATCCTCTCTGTGAATCAGGTGTTTTTAATAATTATGTACCTTTGCTGCAACTGCTAGTACACATGCAATGCCAAGATCTCCAGCTCCAACAACAGTAATTTTGTTAAAACATCCTTCATTTTTGCCTCCAATTTTACTCCTCGATTTCATGTCAGTCTCTCCTACAATTAAAAGAAAACCACAAAATTAGGTGCTGGTCCACACTGTATCAATATAAGTATTGCTGCTTCATAAAGGATCGTGGTTGTGCCAGAGCTAAATCAAGTTACATGAACTTATTCAAAACAGCAGTCAAGCCTGACCACAGAAAATTCACCACAACTTGCAAATACTCCTCTCTAGATAGGAATGTTTTTTTCACTAAGTAGAAATAGATGAGCATGACAATAGCAAGAAGCTAGACCCTAATACCACAAAAACAGCACACCCTTTGCTGCTGTTACAGGTGTGAATACTTCCTATGGCCATAAAATTTGTAAAATATAAGCCATGGAGTCTTCTTTGTGACATCCAATAATGACAATAAGTGAATATATTTTATAAGAACATTAGAAACAAGTTCATGAAAACATCCCCACCTTCAGTAATCTTTGCAATATAGGAGAGAAGTTCTGATTGCCTGGCTGCATCAGAAGATGACAGTGAGTACAAAGGGAGCTCTTCCTCAAACTTTGCAATCATTTCCTTGATTAATCCAATGAGAGTTGATTTAGGCTGAAATACAGCAATACAGAAGACAAAACAGCTGAGTAGCTATTTCATATAGTAGTATCAGCTGTGAACTACCAGAGACATACAAAATTTAATCAAGTTATAAATACTGACACTTAACATATACACAAACACCTAGGGGAAAGAAAAGCATTGCTTTGAGAAGCTACTTTCCAAACAGCAATATGGATTAAAAGGAATTTAACAAAAAGGAATTCTAAAATGGAAAGTACCAGTGCTACTAATTTTTGAAGTCATCCATGAACATAAGGAAATTTTTTACATAACTACAGCCAGTATTATAACAAATCCTAGCTAAGGAAATGATAGTTCAGTCTTCTTAGATGAGCTCAACTGTCCAGAGTTCTGGCAATTCAGTCCCCCTCCAGGCAAAACACACTGAGAAGTCTGCAGAAACTCTCATAGGAATTTCAGTGTCGATAATGTAAAATACAGCCAATTCATTTCAAAAAGCTGGCATTCATTGAATCATTTTTACTAGCCTGGCAGTCATATTTAAGTGAGTCATTTAATACAGTGCATAAAATCACTTGGCAACAGCATTGATTTTTGAATCTCTGTGCTGCTTCAGAGTTCTGCCATAAGAGACACACTCAAGAGGTAGACACTTTCATTGAACTTTCTTGAGGGATACTCAACTGGTCTCACTGTTCATAGCCACAAAGTATCATGAGGCTTACATTGCTTTGTAAAGAATCAGTCCCTTTTTTTTCATTAAAATCACTTCCAACTTCCTTTACAAGCCTCAGACCGCCTGAAAGCTCCAAATGATACCATGCAGTATTCCCAAACACTTCCCCTGTCAGCCACTCCACCTCTTACATGGCTCCAGTTCTGCAGGTAGGGCAGATAAATCCTGCCACGTGCATCAACATGTTTCCCCACTAAAATGCCCATGTTTGCAGTCGGCTTCAGGAAGCAAATGGGGGGAGCAAAGGGATGAGAATCCAGGATCCACAGACGAATGGGTATGTTATAGGAATTACCTGTTCAACACAAAATAAAAGCCATTACTAACTTCTGCATTAGGAAGAGGTACTAAAGACCAGTTGTGTGTGTGATATGATTCACACTTAGTAATAACAATGGCAAAAAGCCTGACAGATCACTTTCCAGATTCACACTGGAAACTATTTATATTGCTTAGGCTAATTAATAAAACCAGGCGTGTCTGGATCAACTTGAAGTGCTACTGATTGTACATAAAGCTTTACTGATTAACATAAAGCTTTGTTGTTGTTCTGCTTCCCCGGGTCCTCTCTCAGCCAACGTGTCCCCTTTTCCCAGCAAAGAAAGGTTTCATACATATATCTCATACTTATTTTAAAGTTTAACACCTAGCACAAAAAGGCATCTATGAAGAGCTTTGCATGAGACTTCAAAGGCTTTAGGTTGAAAATAAAAAATTTGCCTACTAGTTATTTTTGGACACTGCCTGTCCGAGTGGAGGTCTCAGAGTTCACACAAACTCCATTAGCACCAAAGAGTTTGCCTAAACAGTCTCAAACAACACAATTTTTTAAACAGTTAATTTACTTATTTAAATAATACCACCTTATTTCAGCATCTGTGCACTTGTTTATGCAGTAGAAGTGGCTTCTGGCAATTCATGCAAAATCCTTTCCAACCCCCTTTGAAGACACTGTACAGTGAACTGTTAAAGATGCAGCACCCAACACGTTTTACATTTAGATTCATAAAAGGCAAGAAAATTACATTTGATTTATCTTACCATATTTCACTGGAACAGTACCACTAAAATTCAGGAGGTCCTTCTGGGATCCATCCTTGAAGGCTGAAATTAAAAATGCAATTTAAAAGAAAATAGTAACTCCTTTCAAACGTAGCACAGCAATCCCATCCACAACTACAAATATACAATAATGATTTTTCTTTAGAAAACAAATACACTGCTCCTGAAAGAACCAAGACTATAATGTTACTAAGGTCCCGACTACCCTTTAAAATATTTCCTTAATGAAATATTAACAAAAATTGCATTGGTATAAGTAAGCACATCATTAGTCTGAAAACCCCTTGTCCTGGGTAATTCTGATGTTGTAGGAATTTCCAGTGAGGCTGATGGATTCTGGAAGTCACACTCTCTAAGATAAAGCCATCAAAATACTTTCAATATAATAATGACATATAGGAAAAATGGTGTTACATATAAAGAATTTAAAGCATCAATCTTCTGTCATTACTGACAAGTTGAAGTAAGATGAACTAAATGAGTTGCTGAGGTTTTTATATGTGTGCACTCCTGGAAGAGCATTCAGGAACAGTAACATGGCATGAGAAATTTTACTGCAAGTCAAAATAAAGACAAACACACAATGGAAATACATTCATATTCTATTATACAGAGCCTGCACTTATGGCAAGTAAGAATCCCCACAAAGAGTTCAAAGTAACTGTATCACTTCTTACTGTATGTGTTCATGGAGAACGTGAAGTTGGGGTAGGTCTTGCTAACATTCTTCAGCTCTTCTATGGTCAGGTCTCTGAACTTGTACTGGGAAAGGGGAGAAAAAAACAAGGAAAAACTTTTACTTCAGATGCTTCTTTCATTACAAGAGATAGGGGAAAGAACACTATAGAAGGCAGAAGCACTACTTGTATTATAAATAGTTTTGATGTGAAATAAGCTGTCAAAAAGAACTGATTACAAAAAAGCTTTAAAGCCATTGCAGGTCTACTGTTGCTGCATAAGAGTTCTGAAATTCTGAACATCACTCCTTATACACCATTTACAGCTATGTGAGCAGGGGTTTAGGAAAATTCAGTCTCTTCTGCACACAATAATTAAAAAGAATATAAAAATATGAACCTCTTAGAAAAAGGAGTTTATTTTCTTACTGGCACAGTAAAACTCAGATCCACCTGCACACATTTTAGAAGAGTTTCCCAAGATGTCCCTTTCCACAAACGTGCTAAATGTGTAAGTAATTAGCCTCTGGGAAATTTTTTTCATTTTTAAGCTGTCCTTGAGAGCTGAGAAAATGAATGACTGTGGCTTCATTGAGACTGTCCCCAGCTAGTCTGATACCTGAACTTCCAAGAAATTTGCATCCTCCCACATCCCAAAGTTATAAACACTGCTTTCCATTTCCTAGATTAGAGCTTCTGTTTCTCATTCAGGAAACCTGGTGCTGGTTTTTTGGAACCCACGCCTAAGCAAACAAAACTGCTGTCTGACAGTGGCTTAAAGAGTTGCTCAGTGCCCTGGAATAATTGTCACAAAGTAGCAGCTAAAATCGCATTTCTCTTCAGTCCGTCACCCCCGCAGCAATGCGACAGCTACAAACATGACACAGTTATTTTCTACTTCCTACAGGAAAACACAGAGCTGCTGACAAGAAACACCTTTTAGTCAGCTTCTCCCCATCACAGGATTCTGCAAAGCCATGCAGGAAAAAAAAAAAGTCCCCTAATTATGAATGTCTACACAACTTACAACATTTTTGGAAGCGTTGATCCATCTGGTTGTGAAACCAGTCATCTTTCCCTACCTCCTTCTATTCGTAATACAAAACCAGGCATTCCTATCAAATAGATTGTCCTCTTCTAAAGACCACAAGATTTACGAGGTGACTCAGATATTGACCTTCCTCATTTCGTACCCAAAATTATCTGGCGTGCCCAAAACTTAAATACGCGCACCTCAGTTTCTCACATGGAAATTAAAAGGCTCAGAGGGATGCTACAACAACGCGGCTGCGCTCCTGAGGCGTGGAGGCGCTAAAGCGGGGAANCCCCCTCCCCACGAGCACGAGCGCGCGCGCACCTTGCCCAGCTGCCTCCGGAGCGCCTCCTCCGCCAGCGCCATGGCGGCGGCGCGCGCCGCGTTCCCGGCGGCCCCCGCGCGGAGCAACACCGCCCCTCAGGGAGGCGGGCCGGGCTCCTCCTGGGGAGCGTGGGGAAGCACGGAGGGTTTAATTACCTTTCTTATGGATCTGCGGGCGGCGGGACAGATCAGCGCTTGGATGCGTTACCGTGACAGGCGAACGCAAAGAGGTCGGGGGGTGGCTGCCGTTTTCCCCCGCCATGATGTTAGAAAATGCCGATCTTAAGCTAGGATCGTCTTTGCTGTAAGATCTTTGTATATTTGCAAGCCTAATCAGCAGGAAGGGAGACCTAATCAGAGGAAAGGCAGCAGCCGGTGTCCAGTCAAGGGCATCCGTGAATGAACAAGCTTTAAGGATACAGGAAATCAAGACGTTGTTCGTAGGATCACAGAATGTGCTGAGTCGGAAGGGATCCACCAGGATCAGGGAGTCCAGCTCCTGGCCCTGCACAGGACACCCCAAAAGCCACACCACGTGCTTGAGAGCATTGCCCAAGTGCTTGTTGAACTCTGTCAGGCTTCGTGCTGTGCCCTGGGGAGGCTGTTCAGTGCCCAGCCACCTCCTGGGTGAAGAACCTTTTCCTGATNAAAAAAAAACAAACCAAAAAAAAAAAAAAAAAAAAAAAAAAAAAAACAACAACAACAAAAAAAAACCAAAACAAAAAATAACAATTTCTGAGTGAAGTTTCAGTCGTGAGGCACGGCCTGAACCACGGGGATAAACTGATGCGTGGTGTAACTTAAAGCTCAGCTGTAGCAGGACAGCGTGGACACCGGGATGCGACGGGACGGGACGGAAGCCGCTCGGCAGCCGCCCCCAGGACACCTCCACCCTTCCCGGCCCGTGCGGGCCCCGCGCTCTCGNTCTTTGATGTAAGATCTTTGTATATTTGCAAGCCTAATCAGCAGGAAGGGAGACCTAATCAGAGGAAAGGCAGCAGCCGGTGTCCAGTCAAGGGCATCCGTGAATGAACAAGCTTTAAGGATACAGGAAATCAAGACGTTGTTCGTAGGATCACAGAATGTGCTGAGTCGGAAGGGATCCACCAGGATCAGGGAGTCCAGCTCCTGGCCCTGCACAGGACACCCCAAAAGCCACACCACGTGCTTGAGAGCATTGCCCAAGTGCTTGTTGAACTCTGTCAGGCTTCGTGCTGTGCCCTGGGGAGGCTGTTCAGTGCCCAGCCACCTCCTGGGTGAAGAACCTTTTCCTGATACCCAACCTAAGCCTTCCCCTGACACCTTCAATCCGTTCCCTGGGGTCTTGTCACTGTCACCACAGAAAGAGATCAGTGCCTGCCCCTCCTCTTCCCCTCATGGGGAGGTTGTAACTGCAGTGAGGTCTCAGTCTCCTCCAGGCTGAACAAGCCAAGTGACCTCATCCACTTCTCCGGCTTTCCCTCCAGACCCTTCACCATCCTCGTGACCATACATAGATATTAGAGGCATGCAGGGATTTCTTCCCTCTATGTTGACAGTATCAAAACTGATTTGCAGCTTTATGGAGTTACAAGTGTGTAAATACAAACCTGACATGAATTTATTTCCCTACCTTATTTTTAAGCCTCCCTACCACACAGCAAAGAGACCAGAAAACTGCCTTCTGGAAAGTGGGCCATGCAAGTCTGATGGCCAGTTCAGTGGAAAACGCAGTAGTTTCAGCAAGGTTAATGGTGACAAATGCCAGTTCTACCCCCCTAACTGACTGGAAAACTGACAGAACAGAACAGACTAGACCAGACCAAGCATGACAGTAGCACACTATTATAAGGAGTAAGATCTTAAGAAAGCTCATACAATTTTTTCTCCCTCACTGATACAAGGCCTGAAGCAGACAGTAACTGAGGGCACAGGTTTTTGATACAGCCATTGCAGAAAATAATTAGGTTTAGAACAACTTTCATCAGGCTTCTCCATAATACACAGTGTTTACTGATACTGAGTCTGCTTCTGTGTCATGTAATGAAGGATGCTACAGCTTCAATGCTCAGTCTGGAAAAGAGCACAAGATCAGTCCTTCAAGAACTTCATCAGTCCTTCAAAAACATTTGCCCAGCAAACATAGTACCTCTTTGGTTAAACTGTTAACAGAATGATCAGCATTAACCTTTATCTAAACCTTTTAGGAGATAACTTGAAAATAATTTTGTTTCCCAAAGATCCTTGAGAATAAAACATTCCTTTTATATTGTTAATCTCAAGCATCTAAATTTTTTAGTTCTTATTATGTCATGGTAAAAACAGCTGGGAAGGTGTGATAGATAATTACAGTTATTAGTAAGTTTGATGTTTGGGAATGTTTCCAAAGTCTCTGTTTTCATACATCACCAAAACAATCATAGCAACCAGGACAGTGACCACATCCCTGTGGCAGTGACACACTGCTGCTGGTAGTAGTGTTTCTATTTAAGGCTTAGAAGTCACCCTTAACTAAACTTGCACCCAAAGTACAGATTCCAATTTCTTAGTACTCAGTGTTCAAACTTATTTAAATTCTGAGCTGGGTCTGTGCCTTCTCAAAAAACTTCAAGATCTTCTCTAAACATCATTTGCAATGAATAACTCTGTGTTACATTGACAGATTCTAATGCCAACTAATCTCTAGGTAATGAAATATCTTGCTAGCAGGCGAGCAACACAGCCTTGCTACCCCACATACCATCTAGTAGTTCCTCTGCCTCCATCACTGGCAACACTCTTCCAAATGAAGTAATAGAATTTTGCATCTATTCTTACCAAACTAGCTGTGGAAATTCTCCCAAACTAGGATTTATCAAGCAATACATCCAGCTCTTAGGTTATTACAACTCCTCACGGCATAAAAGCTCACCCTATGCATTAAAAACCAGCATTTTGCCAGCAGGACAGAACTTCTTCCTGACCAAGATGTTTTCTTTGAGCCTAGGTAGAAAAGTTCAGGTGGTTAAGTCAATAGAAAACAGACTGCAATTTCTCAGGTGCTAAGGGAGAGGGCAAAACAAAATGACAGTTTGGGGGTGATATGGATCTTGTCTTACCCCATATGGCTTTGGAATTTTATTCAGCTCTACACAAGAGGAAAATGGCATCATTTATACAGCCTTCAACTTTCATACTATAAATACTAGTCTCATTATTCTGCTTGCCTGTGAACATCCTCTGTCTATAGGGATGCTAGCTTACAGCAAAGCCAATGGAAAGGGTTCTCAATAACATGAAACTACAGTCCAGGAAGCATTGTAAAGGATTTTCTCCAGTGGAGAAAATCATGCATTACTATGAGTTGCCTAAATTAACTTAAGAGTAATGGAACGGAAATTGCAATTTCAACTTCTAAATATTAAATGCTATGGGAAAAATTTGCACTTCTAAAATATACTCAAGTGCTCATCCCAGATACCAAAGACTGGGAAATAAATGTAGGCCAACCACAACACAAGTGGCAGGAGCAAACTTCCTAACAAAACCCAAGCTACCTTCAGCTCTGGAAATATGACTAAAAGCATTATTTATCTCAGTGTTCCCCTTGTTCTGAACAACCAGCAGGTCACCCATATGTGTGATCTACACTGGGACCATTTGATACGTCATAACAATCACTTTCAAAGCCCCAACCAACCAAGGCTGGATTTAAGCCAGCAGCTACAGTACATCAGCCCTCCTTGCCAACTGTAAAGACAGTGAAGATACTTTCCACAAAGTAGTTTTATTTTCCTTGCCAGTTTCAGCAAACAGGGCCCTAGGCCACATCATGCACTGCCATTGCCACATTCCCCTTGCACACAGCTGGCAAACAGAAGCCAGCCTCATAAAGGGTTTGCTGGCTCACTCCTTTTGGCTGGGGAAGAATGGTAGCAGCAGCACATACCTCTGCCTGAACTCTGAACATTCACCTTGCACAACCAGGTGCCTGTCTACACATCACTTAGAGTCACATTTGACACCATTGTAGAGGTCTCAGAAACCCTTCCTGCACATTCCGTTGGAATCCAAAACCAGATAAAGTGGATTGAGTCACACCAGTGCCCCTCCTGTTCAAAATAACCGTAATCAGTGTTGTTCATCCATTGCAGAGCAGCAGGTCAATCCACAGGGGCTCTGCTCTACCATACCCATTTCTTTGTTTGGGCCAATCTTGACATCCTGGACATGTTGAAGGACCACAAGGCATTCAACCAACACAAGAGCTGGAACCAGGTGGCAGGGAGAATTATCATGACAGGGAGCTGAGGACAGGCCCACAACAAACATAACATATCCTTAGCTGCATCATTTAAGGAAGCCTCTCAGCTCTCCTAAGGAAATCCACAAAAGAGGTTTAAAACATGAAGTGCATGCAAAGCACTCAAAACAGCCTTTTGTACTCAATGTGTGCACAGGGTATATGTTCAGTTATTGCCATGCACTACAAAACCTGGAACTCTACACTCAAGTGTTTTTCAAATCAAAATCAAGCCAACTCCTTCAACCAAACTGTTGATTGCTACTAACTTTCAGACACAGTACAAGAGATGGCATCAGACACTTGCCTGTTCTCTCAAGCAAGGAATATTGACAAAGTTACATCCAGGATACAAAAAATTTAATGGACTTGCCAGTGGAGGGAGAAGGATGTACACAAAACCTGAGACTGACTCCCATGAAGAACCCAACAGAGGAACCCCCAAAGCAAATTAAGCACCAGGTGATATGGAAAAACAGAGTATCTGTTGAGGACAGGAAGGTCAGGACTAAACTGGTGACTTCAGGAATGGCCTCTGTCCTTAATTTCATGTCACAGAATATGGTAAGCATGTTATATCAAAGGCTGTTTAGATTCCCAGGCTCATGGAAAAATAAATGTTTCCATATGCATTTTCAGGGGTAAGAAAGGCAATCTATGGGATAAATAAATTGCAGTTCTGTCTTGTGGAACTGAAATGTTATTTCAAATAAACTACAATTAAAAGCTATCCTCAAATAAGGGAAACCTATAATTTATTTTTTCCCCCAAACTGAATAAAATAATTTTGCTTCCAGAAGTAGCTTTAGGGGCTGGGTTAAGATAATGACTCAGTGTAGAACTACTCTCCACCTGAACAGAACATCTTTGCCTTGAGAGAGTAGCTGAGATTGACTGATCACAGTTATTAAAATACATGAAAAATCTCAAGGGAATTCCATACAAGGTAGTTCCAAAGAAGGTAAGATTTCATGCCTTCAAAGGCATGAAGGACTCATAAGGACACATTAAAGGCAGATTGGCAGTATTTTAAAATAATATTTTTTTAAACACAAGATTGTGCTGCTGTTCCTCGTAAAGGCAGGTAGGCTCAATGATGCATATCCATTCATCCATTTGGAAGTGGGTCACAGCACCAGCTGATCAATACAGTCACTTACTTCCACCATCAAAGCAGAAAATCCTTCCAGAGGAGACAGCCATCAAGATAGTTCAGACTCCTTACATGGGAATAAGGGAGCCCAAGAAGGATACTCCTTATGAAACTGCAGGATGAACACTTCAAATGCAAAAGATTAAAGGCAATGGGCACACTTGGGTATATTATCTTTCTAAATACTGTTCCTCCAAATACAGACTATGTCAACCTACACTGCAGGAGACACCAGGAACTTTCAGATATTTTCTAAATGCTTACATGACTCCATTAAATTTTTCATACCTTCTTGCTGACTGCAAGAGAACCATTCTTGGAGAACATTCAGACTGACTCTGCTGCTTGTGAGAGCTCAGAGGAAACAGCAGAAAGTAATTCTGATAAATCTTCTGTAAAGTAAACCAATGAGAAATAGCAGTAAAATGTTTAATGCCTGTAATTTATTGTATACATACTCTGCAATACTTATATGCATTTGGTGTGTGCTAAAGTATACACTTCCTTGACAGCACCAGAGAGCAGTTAAGCTATGTACGAGGTTTTAACCTGATTTGTCACATTGTGGAAAAAGACACTGTGCACACATGATATCCCCAAAGGAAAAAAAAAAATCATTGGCTAAAACTAGAAGCACCCTTATTTACACACTAACACTTTAATATTGCATCACACCCACTCACCAAAATAAATAGAAGTACATTCATCACAATTTAAACATCAGTCTCTCCATATATTTATTTTCTTTCTGACATGTTTTGGTCTCCAGAAATATGCTATATCTAGAAATATGCATCAGCTACTAGAGTATGTTACAAAATGCAAAAAAAACCAAAATAGAAAATTAGTTTTCCTGGACAATATTTTGGGCTTTACACAAAAATAAATCCAGATTTCCATAGAGATCTCATTTACTTCTTGAAAGATTTTTATTTTAAAGCACAGCACAGAGTTGCACACTAAGGCTTCCTGTGATATGCAAAACCCTGGCCTCCAAAAGACATCGCTGTAAAGTGAAATACAGCTGAAGTGTAAATACAAGACATTTTCAAAAAGTAGTCATCAATAGAAAGTGCCCTTAATTTGATTTAGCATTAGCAGTAAAGAAGTAGCTACCTTAATTGTGCAATCAAAGCCAGACCTGGAAGGGTTTTATGAAAAGTACGCCATTTCACACTCAAGCTTAAGGATACAGAATCTGAGATAGCAGAGAATCCAACCTTTTCATACTCCTACATTCATTATTTTTTGACACAATTTAGTAAAAAAGGCACATTGTCAAACAGTGAATTAAAAATCTAAAGACCAAACCAGAATTTCCTTAAGTACAATTAAATCATGAGCTGAACAGCCAATCCTGATAAACCAATGTAAGCATTCTTCCAGTTTTCCTCACCTCAAATTCAGATGCACTTTGGACAAGTACTGAAATACTGTCAGTAGACAAATACTATTAATCTGGCAAACGGTAAACAGGTTTTTGGATACAAGGTCAGGAATTAAAAAGTTAGTTTAGTTCCTTCCTAGCTGACATACAAATATGCAACAAATATGCAAGCACATTAAAAGCCAAACATTTGTACAAAATAGGAAACCCATCAGCATCCCATGCCAATTATGAGAAAGTACTTCTTGACTGTAAAATTACAAATGTCCTTGAATAATTTCTCATACGAAACAGACAAAATTTAAGCAACGATCACTGTGTGAAAGAAGTTATACAGTGTCTTAGGGAGGCTAGCAGAGTACATTCCAGTCACCATCTAAATGACAAAGTGCTTTACAGATTAAGAAGTTTAACTGATCTTGCATGGTTAAATAATCAGAAAGTGGTGAAATAATCAGGTTTTACTTAACCTATATTTGTCTGAAATGCAGATTTCTTTCCCAACTGAACCAATTTGAAATTAATATATTTCTTTTGCTTCATAAGAGACTTTTTTCTCCCCAGTCAGGCAGGAAGTTGCTCACAGATGATACAGCTGTCTGGGTTGATGGACCTCGAGTATTTCTCCAGCTAAAAAGAATTTAAAAGTACAAACCCAGAACTTGATCATGGTCCCAAAGTTCATTGTCCTGAATGGGTAATTCTAGAAACCAGGAAATCTCCAACAGGAGATTTTAGATGGTCCCAATGCAGCAGAGAATACAACACACTTCTAGACAGTGAGGTTACACTATCTTGCATGGTCTCAAGTGCACACAGTGAGAAACAGTTTTTGTTAGTTAATAGAGAAAGTTAAAACTACAGAGGAGCAACAATGGTATCTTCACCTGGGCTCCATGTTAGCTAATGCTGAGATAGTTTATAGAACCTATACCAGTAACTTACACCAGTGTTTTGCTGAGGCAGTGGAAATGCTACACCATTGACAAAAAACATCTTAAAAAGGCAAATCTGTTTTTTCTTACATTAAGAATCAGATGTTTAAACTCGAGCAGTTTCCAAGACTGTTCCTTACAGGTTGCTATCTGAACTGCTTCCTAGAAACAGCACTGTTAAAAATAGCCCCAATAGGAAAGGTTCCTTTCTTGTTTTTCCACAAGGTAATTTTTCCTTTCCCCCCGCAACCAACACCCAAAGCCCTTTTTGTACTTTTAAAAGTATTTCTAGCATTAAAACACAGTGGCCTGAAGCAGCTGAAGGCAGATGCTACCAATGGAGTCCTGGAGCTTGAGGCAAAGCTGAGGAATGACACTGGTGAGCTTTGAAGGGCAACTTGGGGAAATCCAAGTAGATGCAACACCAGATTTGAGCTTCAGGTCTCAGTGCAACTCCTGTAGACTTACATGAACCCTGTGCTGATTGTAAACAAATTCAGTTACTGGAACAAACAGTCTTTAAGTGCATAGTTAGAAATAATGTGCAAATATGGGCATTAACGTAAGTAACTGAACTAATTCTCCTGCTATACATATTTTTTGGCTTCCTGAAATCAATCACAAGTATTAACTAGTTAACATGATGTTAATACTGAAAAGCTGCAAATACATTCTAACAAAACTTAATTCTGATGTTCCTTCTGAACAGTAAAACTAAGTAGATAAATGACTGCTTCACATTTTAAATAATTTAACACATCGGATGTTTAATGCAAGAAAAAACACAATTTGTAAAAGTAGCAGAAGCTGTTTAACAAATCTGAAGATCTACAGGGCAGGAAAAGAACTCCCAAGCATATGCTTGAGCCCAAAAGCACAGGTTACATACAAACACTAGAATTTCCTGTTTTCAGGGTGTGTGTTTCTCATACTGAATTAGACTGGCACTGGAATTCCAGACACAGCAAAAGCCAACGTGATCTTTTGGCCATATCCATAACTGCACAGTTTGCAAATGACATGCACTTTACAGTTTAGAAATAAAGATGTTCAAATTATTTTATGGGTCCTCAAAATATCTGCAGCACTTTATTGCCTTAAACACCTGCGGGCTGTGGCTGAATTTACACCCAAGTTGCTGCTGTACAGAAGATGACATTTTAACCCTTTGAGGCTCATGTTGGGAGACAGGGCAGGATACAGAGCAATCTCTCCAAGTCTCAAGAAATATCAGGGAACAAGAATGCTATTCCTTTCTTTCCAGTGAATGCAAAATTGGTTTACTGGTACATGGCCCACACAGTTCCAAGTCAGTGCATAGCTAGTCAATATTTCTGCTGGCATCTTGAACTGGTTTAATCAATGGAAACATCTATTAATTTTATTCCATTTAATATGCATTAGTGCATTAATTTCTTCATAAAAAACAACCCTGGCAAGTATTAAAAATAAATATCTTATTTAGGCCAAACTAAAGCCTTGCTTTTCAGTACTTTAATCCCTTTAAATATTCTTTTGCCCTCTAACAAGCAAATGGAAACTGAAGTAGAATAAGAGATGTATGGAGGCAGAGGGGAGCAGAAACACGAACAAAGTCAACACCATAAGTCAGTTAACGTGTCCTCAGCTTCTTAGACTGTCTCTTGCGTTTCAGTTCTTCTTCTTCCCGTCTCAATTCTTCCAAGTCTTCCTGAACACCGAGTCTCAAGCTGCCAAACAAAGATTAAATCCTTTACACTGCTACTCAGGACACTTAAGGTTTTACTTCTACACCCCCAAAAAAGAAATGCTAAAAGTACTACAGCTGATTTGAAGAACAATTTCGTATCAGATCTTCTTTAATTACAGAATGACTACAGCTTTAAGAAATCAAGATTTTTTTATCATAAGATTAGAACCAAATTTTCAAGGGAAAAATATTTAAAACTTCTGTTCAAAAATAAAGATTGTGCAAAAATATTTAATAAATTTAATACATAAGGTCTTTTTTTTCTCCCAAAATGCAGATACTGAAACACATCCATTAAAAAGATAAAACTGAATTTAACTCAAGGTTCTTATCTCCACTTTATGCTGCATGTGTAATTAAAAGTGAGTCAGGAACTCAACTCTGCAAAACCTCACTTTAAGATGTCAACAGAGAATTTGGTTAAAAGCTGTATCACTTTAAAAATCCAGTTATTCCCCCTAACTCCACTTAACAGACTATATCTTTCCATAGGCTGCAGCTATTCTTCAGGAGCCAGGAGGAATAAGGACCCTGACTATAACTTCAAAGATGCAAGTTTTTAATGCTCAAGGCACCTTCTGCATAACCATATACAAATTTTAGTAGAACAAAAGAATTTGGCAACTCCATGCATTCCAATATTTTAATTTTCTATAAAAAAACATTACAGCTTTCACAAAACTTGTCCCATCACTCATTAAAAAACAAAAAGAAAATCAGTTTATGACACAAGAGTTGTGCAGGCCCAAAGGCCAAAACCAATATGAAAATATCACCTTCATATTTTAAATCAGTGACTACAAAAGCTTGACAGCATACTTTTTATACTTCTATAGAAGTACAGACACACACATGTATAGAGAAAAACAAATAAAATTTCCAGACCTCAAACTAGCAGAATACTGTAATGTTTGGAACAAATGAAAGGATTTGGAATTTCAACTGAAATTTGTATTTTAAAAAGATTTTTTGAAATTAATTAGCTTTGTTTTTTATTGGCTCTTCACAAGCCAGGTTTGTGATAGATAAGAACACACATGACTTACTTAGTGTATCCACCACTGGCTGTATGAGTTTCATCTTTACTTAAGCTTTCTTATAAAAAATCCTAAGGCTTATATACCTCTGCTATAAAAAGCAGATTGGATATTTGCTAGCTTAGCACTACAACTTGAGCAACAAACACACTTCCCAGTTTGTATCCAAGTTTAAATCCATGCATACCTCCTAGCTTCTTCTTTCTGTTGCTCTCTCCAGCTGCTCTCCATATAACGTAAGGCATAATCACTTTCATCTTTGTACCTGAAAATTAAATATCAGTTTTTAGCACTTAAAGAAATGCTAATGAATTCATATTCCTTATAATTACTTTTTCTACTGCTTGTTCTGCAGTATCCTAAAATTGTCAGTTTTCTTACCTTTTCCGGTCATAGCCAAATATTTCCCGAATATGTTTTGATATTTCTTCTTGAGGTTCCCCTTCATCTTCAATGAAGTCATCCATTTCAGAGTCATATTCATCATCATCATCATCTTCTATTTGTCTCTTGTAACTAATAGGTGGTCTTCCAAAACCTAAATGATGGGAGAGAAGAAAATCTTTAATAACATGAACATTACATTAATTAACAGTACTTCTCCTTGCTATACCTTAGGCATAGCCATTTTCTGGGCTTCAAAGTGGAAAACTTCTGCCTCAAGTTAACCAGCATTTCTCAGAAATTCAGCACAAGGAAATACTTCCTCTGAGTTGTGCTACAGGAGATTACATATCAGTATCAGCGATGGCATCCTGAGGAAACCACTTGACAGATACCTGTTCTTTGTACAGGGCTTTCTAGGCACTTATTCACTACACTTCACACTACTTGCTCCTGATCAGATATAAATTTTTAAAACTGCTTGTCATTGAGAAGATAAATTTGCAAAACCACTGAAATGTAAAACCAGTGACTGATTTTCCATGAAGCCCTTCAAGCATCTTTATTTAAGATGCTACAAAGTTTTACAGACCAACTATCAAGCAATGCTGGAAGCAAATCCTTCAATTCTGTTCAACAGCATTCATATACCAATACCCATCACAAGCTGCTTAGTTCCTTTCATGGGATACTTCACACCATCTGTACTACAAAAATTATGAACATAGGTAAAAACAAATAAGATAAATAAAAAGTTGCTATATTTAATTTTGTTTCAATTATTAAACTGTTCTTATCCGAGTTTGAATTTATTTTCCAATTCTTCTCCCTACAGGGGGACAGGGTGAGTGAGCAGCTGCATGGTACTTAGTTGCCAGTTGAAGTTAAACCACAACAGTGAAAAAATTCTTTGTTCTGTAAACACATACCTTGTGGATGAAGCACAGGTCTATGCCCTGGAAAAGGTCTCATTCCATTCATCTGTCCATTGCTAGGTCTTGTGACAAGGTTTTTAGAAGAAATGGTTTCTGACACGACAGTGCACTTGGGTTTTACAGCTGTGCCTGGGCCACCTGGTCGTGCAGGTCCTGTGCTTGTGCTGATGCCCGGCCTCCCTGGTCCGGTGCCCAAGCTGCTGCCTGGTCGCTTGGCTCCTGTGCTTGGACTGATTCCTGGCCTCCCTGGTCCTGTTCCCAAGCGGCTGCCTGGTCGCCCTGGTCCTATGTTTGTGCTGCTGCCCGGCCTTCCCGGCCCAGTGCCCAAGCTGCCGGCCGGTCGCTTCAGTCCCACACCTGAGCTGCTGGCCGGTCGCCCAGGTCCTGTGCTTGAGCTGCCCGTCGGCCTCCCTGGTCCCACACCTGAGCCACCCCCCGGTCGCCCAGGTCCTGTGCTTGAGCTGCTGCCTGGCCTCCCAGGCCCTGTGACTGAGCTGCTGCCCAGTCGCCCAGGTCCTGAGTTTAAACCGCTTCCCGGCCTCCCAGGTCCCATGCCAGAATTGCTGCTTGATCGCCCCGGTCCTGCACTCGAACCGCCCCCAGGATGTCCAGGTCCTCCTTTTCCTAAGCTGCTGCCTGATCGCTTTGCATTGGAGTTGATTCCATGTTGAAGGGCTGCAGGTTTTCCTGGTTTTCCATGGGCAGACTTTTTCAGGCTGGATTCTTTAGCAGATGGCAGCCTCTGAGCCCCATTGGCCATGGGTTTTGAGGGTGGCACATGAGAACTTGAGCCAGACTTTCTAATACCATTGACAGGTAATTTACTATGACTGCTACCAGTAGAGCTTTTTAGGGAACCATTTTGTGAGTTTCTTTCCATTTGCTCAAGTCTGGAAGAAGAGGATGACCGTGGATGTTTTTCAGTCAATGCTGGTGCTTTGGATTTCTTATCAATACCACCCATAGAAAGTGACAGACTGCTTTTAGATGTGGAATGCTTATCTACTGAGCTTTTATTAAGTTTTGCATTTACAGATGCTTTTTGAGAAGACAGTTTTTTTGAAGAACTGGATATCCCTGTAGGCTTAATCTCCTTCTCACTTTTCTTAGGCATGTCTACTTTTTTGTTTTTGCGTCCCAAAAACTCCCTCTCTCTCAGTTCTTCTGCTGTTCTGGGTCTCTCTTCCACCTTTTTCACTCGTTTTATTTCCACTGGTTCATATTGTTTCTTTTCAGCAAGCCTCAAGAGCTCGGCAAAATTCAGAGGTGCTGGTGCACTTTTGGGAGGTGCCTTTGGTTTCACTGCAGCTTTGGATGGTTTTTCTTCATATTCTTCTTGCTCATGCTCAGATTCTGTCTGACTGTATTCAAGTTGCTCTGCTTCATCTTCTGTTGCATACTCAGCCTCTGGGGCCTGAGCAACATTCTCACAAGTCCTCCTCTTTTTAGGCTTCTCTTCAACAGGAATGCCATTATAACCATAAAAATTATCCTTCGTTCGTGAGGCCATGGCTCTTGCCTTTCTGTCATGTTTCAGTTCAATGCGCCTCGCCAAGAGCTGCTCTTTCTTCCTTCTTTCTTCCAGTGCTGCAAAAATGTCAGGAGAAAGTTATGCAAAAGCACTACTTGTTATTTCAGTGTTTTCCAAACTAACAAACTACTTAGGACAGTAACTTAAACATATCTGGCTAACACCTATCCAAAATAGTCCAGAAAGTGACCAACAGGGCAGGCCAACCCACCTGTATCAGCTGCTCCAACAAAGGCAAGCAATTAAGTCAAATGCTGCTATAACAAAACCCACTAAGGCTTTTCAAGGCAAGCAGTTTTCCAGAATTCTATGAAAAATATGGAGAATCACTGTATAAGAAAGTACAGCAGTTATGGGATCTCCGGGTAGAGGAGAGACTTCTGAGACCGAGCAAGAGAATCTTGAGACTGTACAGAACTTACTATCAAATGCTGAAGAGAAGTTGAGGATGGGGAGGGAATAAGAGTATTGGGAGATTAAGAATTGGAAAATAGTCTAAGTGTCTGTGTAGAGGGATATAGGGGAGACAGAAGCAGCTGAACACAGATAAGCAAGCAGCTGGTCATTACACGTTTGATAGGGCACAGGGGTCTATCTCCACAGTCTGTCCTACACCCTTAGTGTTCTGGCTCAGCTGTTTTCTGCATAAGTATGCTCTCTACCTCATGTCTGTGATCTGCTGACAAGAGTCAGACTAAAGCAGCTGGTGAACGAGACATCTAAATGCCAAATACTGGACAGATGAAGAAGTGGGGGCTAAACACCAGAAAGCTTCAGAAAAAGTAAAGACTCCTAGAAAAAAATTGATTGGGCTACTCATATTTTGGGTGCCTATAAAGGTACCATGCTTTTTGATATTCTATTGTCAAGGGCTGTGGCAGCAGCCCCATGTGGAATTCCTGCTTAGTCTTGCTTCTGGCTGGACCTGACAGTAGGGATAAGGAACAGAGAGTCATGACTGGCCCAGGAGATGAGGAATAAACTGGGCCATCCAGTCCATTGGATTGGGTAACCTTTAGCAAAACATTAACATCAGAAGCAATGCAGTAGTAGTTTATTCCATAGACTATTTAAAGGAAATACAGAAGTGGAAAAATTGTGGCTCAGAGACTCTTTAAAATTCAGACTGTATTGATACACTAGATTAAGACAACAGCAGCAACTCTTACCCCTTTTCACACAGATTAAGCTTTTCAAAGTCAAGCAAACAAACAAAAGTTGAACAAAAGTTCAGATAGGTCTTTTGCTCTTCCTCTTAACTGGTTCTGAATATCTAACCATAAATGCTAATGTATCTGATTAATGTTTAATTCCTTAGGAAAGGAAGCAAACATCCCTGGTCCTTAGTCCTGGCTTTCCCTCGGCATCAGTTCTGTACATAAATTCCAGAAACAGATGTGCAGCTGTATTTGCAAGAGCTTTGAATAAGGTGACAAATACCAAAGAATCTATGAAAGTCTCCCATAGGAGATATTTTGTATTTTTACCTTTTTTTCTCTTTTCTTCTTCTTGGCGTCTGAGAAATGCTTGCACTGCTGCAGACTCTACACCCTTGACTTTGGGAACTTTTCTGGGAGGACCAACAGCTAAACTGTACCTTTTCTGCAAAGAAAAAATAAATATGTCAGAAGAGTTAAGAAATTAAGAGTTTAAAACTGAGGAGTTGCATAACAGTCCTCTACTTGGCTTAAGTACAGAGACAATACAGAGTAAACAATGAGTTGCCACTGAAGCTGAGGGTTGTGCTGCATACATTTGACTCACAGTTGTAACTTTCAGGCTGACCAAGGAGCAACCAGCCCCAAGTCCCTGAGATAAACTTGCAAGCTAGAAAGTGTCTGGTCCCAAGGGAGTACAGGTGTCTTGAAAAATATTTTGAAATGGTTTTATACGCATCAAGAGAACAAGATAACCAAAGTCCAGAACAAGATATCAGTATTAAGACAAGGACATCTATCTTGTCTATACCATTGGCCAGCAGCCAGCTACTTCACCCTATAAATATTGTCACCAGGATGGGCCTGATTTGAGCTCTGCCTGAGCTGCAGCTTAACTGGATGCCAGGTGACCGTACTTAGTTGGGATGCCTCTCAGGGTTAGAAATTCCTTACCTGAAACTAAGAGATCCTTCCTTACCCAAGGTGGAAAGATGCCTAACTCATGCCAGATCCTCAGTAGGTGACAGAGGATGTTGCATCAGTATTATGAAATATTACTAATCCATCCACTCCGTATTATTACAAACATGGTATGGATAATTCCATTAGACATATACTATTGACCAAGCCTGAGACTAAAAATGGATTCAGCCACTCCTAGTTCCAAATGGAGTTTAGAAAGCAAGGAATCCACTCAGAACCTTGTGACTCAACGGGACTGTGCTCTTTGCATTGCCAGTCACTGAGAATCACTCTAAATGAACTCGTAAATGAATGAATTTGAACTCAACTATTTTTTTCTATGTTTCTTCCATTAATAAATAAGATTAAGCTTGCATTAAACTTATTAAGCCTTGTCAAACCACTGTTAAACTTTGTTAAATTCCAGTAATTTGTAAAATCATTTTATCTCAAAATACACTGCTGCCTGTTTTCTGAGTGAGGTACATTCTAGTCATCCATAACAGGGGCTCACTCAGCTTTTGGAAGGAATGAACAGGAAACCAGAAGCCACGTAGGGAAACAAAATGAATGAAATGCATTAGACTAATAAGGAACGCAATGACAGCATTAGTAATGGAATAAAAGTACTTCAGTGCAGCCTTAGTCTGTGACCAAAAGGACCTAAAAGCAAGCTACAGCCCAAGCTGCCAGTCAATTCAATTCCAGACTGCAGGTTTACAGCTTCATTTTCAGCTTGCTTGTGGACACTCATTTCCGTTTCAGGTTACCTAATTAAGCAAAAATAAATAAATCAACTCCAAAAATTTAATTACTCCAAAAGTTAGAATTGACTTCACCAGCATAATTAATAGGCTGATGTAAAACCAATGATACTGATTTAAGTTCCTGCTGGCAGTGATCTTAAACAATACTGTTGTACACCAAGGAGCTAGTGATCCACACACAAGTTGACCTGAAACAGCGCAGGCCTGCATTCTACTTATCACCTGAGATCAGTGTGACCTCAGCACTAACTTGTGACAGAATACACAGCCCTCACCTGGCACCTGGCAATTACAGTGCTTGCACATGGTGTAATTTGCCAAAAGAGAAGGCTCCAGGGAGATCTTGTTGCAGCCTTTCAGAACTGAAAGGGAGCTTATAAGAAAGATGGGGACACTTTTTAGCAGAGGCAGTAGTAACAGGACAGGGGATATAGTTAAACTAAAAGAGGGTAGATTCTGATTAGGAATTGTTTGATGAGAGTGGTGAAACACTGGCACAGATTGCCAAGAGAGGCTGTAGATTCCCCATCCCTGGAAACGTTCAAGGTCAGGTTGGACAGGGCTCTGGGTGACCTGTTCTGTTTAAGACTGCCCCTGCTCATTGCAGGGGAGTTGGACTAGATCACCTCTAATGCTTCCTATGCTGTGGTTGTATAGCTCATTATATCCTGCTGTGTAGCTGCAGGTTTTCATGTAACATCCTTTTCCTTGGCAGAGGAAGTGATATATTAAGCTATTAACTTCCCAGGACATACTGCAAAAGCTCTAAAGACCACAACACTGCTCACCTGCAACACAGACAGGATTTGCATGGCTTAAGGTCTGCCCAGTGCTGTTCAGCCTGGGGTTCCAGCAACTGAACAGATGTAAAGTTACCTATGCTATCCTATTTTCTGCTTCTCTTATATCCAATAAGATACAATCCTACTTAAATCATTGTTAAGTGCTCAAGTGCCTCTTACTGGGTTCTATAACAACCACTTGCACTAATGTTCTACACATGTTCAGATGCTGCCTTTCACCAATGTACCAGATTGCGTATAAAATGGGAAAAAGAGAAACTTTTTTGAACTTCTTCCCACAAACAAAATACAGAAGAAAAAACAAAGCTATGAGAAAGAGGCAGTTGCAAAGATAAATACAACAGAAGGCAGTTAAACCCAGAAGCAGATAGAAAGCAGAACACATTTAGGAACAAAAGAAACCCAAAGCTGAGGTTTGGGGGGGGGGGTAGTTTCATTTGTTTTATTTCAGAAGTAAACCAATAGATTAAAATCTAACCCAAGATTTCCCATTAAGAGTGACATTAAGATTCTCACCAAATGAAAGAGGTGTGAAAAACAGACCCAAATTTAAAAAGTATCAATAAAGAGCCACACAAGTCAGCATTTCTGTAAATATCTTCCTATCCTCATAAAGCCTTATGAAACTCAACTAAAGTAATTAAAACAAAATATCTGGTAAGGAAACTGACATCCAAATGTTTTAGAAGCAATAATCATGCAGGCTGGCAGCATAACTCACAGTAAATGTCCATGTCTACAATGGAATCCTTCATGCTTATTTCTGATTAATTGATCAGCAACACATGAATAGATTTTTGGATTACTTTAATTATTAACATGCAAACCCATACATTAGCTTGAACATACATGCACTAAGAAGCAAGGTTTGAAGGCTCATGTCTAAACTGCACCCAAAACTGGCTCCAAGAAGGGCAGCTACAATACCAGCCACCTGTAGTCTCCTTGAGCAGTTTCTGAAATGACCAGAGTAGAATTACAAAGGTGCACTATCCACATACATTGCATAGTAAAACCTGCCATGCCACCTCATCACGTTAAAGACCTGCTACAGCCAAGCTCGTTTGCTGAGCTTCACCCCTCTGCAAGGAAGTTTACCACAATCTGAGAACCGATTTTGTTGTTTGCACCAAAAGCATTCCAAGACTTGACTACTCAGGAAACCTGAACTGGGGTGCAGCATTGTCTCTCAGCTTTTGCTCAAATGTGGCCCTTGGCTCTGTGTCCCAAAGACATCTGGCTTACTCCATTTTAACTGGAACAGAGAAGCAAATTAGCACCTTAGAAATTATTTGCAGTACTCTGTAGTATACTCAGTATAATGA
The DNA here is from genome assembly GCA_013399225.1 of Rhipidura dahli. Lineage (NCBI taxonomy): Eukaryota > Metazoa > Chordata > Aves > Passeriformes > Rhipiduridae > Rhipidura > Rhipidura dahli. The sequence goes on along the minus strand of VXAC01007221.1, from coordinate 265,349 downwards.
TGTCTATGTAAATTATCTTACCAAGTTAAACATGTCACTTTTTACCATTGGTAACCTAATTAGGCAAAGCTCCATTTAATTAGTCCATTTCAACTGTATCTTCAGTTTTCAAAATTCTGTTTTAAAAATGTGCAGGACTCAAGCATCTTTTCCAACCTAAATTGGTTTGTGTCTAAGGAGCACCTTTGAAAACTGCTTAACAGCAGGGACAAATGTAGATTGATCTATTCTGTTAGGAAACCTTATAAAGAATTAAAGTGATGGGGAAGCAGTTTTCAGGCTTTGTTTTGCTGCACTGTGACCAACAGTGTTCTACCCAGGAGCAGGTTTGTAAAGCAGCTTGACAGACAAGCTCTTTTCTGACTGGCCCTAACATGACAAGTCACACAAAATTTAAATTAAGTCTTCCCATCAGCAGCATTTATTAATATTGACTAACAGCTGAAAACAGCAAAACAATTCATAAATGAATATCCATTTTCTGTACTATTGCTAAGATAAGTTTTGTTCACCTTCATTTAGTCACAGCATAAATTAACCTGCTGAAGTGTAGTCTTTTTAAAAGCACTGAACCGTACACATGTTCCACAAATAGTAATGAAGTGTTTTACATGCAGTGCAAATAAATATGGAACAGATTGCACGTAAATCAGGCAAAATAAACCAGCACATGTCACTGTACCAGCTGCGCTATTCTGGCTTTTAATAACTATTGCAAAGTTGGTTAAAACAACAGAGAAAAATAAATGTTTAGCCTTTAGGAAAGAGCAGGTCAAGCTGTTCCCAGAACACTTCACTATTCAAGTTGTAAACAGTGACTATCTGCTCTGAATCACTGACTTTCTTCAAAATGTGGGCACATGATCCTGATAGAGTTGTAGCTGCTTTGATGTCAGCATTCAAGCAGCTAATCTTGGACTGTAAAACAGAATTTATAAAATAATTGTACATTTTTTGGCACTCAAATGAAGCCCTAAAGGGCCTAGACCAAATACCAGCCCCAGACAGAAGTAACAGTAGTATTACTGCCTTTAACAATGGCCAGCATTTACACAGGTGGCAGTGCCAGATCAATGCAACTGATCAATTCTGCCAAGCCTGATTTTTAAGTAGATCACCTGTGCAGCTCAGTTATTGCAATGGGCTTGCACAAGCAATGCAAAGACAGCTCCACCTGTGTTATCCACTAGAGGCAACTTGCAGAGGCTCTCACAGGCTACGGATTCTTTAATTTGCTTGTTTTTCACTAGCAAGTTGTGACCCCTGTGTGATGTTACAACACTTTCCCTGGTCTTCCTTATCATTTGCCAAGACATGTAACCTCTAATGGGAAGTCCCTGTTTCCCCCTAAATATTCTTCAGTGGATAACTTTCTGGGAACATCAAGAATGGTTCATCCACCACATACATCCTCATTTGTGTCACTCCTCTCGCAATGCCAGTTCCTCAGAAGGCAGCTTTCCACATTTTAAGCGGCCATTTGTGTTCACTGCCCAGGGGCCTCTGCTGTTCATCCTGAACTGGTATTTCCAAAGCTTCTGCTCCAGATTCACCACGGGATTCCCAGCAGCTGACTCTGCAGTGAGCCTGACTTGGAATACACACTGGATGATTTCTCAACTGCTGCTTTCAATATCTGGCTGTGACAAAGTAAATATTAGAAAGCATGTTTAAATTTGCTTCCCTTCAAGTTCTAACAATCCCTACCACAAAAAAGTTAAAATACTCTTACTGGTAAAGCCACAGCTCACACTGTTCTCCTCTCCCAAAACCAATTCAACAGGTTCATAATTCATATGAATTCAGGTTCATTCATTTTTCCTAAAGAAAGCAAAAACTGTTTTCTTCCAATTTTGCAACTGCTGCCACAACACTCAAGCAGAACCATTAACTGTAAAAAAAAGCATAGATCTCTTCTGTTAAATGTTGCTTTGCACAGGAAAAAAACCTGAGATACTTTATGCTTTCCTTTCTGTAGTGATATTGTGGTTTCCATTTTCACCTGCCTTTGCAAAAAAGAAACCAGGAATATGAAAAGCTGAAAATTCTACTGGTCAGCATTTAAACCTCGACAGTCTGGAACGGTACAGTCAGGTCAGTCAAACTGAGAGTAAAAATCCTCCTCACCCCTGCCAATATTTCACATTGTGTATCTTGTAGCTCCTCCTGTGGAGGCTGATGTATTCCAAAGCATTTTAGGCCCTGTTTTGAAGCACATTTTAAGCACACAATAAATGCACACACATCAATCAATGGGAATCTGGTCCTACAGCAGCAATCCGCACTTCACAGCCATTCCCATTATTTCACATGCAGGGCTTCTCTTGCCTGTGGGCAAACATTCGATAATTTGCAGATTAGAATTCGATGGGCAGGCTCTGTAACCCAAGGCCTTCTGAACAAACTCTTGGGATTCTGTTAGTGTTTCACTTCACAAATACTTAATTCCTCGTGGCTACTTAGATCTGTCAGCTTCACTGGAAAGTGAGACCTCTCAGCAAGTGCTGACGTGGATGACAAGCTCTTTCAGTTTTGCGTCACCTCTTTGTGGTTAAATTGTATCAGATTTCTGTAAATTCCGGACATCCAAGTTTTGCCCTCAGTTACAAGGAATTGGGAGCAATATAAGACGACTATATTGTCATTAATAATTTAATAGAAATTAAGGTGAACTAAAAGAATTACTTGGTTCCAACTGTCCTCAGTTTTTTTTTTTTTTAAGCTGCAATAAAATTCCGTATTTTAAAGAATAGCTACAATAAAAATAACTGAAAGTGCTTCATCCTGTCATGTGAAACATGGCATAACAGAGTATACCAAAAAGAGTGACAGAATGGATTTAAACCCTTCTAAAGTCTACATTAAATCTCACAGCTATTACCATGTCTAGTCAAAGCAAGACCACACTGAAAATCTAATGAACTGCTAATATGAGCACAGGTAACAAGATACAGCAGTGAAACCCCTATGGAATATTAGATGATAAAACCTGGGGCTCTACTCAGCAACTGCTATGAAGATGATTAGCAGCACACCATTAACAGCTTAGACAGTAGTTCATATATGTACTGTTTTATTTAGAAACAAAACCTGATGCAACTAACAGGGCACCAAAAGGCTGATTTCAGCAATGTTCCTTTTGAATCTGGATTTCCATAGGGAGATGAACAAGCAGATTCGTTTTTACAGGGACATGATGTAATATCTGCTTTATCCAGGCCCCTTTTTTACAATACAAGGCCACATTATTTCTTAGAGTTTTCATATGGTTTGCACTTTGAACTAAACATTACCTGTATAGTGTGCATGCATATTTATTTACATTTTTAATATACACTACTTGTTCATGTCACTATTTTTCAATACAAAGGGCATAGAGTACTTAGTTTAATGCACAGTAAAGTTTAAAACAAACTTCTCAGAGAGAAAATCAGGGGATATGCTCATAAATGCAGGAACTAACATTTCTGAAAGCCTGGTAATTTTACATACCTGTAAATTGTGTAATTAGTCTATATGGTGTTTTTTATACAAGTATTAAAAATTAATTATATTCTTCTTATATAAACACATTTACTATATTAGCTTAAACATAGTGGAGTTGTCTAGATGTCCAGGGATTGTAAAATCTCCACGGGATCTCTTTTAAAGCCCAGCAGCTGCAAATAACCTCAAGCAGTGCCAAGTGCAGCTCTGCTTTTGCTCAGACACCGGGGCCAACTTCAGAGTTAAAAGCTGCACCACTAATGTGCTAAACCAAACTGTTTCAGCCACAGATTCAGCTGCACTCTCACTCCATGAGTTAATCAGAAATTAGCAAAGCCCAATGCTGCCTTTTCTAAAAGGAGTAGCTAAACTCTCATCCATTGCCCAAGAAGTAGGATCCCCTGCCCCCACCACCACACCTGCAATGGAGAACATAGGATCATCAAAGCTTGAAACTACTTGTGACAAAAAAGCAGTGGCACACACAGTAAAGCTGCATGGGGAAACTGAGAATGGAAAGAGAAGCTTTAAACATCTAAAATAAGTATTATAATAGCCCAGTAACAATTTAGTGAAACAGCTTAAGACTGATAAAATGGGCATGTAAATATCCTAAAGTATTTCTATATTTGATGTTGTATTATTTATGTTATGAACCAGATTCCTATGTAGGGTCAGAGATGAATTAAATGTGCCTAAATATTAAAAAGTATATTTTATAAGATTTTAAACCCACACTGGAATCCGGTTAATTTCACATCTACCATATGGTTGGTACATATTATCAACTGGTCATGCTATTAGTGAATATTACCAAAGCTTTACTAATGATACAGAGACACTGAAAAACTCACTAGGTCTGAAACCACCAAAATGAAGACACTGTGCAATTGAAAGTATGTTTTTTTCTGGTTTTCCCATAGTTTTCCCTAAAAAAACCTACCCCTCATTTATACGGGGTTTAAGCAAAGTAATCATAGAAGCAGACCTCTGGCACTCTGTTGAAAAATAAACAGAAAAAGTGTCTCCCTAGCTGGTGGCTACCAAAGAGAAAATATTTTTTATCTAAATAAGCACGCATGACTTATAATTTGGGTCCTCCCAAAGGACTGAAACCCAGGATAATTAATGTATGAAAAGGCCACGTGCCCTTCCTGCTGCCAGACTTCAGCCAGGCAAGTCAGTGGGTTATTTCATACGGAATCCACATGTTACTGATAGCTTGAACTAAAACACAACCTGCTCAAGTACAGACTTCAGAACAATATTAACAATATTGCAAATGCCTTCCACCAACCCTCCCCACAGCGCTGGTACACATTATTCCTTCGCGGTGCACACAGAAACCTCACACAACGCAGCCCATTCACCCAAAACTTGTCACTTTGTCTTCGACCCGCACTTGAGACGTGGCAGACTTGTGTTTTCAGAGCAAACAAAAGGACTTAGCCGACTTTTAGTCACTGCCTTCCCCCGCACCACGGCTCCACTCCCGGGATCTCGGCACTGCCAGACCGGGAGGCGCAAGCCGTGGCTGCCCGCTCCCAGCCCGGGGGTGCCGGCACTTGTTGACAGAAGGGGCCCCGCTCGCCCCCTCCCCTCACACAGACGTTTCTCCAGCCCCCAGGAGCGAGCAGCCCCGGCCGGCGAGGCGAAATGCCCGTCCGAGCCCTGCCGCGGGCGCTGCCCAGGCGGGGGCCGAGGCAGAGGGGGACAAGGCTCCCGAGGCCGCGGGGCCCTACCTGGGCCCGACCGCCACCGCGCCCCGGCCCCACGCCCCCCGGCAGCCCCGGCTGTCCCCAAGCTCACCGGCACCGCGTTCAGCCCCTGCTGCTCCGAGGCCATCACGAGGATGTTGCGGAAATCCATGGCCGGGCCGGAACACGGGGGGCTGCGGAAGCCTCCCCGCTCGCAGCGCCCGCGGCCCCCCGCCCGCCGCCCGCTCGGCCCCGCTCGCTTCCGCCCGCTGCCGCCTACCCTTTATATAAGCTCGCCTGGCGCCGGCGTCACTTCCCCTGTGGCGGAGCCTGGCCACGGGAAACGAGGCTGGGGAAGGGGAGGGAACGGGAAAGATCCCTCTCGGAGCCCCGCAGGACAGCAGGGCCCGGAGCTATGGCGGGGGCGGCCTTATGAGAACACCGGAGCAGCCCCCGCCCTGCCCTGCCCGGCCCTTCTCGCCGCCCCCTGCTCACAGCTGGCGCCGATGCCCGGGATTATCCCTCCGTTCACCTGGGGTTCGCCCCTAAAACGCCTTGGAGAGAGGCTGTTTGCGAGGGCATGGAGTGACTGGGTCAAACTGACCGAGAGTAGTGCCAGGAAGAAGTTCTTTGCTGTGAGGGTGGTGAGGCAATGGCACAGGTTGTCCTGAGAAGTTGTGGATGCCGCATCCCTGGAGTGGTCAAGGCCAAGTTGGATGGGGCTGTGAGCAACCTGGTCCAATGAAAGGTGTCTCTGCCCACAACAAGGGGGGTCAGAACTAGATGACCTTTAAGGATGAGTCTAGGATTATCACCCCCGACCTTGTCATGGGGTCGTCAATAAACCAGCAAAAACTACAACCTCATTTTTCAGTAACCATGAGAACTGGGGGGGCTTGAAGGGAAAAAGCCTTTTTGGGGCAATGGCCAGCAGCTCCGAGTGCACCCTGACACCTGCCCCCATCCCTCCTGCATTCCCAGCTGCCAGCTTGTCTCTGAGTGGACATCAGCCAGGCAGAAATCCTGTAACAAAGGAGGAATGTGGATTAAATTTCCTCAGCAGTCTTCCTTGGCTTATGGAGGCTTCAGAGTTGGTGCTTGGCTTGTAGGGGTGTCACAGTTACTTCAGCAGTGTGCTCCCAGCTGCAGGAATACTGCCTGATAAACAGGGCTCCCAGGAGCAATGCTGACCAGCAGACTGGCCAAACAAAATGCTCTGCGTGTGTGTGTGTGTGTGTGTGTGTCTGTGTGTTCAAATATTTTTCTAAGTCTGACAAACCAGAAAATTGCGCAAGAACACCAACTGACTGAAGACTCTTCCCTTTTATTGGTTACCAGCTCACTTCCTGGATCTGACAAAAATTCCTCTATTCCACACTGCTGCTCATAGAAACCTGGGCACCAAAAGGAAGTTTTTTGCCTTCATTTAATCCTTTTTAGCATGAATTCTTTAACACTGCTAGTACTTGACAACACTTTCAGTTCCACCAGTTCCTTCCTGCCTTTTCCAGTTTCCCTTTGCCTCTCCAGTGCCCTTACTTTTTTGTCATATCTGATATTCCCTTCTGGGCACAGCTAAAAGTCACATTGCAGCCTGGTGTAAAGCTGCCCCGAGAGGCCTTAGCTGACGGGAGAGACAGGACAATTTATCTGAGCCAGGCACCGCACCAGTTAATTTGCAGGGCCTCTGTAGTTCTTGAGCTCCAGGAGATCCAAGTTTTTCCTGTAATGCTTGCTCAGGTATCTCTGCATGGCATCACTCTGTGCAGGGTGGACAGTCCTCCTGACCTACCCCTGCTTTTTCTTGGGATAGTCCTGATTTAACCCTTTATCCTGTAAGAACTTAATCCTTCTCTCTTCTCCTCTTTTTATTCTCATCTCCATTCACTGACTTTTTACTTCTGACTCAGACCTGATCACGTCTTCTGGTTCCTGCCCTTTTTGTATTATGACTTCCTTAATTTTAAGGCTTCCTAGTTGTCTCTTTTCACAGGCAGTTAGTGGTTCATCAGTTTTCTTCCCATTTTTGGCATTGTGTTTCCCTCTGTGCTGCTGTCTATAAGGTTGTGATGCCATTTCTTGCAGTCTTATCTGCAGCCTCATCGCTGCTGTGGTGCTTTCATCAGAATTTCCCTGCTCCAGCTTGAATTTCTGGTATCTCCACTGTGCCCTTCCTTGAGAGGCTTTTAGTGTGACTCAGGTTCCTGTATGACAACAGCACTGACAGAGCAGTGACTGTTGCTCTTTGACTTCTGTGCTTGCTCGCTTTGGTCTGCATTAAGAGCTGGCAGGAACACTTGGCTAAAAGCAGTCTTCATTCTGCTGGCTGCAGTCCTCAGGATGCATGGAGGAAAAAATCTCTCCTGCATCTACAAGAGGCATTACATCCAGGCCAGGGAATGGCATTGCAGCTGTCTGCTGCGTGTCACCCTTTGGAAACCCTTAACCACAGTTGTTGCCTTTTCCTGTAAGTGACAGTACTGTGACATCACGTCCCTCAGCAGAGGGGATTTACTTCTGCTGTATTTCTCCAGTGGGAGAAATGATAGCACTGTGTGAATGTGTGCTGTGGGCACTTTAGGGTGCAGCAGCAAGCGATGCTGAGCTGTGCTGGGATCCCCAGGCTGTCCCTGTGGCGTTTAAACCCAGATCCAGCACGTCACACGTCAGCACAGTGCCTTGATGTGGTCCAGCCTCTTCTTCTGGCAGACTTGGAGCAACAAATGGGAACCTCCATGCTGTGTGTGCCTGCACCTGTGTCCTCCCTGTGTCTTCAATGGCTTCCCAGATTGTGTTCACTCTTCACAACCTCTGCACACATTTACAATGTGATGAGCTGATCCAGACTAGGCTTGCCAGGACTCCCAAGCCCAGCTAGTCTGTCAGCAGCAAGAGAAGAAACAACTTTGTGCTTTTAAGCCAAACGAATGTTTCTATAAAATACAAACCATGGTAGAAAATGTTTCTTCCTCTTTTTGTAACTCTCTGAGCTGTCTGATTCTGTGCATGTTTAACATCACCCTAGCTTTGAAAGAATTGTACAAGTCTGAGAATTTAAATCTACATCTTCCAGAAAACCAATACAACACCTCTCAAATCCCCCATCTCTTCTCTCAAACCTCTAATTTGTGCTGCTGGAAAAGTTCAGACAGATTTGTTCTTTTTGTATGTACATTTTTAAGCAAGAACTTGGCTAAGTTTTATTTTTATTAAATATCCTCACTTTAGGATATTACTTGGGACTAGAACTGTTTAGAAAAGACTTAGACAATATAAGACAATATTCCATCAGAAAGTGTCTGCAAGTTTTCAATCAGCTGTGCTCAACAAGAGCTTGGCCCTAGCCATGCACACTTCAGGCATGTGACTAATCCTATTAACTGGAAGTGAAGTATATTAAAGTGTTTAAAGGATTGGAGTCTTAATTACAGGCCATCTGCAGAGGTCAAATATCAAAGGCTGTTCAGAGCCTGAGTTTTAGCATTTTCTGAATGAGTGAATGAGTAATATTTGTGTTTTCCCCTTTTCATGCAGCAGCCTTTCTGCAGTAGAGTTAAATAGGTGTTCCTATTAACTGAGCTGAATCATCCTCATATCCAGCAGTCAGGTCTCCAGATCATCAGCTGTTTAGACATTAGCAGGGCTGCCATATATGCTCTAAAGAAGTTTAGGAAACATGAATTTGAACAAATCAAGTTTGCATAACGTGGTGTCAGCCCACTTCATGGCTGCTTCTGACTTGAATTATTAATCACTAAGTTTTTTCTCCTTGTTATATATTAAACAGAAATAGAAAGGAAGAGCCTTGGGATGATAATTAGCTGGTATGGACAATGTATAACCTAGACATCTAAATTAGATGTCTGAATTATAGTCTTTGACTCCAAAAAGGAATATCAGGAAAGCACAGATGGAAGTTGCTTTCTTTCTCCTACCCAAAAAGCGGGATCAATTCCATTAAGTCATTTCTGACAGACACTTGTTCAATCTGCATTTGAAACTGAGAAACCAAGGCTGTCATTCCCTATATTATTCTCTCACTCTTTTTTCATCTCCACTTTGAGAAAGCTGTTCCTAATATCTAACCCAGATCTCTGTTGGCCTGCTGAGCCTTTTCAGCTGATGAGAAGACTTTACTGTCCTCTCCTTTAGACATACAGTGCATATATTTAGGGCCCTCCTACTAGGTCTCCCCTTTCTCTGGGATAAACCACTCCAATTCCTCCAATGCTTCCTCATAAAACCTCTAATTCTCTATTCTATCCCAAGCAGAATACAATACCCCAACTGAAGGTTTTCTAGCCCCAAGCATGACAGAAGAATGGCTTCATTTGCCTGGCAAACAATATTCCTTTTTATGTAGCTCCCAGTGCTATTTGCCCTTTTTATAGTGGCATGGCTGATTCCTGTTTGGTTTGTGATCCATGCTAACCACCAAGACAGTTTACACAGTGATGCTATCAGACCAGTAATTCCACAACCTGCATTTGTGATGTTGGTAATTCTGCAGAGAGTAAAAGTCCATCCTTTGAATTACTTCCTTTCCCCCTACTCTAATTTGCCAAGTGTTGAGATCCTAGCCCAGTGCTCTAACACCCTGCCCCTCCCAGCTTGGGGCTGGCAATAAAGTTGTCTGTTCTGCCATCCAAATTATTTCATGAAAATATCAGATTGGTGATACTCCTGCAGAATGCTGCTTGCTGTGTCCAACCAAGTTAACAACATGCTCTTGTTAAAATATTCCAGTCCAGTTTACAGCCAGTTCTGTACTCATCCATTTGTGTTTTTTCTGGACTTGCTTGTGAGATGGATAGCCATGTAAGACAGTGTTAGGAGCCCTTTTAAAACCAAGAGCTGGAAATGAGCCTGCTTGACATAATTTATTCTAGGCAAAGTAATCTCTGTGACAATCATTTCTTTTCTAGGTACTTAAATGTGTCAATGGAGGGAGAGGTTTAACTCTAGCACCTCATTGTTAAATGACTCAGCATGGTCACAAAATAGGTACAGCTTCCTCACATAGGAATGCAAGCAAGAGAGAACTTGAATTCCTCTGTATGTGATTGAAAATTGTTGTCATCTAAAATGGATATGTTTCAAATCCAGAACAGTCACAAAATACCACTTTTACATTGCTCTGCACTGGGAACAGAAACACACTGTCAAGAAACAAACTTCCCTAGTCATTAAAAGTGATTTCAAGTAGCTGTCTTGGATTCTTTTAGGACAATTTTCAGCTTTGTGCTTTAAACAAAGGCAATGAAACTTTTTAGTCCAGGGATAAGTGTGAACAAACACGGCTGCACCCCACCAAGAAGTTCTGTGTGTCACACTGTGGCTGCCTGTGAACACTCAGCATGCCCCAAGGATAAACTGTACCATGAGAGTGAAGAAACAAGCCCTGTGGACCACCCATCAAATCAGGACTCTACTGATGAAAGTACTGACATCTTCAGGAAAAAATCCCCACATGAACAAAAAGCAGATCTGGCAGAAAGTGAGGATAATAATACTGAATAACATCAGCTGGTGGAATAGCTGTATTTGCAAAGTATTCTCCCGATCAGAGAAAAAAGAACATTAAGAATGGGGGAAAAAAACTCCAAAAAAACAACCCAAACCAATTAGCCGTTTAGCTTATTCAATATTTAAATTAACCAAAGTAGCTTTATCTTTTTGGCCTGTTGCCAAAAATCCCAAAAGATAAGTGTATGGGAAATAGACAAAAATAACCCTTCTGTAATATGTGGCTATGTTGTTTTATGGCTATAACGGCCTTTCCAAAGATACTAAAAAGAAGGCAATGAAAAAAATCACCATTGCAGTAAATGTGGAAAAAACAGTATTTAAATACTGAACAGCAGTCACGTGCTCAGATATTACAGAGTTCACAGGAAAGCAAACAACACATGTAAGACAGACTGCAGAGCGGTAAGGGCTTTCCTCTGTGACAGGATTAGGCTGACTTTAGATTGCTGGAGAAACGTGAGACATGGGGAAGAGCATCCCAGATGAGCAAACAGGTACTGAGAGACAGCTGCCTCAGTTCAGAAGCCGTTTCCAGCAGGTCCATCATTCAGTGCTGGCAAGCTCTCTGCCCTGCAAACTACCCTGAGCCAGCCCCCCTGCCTGCATTTCATCCGAGCTCCCAGCTAAGAGACCGACTGGAATCTGATCTCTGAGAAGTGGGTATTCCAAGGGCACGGAAAGCCACCGTCAGCACTGCGAAGCAGCTGCGAGTGCCACATGCCCATACAGAGAGATGCGAATAGGCTGCGCAGCTGCTTTGGCAAGGTGTCCCCCTCTGTCCCCATCTCGCACGGCAGGCAGCATTCCCAGAAGGATGTCGTTCAGTGTCACCGCCGGCTGCTCATGCACACGCCAGCTCATGTAACCGGCAGTAGGAGTCGGTTCCCTCGGCTGGGGAGCGAAGGACTAAATCAGAGATGAGAACTGAAAAGAAGGCTGGAAGCGATGCCGTTGCAGCAGGGAAATGCAGGCTCCGTCCCACGGGAGCCGCGAGCGGGGAGGGGCGGGTGGGTTCTGCCCCTTGGTGCGCTCCCTGGCTGGGCTGGGCTGGGCTGGGCTGGGGACAGCAGGTGGCGGTCGCGTCCTTGGTACGGCGGCAGCGGGAGCCCACAGTGCGCGGGGCTGCCGCACAATGGCGTGCTCAGAGCGCATCTGTGACCCTCTGCTGGTGCCAGCCGCGCTTGGTCACGTCGGCTGCTTCTCAGGCACTTCCGAACGGTGCTGAAAGGCTCAGCAGAGCCCTCCCCCGCAGCCTTCCGGGAGGAGAGCTTCCCACAAAACGCTGCTGAGAGATACGTAAACAACAAAAAGAGCATCCCAAAGTTTTATCTGTTTATTCGAAGCTCTTCATAATCATGCATGCCTGCGAAGCTGAGAAATGCGTCTTTGCCGCATGCAGTTGCAGATGGTTGTGGCATCTGAAGCAGATCAAATGGATTGTACATTTTCTCATACTTCTGCTTGGAAGCCAAAATATCTTCTTTTCAAACGCACAGAGAATTATTTGGATTTATTTCCCAGTTGAGAGCCTGATTTGAAAATCTACTTTGCTTTTGGAGAAGGGCTATGTAATTTCTGAGTCAGGCTCCTAAATGTGCAGTGCCTTCAGCGACTGGATCCAGCTCCTGAACACGGCACACAGACCTGATACTGATAACAGGGTCCATCTACAGTCCCAAACCAGACAAAGTTAATGAATCAGGTCCAGGGGGCTTTCAGGAGTAGCAGGAGAACAAGGGCACCAGAGACAAGGCTTGACACAAAGCTGCAGCACAGGTCCTTTGTCCACCCAGGAGATGGGGCTCAGGCCAAAAGCCTAAGTCCAGGGCTCACCTGCGAGTCATGGCTGGACACATGCTAGCTCCACTGTGGACGCAGGAGTCCGGACTGGGAAAAAAATGCCTCCAACATAGGTCTACAATCCACCCAGGAGACAGCTCTTGGTTTTCCAGCCGCTGGTGCCTTCAGAAGCTCCACATGCCATTCCTTTGCCCATTCATGGCGTTTCCTGATGATTTCACACTTTAACACCGCCATTCACGCCCCATTCATACCAAGCTTAATGTCTCAATGTCAAATCCCTATGGCTGTGGTGCCGCGCCAGAGGAGGACTCTTTACCTGCTCGGGTTGTAAACAATTCAATGCAAACTGCTTCAGTCGTCACCGGGAAGGTCATCCAAAGCTGGTGCGGACTGAAAGCAGCAGTGTCAGACGCCACCTGTGTGAGGCAGATTGTGGCAAACAGGCTGCTGCCTCCTACGTGAGCTCTGTGTTTCGAGCGTAGCCCCCACATCGAGCACTTCACAGCAGCGTAATCTCACACACAGTTTTCTCAGCAAGGTTCTCCACAGGCCTGAGCTGTATTTACCATGCAGTTAGCATAGTCAAAGATCGAGAGCGTTGTATTTAAACCAATAAAAGAGATTCCTGATTCTCATCTCCTGGTAAGTCTGGCTTTGTGCAGTGTGCTGGGTTCTCAGTGCAAGGATTGCGGGCTTAAAAAGAAAGAACATGAGGTCACTGGGAGCAAAATAGGTTCAGTTAAGCAAATGTAAGGGTATTTTCATTCCAATACACTCTCAGCAAATCATTTGGCTTCACATATTTAAACTTTTGTGCATTTTCTTGTTAGCTAAACTTATTTAACCTCTATTTGTCAGATATATCTCAGATTTCCTAGAAGGAGGTTGTAATTCGGTGTAACATTGAGAAGTAAAAAACATATGGCATTGTAATGAAATGATATTATAATTTCTGACTTTCCTTCAAAAAGCCTATCTTATTAACAGTACTACATTGAAATAGACCACCATTTTATCCCTAGCACAAAAATTAAATGGAAAAGCAATCCATCTTGTCAGAGCCTACCTTGGTAAATCTAATTCCGTTCCAATAAATGAACAGTGCAAAGAGGATTGGAACTTACCAGGAAACACTGAACGAAAGGTCAGATTTGCAGCAAGCATAAATCAGCATTCTTGCATGGCTTTAGTGGATTTATGCCCATATATACTTGTCAAGAATCTGGCTCATTAATGACTGGATGAATTACAAATAGAGCATCAAGCAGGAGTTTGAGTCTTAACACCTATTTCCTTGACTTGTTAGCTTAAATCAGAAATAATTCTGAAGAGTTTTTGTTCACTGTAGCTGAGGAGCAAGCTAGTGTGGAATTTGGTCAAATTCCCTCTCTTGAAAGCCCTCTTTTCAAGCAAGGTCTGTGCAGTGCTTCTAAACAGCTTGAGCAGAATGAATTGTTGTCAGCTTTTCCAATCCATACATTTCAGATTTTGAAATGTAGCCTTTAGGGCAACTTAAATAACACAAAATCAGTTGATTGATTGAACAAGGTTGTAATGACTTGGTGATGCTCAGCAGGAGATGATTTGGTGTTGCAGACTCGCTCTCCTTTGAAGCACTCTACTCCAGATAGTGCTCTGTGAATGTTTAAAGAGCTGCAGCACACAGGAATTGAGCAGAGGAGGAGTACAGGGAGGAGCAAGCCCATGCTAGGATTTGTGCAGAATTGCAGGATACCGAAAAATCATCTCAGAGTGTTTTACATCTGCTATGGCTGTGCCAAGCTTTTCTTGTAGCTGGCATCCCACAAGCATTCGTGGTTTGCCTAAGCCAGCACAGCTGCTGGGAGAAGAAACCTCTGCTCAGCCTGTATCTCTGGCTTATTTGTGCTGGCATCAGGATTTGTAGAATTGCACAATAAAGCTGACCGGGAACCATTCAGCTGGAAACAAACCCACCAAGTTCGTTCCCCTGAGGCCACGGCTTTCAGCGCTGCAGCCAGACTTGTTCATTGAACTCTGCTCTCCCAGCAGGCTGGAGAAGGAGGTTAAGGTCACTGCTCTGCAGAAAGGACACCTACCTGCCATGTCCCCTGTGAGACGGGCTCAAATGCAGCTGGGACACTGCATTCCAGGCCTGGACAACTTCCTTGGCCCGCAGTAGGGTGTGAGGGAGGAGGGAGAGGGACATGCAGGAGAGAAACCTGGGCCACAGGGAATGTCCCTGCTGATTGAAGATAGAGGAGATCACAGACCAAGCACTTCACCTTTGGGATCTTTGCCAGGCCTTGGCAAAGTCAGATTTGGTTTGCAAAACCCAAAAACTGCTCACAGGTTTTTTCCTCAGGGTATCAACTGATGAATAATGAATGCTTTTGTGCTGTGCCATTCTCTCAATTTCCGTTGTTTTTACTAAAGTTGTCTCACTTAGACAGGTTTAGTTCTGTCACCTTGGTGTCTGTAGCCAGATCCTCTAGGAAAGTCAAACTCTTGGATATCATTCACTGCCACAGGAAGTGAAAAATCACAGTGTTTACTGCATATTGCTAAAAGTAAAGAAAACCTCGGAAAAGAAACACCATTAGTGATCAGAAAGGTCCTTTTTAACTCACAGAAGTGCTCAAAAGTATTTTTACTGAATCATTTAGAAAAACATGCATATTTAGGAGCAGAATAGCCTAGCTGCAGGATTGTGCTATTTTATCTCAAAAACACCAAGGCAGATCTGTAGCTGGAAGGGAAACTGTGTGGAGAAGCAGCAGCCACTGCAACAAGCTGTGTTGATAAGCAAGCAGGAACTCCCTCGTGGCACCCCTTGCCCACCTGATCTTTTAGATGAATCAAATAACAGGGGCCATTTCCAGATGTAAAATCTCTCTTTCCCACAACCACAGGAGTTTCAGTCTTCATGTCTGTCTTAGCTAAATGCTCGTACTAATTCTGTTTCACTTGTGTAAATTCCCTGGCAGTTTTCAGTTCAGTTAGTTAAATAAACCATAATTTCCTGCCTGAAATGTCAACTATTGTGGCCCAGGGTTCCCTAAGGGTCTCACTGCCTTTAGATCAGCTGCTTCACAATCTGAGCACATTCACCTCCTTCTTTAAAGCATTTTCTCTGCTTGTTTTTAACAGGAGGACTTCCCCACACAGGAAATCCAAGTTTTAAAAGTAAAGATAATAGAGAAGTCATTCTCTTCAGCATCAAAGGGATTACAGGAAGCAGTGTAACTATGGCACTGAATTGTAGATTCAGAGAGAACCAGTTCATGTCACTGAAAGGAGACATCCTTTGGGATGGTGGTGGGGTTTCAAATGGCTGAGGGACATTGCAAAGTTATGAGTCAAGATTTGTACTCTCTCTTGGAAGTTGGAAGCCTCCACCATGTTACATCATCTATTTTGGCCTGTATTCCCAGGCTGCCTCCCTATATGGGTTTCTGGACCTCTGCTTTTTGATAAACGACTCTAAAACCTTCTGAAGATCTTTGGACTTTCCTCTACAGGTGAGGAGGTCAGGGCTTCTTTATAAGGCAAACTGCTGACCCAACAACATGGTGCAAATAGCTGCAGATTTTGAAGCTGCAGTCACAATCTTAACTCTTTTCTGAGAATTAGCATGCCAGGGGTGAGGAATGCATACACACTCCTTCCTGGTAAGTAGCAGCTGAGGTAACAGTCTCTCCTATACATTGCAAATACTATTCAGCACTCACTTAAATAGATAAATGCAGCTTTCTAGCAAAGTGCTCCTGAAGGTGCTGCAGTGTTTGAGCAGTGGGGCAAAGGAACTGATGCCTTTTGGGTTGAATGCTAGAGAAATGCTGTGTCTGACACAGACTTTTCACTCTTAAAGCAGCTCCCAGCGTGGTTGTTTGGTAGGGCACGGCTCAGCCGGGCTGCAGGTGCCCTCTCTCCCCACCTCCCTTCGGATCCACACCACCTGAGCCTGGGAGCAAAGGCCACAGAGCTGCTGGCGTGTTTTGAAATATGATACAGGCAGCAGCATTAATCCAAACACTGATGGCTCTTACATAATGCAGTAGTGACACTGCACGCCAGAAGTAACAATATCTCCTTCTTGAACAGGGGAACAAGGGACTCTTGGACATTTTTCCAATGGCTCAGGTATGTGAAGATTCCAGGCAAAGGCTGTCCTACGGAGGGACCTGCGGAGTGCTTGGGGCCCGGGCTGTAAAGCTGGGCAGCTCCCCATCCACCTGTACAGTAGGATAAGAAGGTCTTTCCCCCAGAGAAATCACCAGGCCTGGGTGTTGCCAGAATGGCCCCTGCCTGCTCCTTGCCCCCAGGTCCTTTCTTGAATGGGTTCAGCAATGAGCATAGTGCAGACGAATTGCGATGGCTTGTTTATACAGTCAACATGTTCAGAATTAAAGGTCAAATCCCAAGGTCCTTAGTGAGGCAAAGCTCTTGGCCAGATGTGTGTTCCACAACCTAGGCCACACTGGGTAATCAGTTTGTAGTGAGAGACCTCCTGGATTTCTGCAGTTACCTGAACAATACCTGACTTAAATCCTGTCATTGTAGAGGGTCCTGTCAGGTGCAAAAAGATGACCTTCCTGATGCCTGCTCAATATTAACTCTTGTTCCAAAGTTTTCCCAAAGCCCACACAAAAGAGCAAGCCACTGGATCTTATAACTTATGTTTTTTGAATCTAAACCAATGGGAGTTCCTGATGTGCAGAGCAGAGGGTCCTCAGAGGGCTGGGTAGCCCTCTGGGCCTGGCCATGCCTCCTCCTGCACTGCTCAGGGGAAGGGAGCTGTTGCTCTTTCTTTGCTGGTTTCTAGAAGGATTCAGTTTTCTCTTCCTCACACTAGTTTTTTTATGTCACCTCCAAGCAGTTGTGAGCTGCTGTGATATTAAAGAAAATACACTCCAGTGACATCATCTTTCTTTCCAAGCTTGAGTGTTAAAGAAGGTTTGCTTCTTCTTGAATTTTCCATGTCAAAAAAACCTCACCAAAATCCACTTAGAAGCCCTATCACTTCTGCTTGTAGAGAAAAAGCAGGTCTTACACTGCTGTATAAATGAACATTATCAAATAAAAACTTGGTACTAGTTCTACTGGCATTGGAATTCAAGTCTGTGTCGTGTGGGAGACTCAGCTTGAGAAATACCTGTAAGTACTTAAGGAAAATATTTATTTTTATTTGGAATAAAAGGAAAATTTTACCACCTGGCATTGTGACAGAGAAATTTGTTTCTGGAATTAAAACTGTGCCATGGACTTGCTATTGTTGTTTCTTCTCATTCATCTTTTTACCTGAAACTTGGGGCAGAAAATCACTCACAACTAAGCTGGGCCATGTTCAAGCATTTGCTGATAATGCCTGGGGAAAATTCACAACTCTGACATTTAATGAGCTCAGCCGATGGCTCTAAGAAGTTTGACTGGCTGCCAAATTGATATGTCTCTGTATCCCATCAGTGGCTGCTGTATCTCATCTGGGTTTGGGATTTTTTTTCCCTCTGATCTCTGTTAAATTGATTTTTAGCCAGTTTGTTTGGCAATCGTGCTGAAGCACTGCAAAGTGGACACAAGATAGGAACAATGCTAAGCAACCAGATATAAAAAGACTGAAGCAGTAAGAAAGTGTATTTGTTTTTCACTGTTTAAACACGATTTACCAGCTGGGAAACCATCTTGCAGGATGTACTGCAGTTCCATTAAACTAATCCAGAGCACAAACACATCACACAATGTGGTCTTACAAACACCCCTCCTGCAAATAGCCCTGCATGCAGGAAGTGATACAGCAGGAATGGATTAGGTGACAGTCACTGGAGACACAGAGATGGGAACCAAGGACTGCCTAGGAGGACTGGGACATTATGAGACACAGATTAATTCTAGGTAGGGCTACATTTCCCCACGTGTAAGGGATCTCCATCCACCTGTCAGCAGCTGCTCTGAGATCCTGTGGTATCAGCAGGGCACTGGCAGAGCCAGGCCAGAGCTTGATGAAGAGAGAGATGAGAAAAGTGCCAAGAAAGAGGTGCTGAAGACAGGACTCCAGGACTGATCACCTGGAGTATTGCATAAATGCCAAATTTGTGCCATAAACACAAAATTAGAGGCCCTAAATACAAAATTAAGACCCTAAATATAGGCAGCTGAAAACCTTAAAGCCCTGCTGTGGTGGATCATGACAGATATTGTTCACAACTAGAGCTGCAGAGCCTGGCCCTTCTCTACTGTACTGTTGGGCTGTCAGACAGCATCACCCTGTTGGCCTCCCCTACAGCAGCCAAAACCTTCTGCCTCCCCCCAGTGATGAGATAGATGGGGACTGTCAGAGAGCAAGGAAACACAGGCTACCTTCTGCACCACTGTTGATTGTACTGGTGAAGCTTCTTGGACAAGTAACTTTAGCTCAACATCACCTGAAAAAATTCAGAGAAGCCCATTAAAGGCAGAGGTCTCTGCTGCATCCCCTCCCTACTGCCTGGCATCCTTCCAGCCAGTAAATCAACAGTAAATGTTGCCTTTCCTTGCCAAATCCAAACCTTTATTCTTTTCATATGAAAACTTCTCCTTTTCCTGGTCTGAGAAAGAGAACATGCCAAGCAGAACAGTATAAATTGCATCACTAAGTGGGATAACATCTCCCAGACCTGCCAGTCAGGAAACTGCTCCTAGTTACAGCATTAGAAAGTAGCTCCTGAAGCAGCAGGTCATTGATTGACCTTGCTTTGGTCTCTCCTGCATCTACTTTGACACATGTCCAAAATCAAACACCTCCACTGCCACTATTCTAGCCCTTCCCTTACTCCTTCAGCCTTACCCCCACCTCTTGAAGCTGTCCTGTCCCTCTTGGCCCAACACTCTTGCTCAGCAGCTGCTCTCCTGCCTCTTCCAGGCCACCTCTTCAGCACAGTTATCCAGTGGAGAGCAAGGAGGGAGTCAGGAAAACACTGTTCCTGCCACAGCCAGGCCAACTGGAAAGGTCCCTGGCTTTTCCCTGACCTGCCCCCAGGGCAGTGACCTCTGCTCAGGGTTTGCAGACCCCACCTGGAGCTCCCTTGACCCAGCAAGGTGGGACAAACCCTGTACAACACAGCCCTGGCTTCAAGGGCTTAGGTGAGGTTACTTCCACCATCACTGAGTTAATAGATCTTCTCCAGTGCTGTTTTATACCCGATAGTCAGAAAGTTTTAGGGATAAAAATGGCTATTTCCCCACTCCTGGAAAAGAGAGAATTTTTGCTTTGCTTTGTAGGATTTATTTCTAGGCTTGTGACTTTGCAAGAAAATAAAATCAATCAAAATCACATTGTTCTGATTCCCGTCACATCCTTTTTGTTCTTTTCCCTCTTGACTTCAGAGGCTGCTATTTTAATAACTGTGTGCAGTTGAAATCAATGCCATGCAACACTGAAAAGGCTGAAATCCCAGCCTTCCTGAGGGAAAATATTTCCCCACACATCCCTATGGGAGAGATCAGAGTTCAGCCATGTCTCCAGCAGCTCGGGATGATTCTTGGAGATGCTTCATCTTGTCTCCTTCCTTATGTTGCTCTAGACGTGGTAATTCACAACCAAAGCCTTCCATGCCTCCAAGTACAGGAATGTGACGATGTACAGGGGCTTCCAAGAGCTGAGGTACAGGGAAATGTGGTGGTTAGAGGCTGCTGTGTGTTTTACACTTCTGTGGTCTATTTTTAGCAGCTGTGGTTGCTGTGTATTGCAACCCTAAGCCACCTCTGAACTTAGAGTCACAAACATGAAACTGAAAAACAAATTAACTGGATCCACAGACTGGCCAGCAAGGAATCCTCTCTCAATATTTATGGACCAAACAAACATAAACAACTGTAAAAATGTCTTTTTGTTCTCTGTGGCTAAACACAGGCCTCGTCTGCTGCTGATCCTTTGGCTGTAGAGTAAAACATCCCAGCATCTGTGCTGGGAGCGGTTGTTCCTGGGACTTTGAGGTTTTTTAGGTCAGCCCCGCAAAAATGTTACGGCTGTTACGAAGTGCTAGGGCTGACTGCCAGGCTTTGCAACTCTTATTTTGTGCTTGAACACTTTTTTTCACTTAAATCTTCATTATGCCAGTGTACCTGGGCCGAAGTTAGTTGCTTGAGCATAGTTGCTCGTGATTTGCATCAGTGAAAGTGCTCTGTTTTCTCAGCCAGCTTGAAAGAGGGTCAACCCAAAGCAACACACTTCTGTAGCTGGTGAAGCAATGCAGTATCTCATCTTACAGGTTGCTCTGTTCCTTTTGTTCTTTGCTGTCTGTGCATGCAGAGACTTTTTCCCACGTTTGCTATTTGATTTTATGTTTTCTCGTGCCCAGTCTGTTCGACTGCCTTTGCTTTTCAGTTACTGTTTCTCAGAATGGCTCCAACCCCTCTCTTTTGCCATCTCAGAGGAAAGGCACAATTGCATTATTGTGCTGAGTGAATGCATTTTCTCATACATGTAGCTGAATGGGAGATTATTTAAATATCTTAAACACTCTCCTAATTGGAATGATGACGTGCTAGGAATGGGAGTGCGAGGAGAATTTATATTCAGGCTCCTGAATTTCAGTGAATGAGTAATCAACACTCCATTACTTCCTCCAACGTTAAACAAATTTTTTTAAAGCAAATGGTTACTGTAAAAAACACCATTTGACTGCACCAAAACAAACAAACAAACGGAAACCCAAGTATGGGTATTCCTGGTGATCTTTAGATCACGTGAGAGCTTTGTGGATCCCTCGGCAAAGGAGAAGCTGACATGAAATGCTGCTGGCTGATGCCTTAGGGCTGCCCACCAGCCCCTGCCCTGTGCTTGCCCCATTCATCCTGTCACTCTTCACCTTGTGCTATCCTGGTGCTGCTGTCAACACCAGCACTCCAAAGCCAACGCTCTGAGCCAAATCTGGGGGCGATTTGGGTTAAAAAATAACCCAGCAAAGTATGCTTGTTTGTCCATGTGTGTGAGAGTTTAAGAGGCTCCATTTCCCCGTGTGATTCATGGAGAGGCTGTACCAAGGTCTGTGCTGGCAGGAGAGCAGGCAGGAGCAAGGGGGAAACAGAGCAACCCCAGGGGAGGAAAGTCTCTCTGACTGATATTGCTGCCAAATATTGTATCTTCTGAAGTCACTGCCTCACACCAGAGCAGTTGCATTGGTGCCTGTAGCCTGTACCTTAGCAAGGCTGGTCTATCTTTACATCTCTGCTTATTCTAATCAACAGGCTGGTCATTTTTTTGGCCAGTTTATTGCTATTTATAGCAATAATATAGTTAATTATATGCAGTTACTCAGAAGTCAGTGTGTAGTGGTCCAATGTAATCTATTTTATATATGAAATCTAATTTTCCTGTCATCCTGCATATTCACAATAATTACATAACACTCTTAATCATTTACCTCGAAGAGCCTTTAAGCAGTTCTGAGTGATTACACGTTGTTGCCACTACTCTCTTTTGCATCCTCCAGTACTACTCTTTCCTTTTCACTATTTCTTTCCTGCCAATTGTTTCTGTAATTAATTTCATTGGGCTTGATCTGAAGCCCATGGAGGTGAATGCACAGACTGTCATTAACCTGAACAGACTGCAGATCAGACCTCCTGTAAATGCTTTAATAGGCACAGGTCAAGGACTTGAAATGTAGAACACCTGTTTTGCTCTGTGTTTCTATTGCTATTTCAGCTTGCTCCATTAGATATTTATGCAGAAATGCAAACTCTCCTAGGCACAACACTGGGAAGTAGAAGTCTACACCACATTTACTACAGCAGTACTTAGAAAAGCCAAACAAAGCACAGGCTGCCCCATGCCTCACTCAAGCACCCAGCAAGAGACAGATGGAGTCTGTCAAACAAACAGGTTTGTGGCAGAACTGAGGCTTAAATCCAGGTAACATTAACTGCAAGTTTAGTGTCTGTTCTCCTTGCTCCCAATTATGCCTCTTGTTCTGCTGAGGCACAACAGCACATGTACCTGTGCAAGTGCAATATTCTCTAATCCTGGCTGCCTGATAAAGGACACAGGAGGCAGAATATTACTCCAAAAGGAAGGCCTGACTCTTGGGTGTTTCTATCAAACCTGGTGCTGTTTGCTTGCACAGCAGTAATTATGGACTCTGCCACAGACAGCATGAATGACTCTTTCCAGTGTCTCCTTGATAAGAAGATGCTGGAAGAGATCATGTGCCTGTCTCACAGAACTCAATCATTTTGCCATTCCACTTTTCAGCATTATCAGATGCACTGCAATACCCAGCCTTGGAAGAGCAGCTTGAGCTGAAGGGACTTTTGCTGCCCAGTTAACACGATCCTGCTCGAAAGCAGCCACCCGTGACCAAGGGTAGTAAAAACATTAAAAATTCCAGTTCAACTTGGAGCGAATCCTTGTTCCCACAAATTACTCAAAACAAAACATGAGTGTTAGTGCACTGTCCCTGCTGGAAAATACACCATGCTCTCACGTTATGAGAGTTAACTACAAAGTTAGTTTAACTGCTAAAAGAGTTGTGTTTTTTTTCACAGCAGCATCATGAACACACGTGAGTTATCATGAGGTGAAAAACAGGCACTCAGCAGCAGACCCTGAAGTCAGCAGTTCTGGACAGACATCTGAGCTGACCTCAGCAAAACCACGTTGTCATCTTCTAACTGTTTTCACCTCATGAAAACAAATGAACGTTAACCATCCAGAAGCTTTAAAAACTTAAAGCTTTTAAAAAAACAACAAAACCTATTTTTAGAAATTAAGATGTTTCATATCTCTTCTTTAAGTTTCTCAAACATCTGTAATTCACCCATTGATCTGAATGCAGATTCAGTTATTTATGCTGGATTTATTGTGCATTATGCTCTGGCCACTCGCTGACTCTCTCTCAGAGAATGCATGAACTTTGGTGACAAACAGAGCTTCCTCTGTGCCAAACAGGAAAAATTTAAAACTATTTATCTGATATGACAGTATTGATAATAGCACAGAGAAGCACTTTGGACTTCTTCTAAAGGGCAGGCTGATCTTCATTATCTTCTGTTTGCATTTGTTTTTGCTCCATGGAAGAGAGATTAGGAGACAGCCAGCTCAGCTCGGTGTTTAGCAAGAATATAGAAGATGATAACTGCAAGGACACATTATTTACTTGATCAATAAGAGTGACTTTGGAATGCAGTCTAACTTGCTTCCTGAATAATTGTCTTAGGCTTCAGTTCCCAAATGCTGCCTAAATCTCAACTGCCAAAATAAGGGTTTTTAAATTACTTGCCTCCTACAGCTGGTTAGTAATAGGGACAGAAATTTGTAGGCACCATCCAGATTTTCCTTTGTGAAATAATTTTCTTTCTTTCACTAAAAATCTTCAATTGTCTAAATAAAAATCCCAGTGTAACCACCTCAGTTTTGCAGAAGGTGAGGCACAGGATGAGCAAAAGGATGATGGAGATCACACAGACTGTGCGAGGTACTACTGATGTATTCTTTCCTAAAGTGAAAGGTGCTTGCTAGAAAGCAATCCTCTGGTAAGGCAGTCAGAGACAGTCAGGCCAAGAAGCGAACCACCAGTAACCAGATTTTTATATTTCTCAGGGCCTGAAATTATTTTCCAAAGACATCAGTTAATGTCAGCTTTGCCTACTTCTGATCTTGTTCCTAATGTTCCTCTGTTATTTCGCCCACAGACAAATGTTTGAAGCTTGGACATTTTTAAGGGATAGCTCTAGAGGAGCTGGAAAAAATCCCAAATGAATTTAAAATATTTCCATACTTGACAGAACAAAATTAATGATTGAATTACCTCACATCCCCAAGTTCCTAGAACAGAGCCTTTACGGGACAAACCCAACCTTGCTGTCCTTTCTCTGCCTGCTGCTGTGGGAGTGTGAGGTGTGTCGGGATGCAGCCCAGCAGCCTGGTGCCAGCCTGCTGCTACCACCCTGCTGCTCAACCTAAAACCTCTTCCTGCCTTCACCCTCTGCTCTCACCTGTGCTAAAGCCCTGCTGCAGGTGGAAAGGGCAGCACCAGTGTCTCCCCTTCCCATCAGGACACTCATGCCCTCTATTTGCAGCCCGTGTGCAGATGTGGGAACCACAAACTTTACAGTGCTTTGAGGTCTAATTGGTTTTACTGGGTCAGATCTGGATGAGTTTGTAACATTCTGCTCCTCCATCTCCTTGTCTTAAACATGAACATTTTGTTTCAGGATGTGAAAAGGGAGTGGGGTTTGGGTGCTGAAATTTCAGAAAGAAGGAAACAGTGTGCCTTGTCTTTCCAGTTCTTCATAATTACTTGGCTTTTTGGGTCTTCCCTGGGGGACTCTTCACTTCCTTCTGCCAATTGTATACAGAAATTAATTACTCTGATTCATATCCCGGACCCTGGCACCTGCTAATTAGGTGTCCATCGGGCCACAAGTGGGTATGTCCTACGTAGGGTTTCCAGAACTCATCCCAGAAATGTAAAGTGAGGATTTCCTTTACTGCCAAACTTCATTTAAAAACTTCCCTCCCTCATTTCTCAACCTCAAGCTACTCATTGCCCTGCTCCTGGATCTCTCCAGCCCCAAAGTTTTCCTTTTTAGTATAGCAGAGCTCCACAGAGACTTACATGGGCACAATTATGAAATGAAGGAAAGAAGCAGGAACAGCAAGGAGACAAGTGTCTGTCCTCACTGAGCCTCTGCAAAGGACTTTTAGGTTCCAGTGATGTCTTCTGGGCTCCTGTACCTAAGCTTTGGCAAGACTGTGGAAAACAAAGCAATTCAGAGAATGTCTCTTATGTGTTTAATGCTCTCAGGTGAATCTGTCTGAGCCATACACAATTTTATGGCACACCCTGTGGCTGTCTCCAGTGGGCCATGGAATGCAGGAGGGACAGACCACTCTGTGTTACTTTGACACTGGTTTTGGTTCCTCTCAAGCTATTCTGGGGGTCTTTCCTGCTGACTCAACAGCTCTTGTGACTCCTGCCTGTATCTGAGGAAAAACCAGCCACTGATTCAGCTGTGGCTCTCTCAGGAAGGGGAACCTGAGTATTGGTTTTGAGGAGGCAGGCCAGCCTCCAGGAGCCTTTGCCGGTTCCCAGGGGAACCCCAGAACCAGGAATGAAGACAGAGCACAAGTTTTGGTTTCAATTATCTTTTTAAAACTAGTGCCTTTTCAAAAACCAGTTGCCATAGAGACAGGGAACTGTGGCACCATTGTGAAGGTCCAAAAAGCCCCGGCCTAGTATTAGCCAGAAATTCAGCAGTGCGGCCAGCTCCGGAGCAGTCTTCCCCAGCCCCTGCTGTGCTCACAGCAGGGCTCTGCTTCCAACACCTTCCTGCCCACAAGCCACACTTTTAGCTGCCTGTGGGCTGTGCTACTCCTGAGCACTAGGGCTTAATCACAGGTGAAATGATGTTTGTCCAAAAAAAGGAATATGCTTTGGTTGTGTTTAGCCCTTTCCTCTAACAGGAAAAGCCAACTTTCAACCATTGTTCCCTTTTGCAGAACGGTGCAGAAACCATGAAATGTACTCATGATCATCCATCGAGTCAGCAGAGGAGCCCACCTGAAAGCTCAGGTCCTATTTAATGCTCATTTATTGGAACATGCTGCCTCTCACCTTCCCTTTTGCTATCTGTCTTAGGGGGTACTTCCACCGATGCTATAAACCAGACATCCCAAAAGGGCCTAGGAGCTCTCACACAACCATATTGTTGTCCTGGTCCTCACCACAACACACAAGAAGCGTGCCAGAGAGAACACCCTCGCTGCTGGGCTCTGTGCCAGGTGGTGGAGGTGATGGACACCACCATTTCCTCACGGTGCTCCTTGGCCCTCATCCTTCATTATCTGCTGGATTATGTTGCAGTCTGGAGTATGCAAAGAAATACAACCACAGCACTCTTACAAGTTAAGTCTCAGGTAAAGTTACAGGTACCTGCTAAGTGCTTGTGTTACCTATGGCTTTTAGGTAACGTGCATCATGAGTGGGTAGGAGGCAGAGAAAAGTGTGTTTGTGGATCTCAGGAAGCCTTTGAGGAGGTCTGGACTTAACGCCTTTCCTCAGCAATAGCCGGGACTGTGGGCTTTAGTGAGGGTGTCTGTGGCCTGTGTGACATCCAGAGTGCAGACCCAGCCTGCTAGACAGGGTGAGGATGTCTGCCCAAGGGACACAGGGATGTAACAGCCCTGGCAGGAACTGCTGTGCACATGGCAATTCCAGAGCAGAACCCCGGCACTGAAGGCAGGGCACCAGCCTGACTCAAAGCATGCACCAGCCACCTCCTCCCGCCCCAAACCAAGCACTATTATCCCTGTCAGTTTTATGATAAACTATAATTTTTCTTAAGCATTTAACAATCATTATTCCCTTCCTACTCCTCCTATTTTTGCCTGTGTATCCATGCAACACTTTAGGTGCTGAGATCACACGCAAGAAAACAGAATGAAAATGGCAACTAATGTAGTTTTTGTAAGGGAAGATGTTTTGCTTCCTGTTAAACCTTTAGAAATGGCACACCCAAACAATAAATTGTCCTTCTGGTGCAAGATCTTAACTCAGATGAAAAAGATCAGGTTCCATAGAAAAGAAAAAAGAGAGGCCTATTTGGACCAGTTCTTATGCCAGTAATTTCAGTGCAAGTGTAGATGTACTGCACCAAGCTAAGGGTTTGTCTGTCCTAAGGCTGCCAGTGCAGCCCCAGAAGAGGCCCAGAGGCCAGACATATTTGCTTTGTATTTCCCAGCTTCCTGCAACCAGCAGCTCAGGGAATTCATCAGAGGTGAAACTGTGTCTATATTGGCAGGGCAAGCTGAATAAATTAAGAACTGTGTATGTCTTGAAAATTAATCATCAGAATTCACCAAAACTTGAGAAGTGCACCACTCTGACTTGTGACTGCAAGTGAAGGTACTGTTTTAGGAAGGTACTTCCTGTAGGAGACAAATTTTTCCCTTTCTTCCTTGAGACCTTCAATTGACCCCACTAAACTGTTAAAATTCCATTAGAAAGTGGCTGCTGGGAACATGTGCAATAAATAGCTGCTAAGATCAATGGCAGTCTTGCTGATTTAAAATCAATGTATTGCTTGCTGACGGTGCTGGCAGTGTTTTCCTCTGGGAAATGTAACAGCGATTGGCTTTAAATAACACAGTGGTAAAAAACTTTATCTGAACTCATTAGCGACTCAGACTGATTTTAGAGTAATCCAGAAAATGCCTGGTGCCCACAGACAAGACTTTGAAGTGATGAGTGACTTTGGAGACTGCCATTTATGGTGGGCCACTGGAAAGCATCCTGGAACAGAGCAGAACTTCTGAAAATGCTCTCTGAAAATTAGATACTTAGGGTACCTACACCATGCTCTCTAAAAGCCACCAGTCACTTTTGAAAACATGACATGAACAGCATCAGGTTACTATGGCTCTAAAGACCACCATCCACCTTTTCCAGGCTAATTCCTTGTTCCCCTCCCAGCTTCTGGCTGGCCTTCATCCCATGTGACACCATGCATTCATGATGGAAATAAGCCCACTAAAACCTAAAGTGCCACCACAAGTTGGTCTCATCCTCCAGCCACCAGCAAGCAGCTTTGGCCTGAGTTGGGATCCTCTCCCTCTTCTTCCTTAAACCTTCTCCCCCACCATGAGTAGATTTTCTGTCAGAGGCTCAGCTAGATTGCTTTAATGAAAATAGGCATGAAAGCATCTGCCCTGCCTACATTCTGTTTTGTAACCTAACCATTTAATTGCACCATGCTTTTTCCTACAAATCATCTGATGATGATTCCCAGGACAAGCCTTTACCTCTTCTCCTGCATGTTTAATTACTTCAGCTATTACTACCTCCTGCTTGTAGATATCACTAAATAACAAGGGCATTGGTCACCAGATAAATCAGACCTCTTTTTGGTGAGTTTCTAACCTGGTACCTGAGTGAGAAACAGAAACTGTAACCACATCAGAACTCTGCAGTCAATGCCTAGAGACTGTCCCAAAGGGACAGGTGAGGACAGAGTGCAGGGTGTTTGCCCTACATGAGAAAAAACAGATCGAATACACAGAACTGTCTTTAAAAACCAGTGATCAAGAGGTTGAGGACTTATAGGTAAAATGTAGGGGTAAGCCAACAAAGGAAACCTCATGGTCTTCTTGCAGGGCACCAGAGCAAGGAAAGCTGTTGATGAAGTTTTTTTACTTTGACTACAGGAAATACTGTGCTCCTATGCTCTGATCCTGCTTTGGCACTCCTTGATATCTCTTGGAAAAGCACAGTAAGCTGTAAGCAATCCAGGAGACTCCTGGAGGGTGTTGAGGATGATTTCTTAATCCAGGTGACAAACAGCTTGGCCAGAGGAGAATCATTACCAGTCCTGTTGCTTATCAACAGGGATGAGCTAATTAGAGATGACAAAACTGATGATACCTTGGACTGCAGCAATCCCACCCTGGTGGAATTCACAGTCTTGAACACCTCTCCTGTGAAAAAGGCTGAGAGAGTTGGGGTTCTTCAGCCTGGAGAAGAGAAGGCTCCAGGGAGACATTACTGCTGCCCTTTATAAGAAATATGGAGAAAGACTTTTTACTGAGGCCTGTAGTGGTAAGAGAAAGGGCAGTGGTTTTAAACTGAAAGAGGGTGGACTTAAATTGAATATAGAGTAGATTTCTTTAAAATTATTAGAATGGTTATGAACAGGTCCAGAGAAGTTGTGGATGCCCCATGATGGGAACTGTTTGAAGTCAGGAAGGATGGGCCTTTCAGCAACCTCATATAGTGGAAAGTTCCCTGCCCATGGCAGGGGCTTTGGACTAGATGATCTTTAAAGGTCTCTCCCAACCCAAATCATTCTATGGTTCTATGATAAACTGTAAACATTTTAGATTTTGTGATCTACTTCCACGTTGTAGAATAGAATATTTTTTTAAATGGAAATTGTTTTTCCTTCCCTATTAATTTTTTTAAAAAAAATTATAATGTACTTGTTTTGATGGTGACTAGGATATAAACCAGTCACAAACAAGCAAACTCTCATAATGGACCTGCACTCTGGATCCTTCTTAACTATACACATGCTCATCCCTAGAAATACTAACTTTTCCATAAACATGGACACACACAGAGAGCATTTATTAAGCCCAAAAAGCAAAGTAGTTTTAAGCCTGAGAAGAAAACTTTCAAATACAAAGCCTATAAATAGATTATATGTTGCCTTTCTGGTTCAGTAAATAGCCTGGAAAAGTGCTCTCAGGAGACATGAATTTGCAGTGTCCCCCCCTTATTTCACTGAGATGTTAAATCTGCTGTCTAAATTTAATACTTTACTGTCAGCATGGGAATTGCCATCACAAGGGAAGCAAAGGCACTTTCTGCATTTCTTTAGGGATCAGGAAATAAATCTGTACAGAAAGAAAACAGCCCAGTATCTCCTCATGTGAAGAAGAAATCACCAGGTTACTTGGCATGAGAAAGCATCAGGAACCTGTGCAATGACCAGTACACAAGCCACAAACAGGCCTAGACAAGTTGGCTATGACAAAATAGAAAGCCACACTGGATGTATCTCATGGCACTGTCCCACATGGACACTGCTGCCCCAGGAACTCGGATGCTGCGTTTAGAGCAGCCAGCAAGAAAATGGCTCAGGAGCATCTCACAGAGATGAATTCAAATAAAACTTCTCCAGCCCTTAATGGTACACTTGTTTCTGGCTCTCGAGTAGTTTAATTCCCAGCCACTTTTGTATTAATAGTAAATCTGAAAGTGCAAAACAAAGCGTGTGGCTCCATGACCCACTGACAGAGCCCATTCCATCAGAGGGAGAGAAGATGTGACCCCTCATTCCAGAGGCACCTGCATGTGAGAAATGCTTTGCAGCTTTTCCAGCCATTGCTGGAGGTTGGACAACCTCTTCCCTGTGTAATAAACAGACTTCTCTTGCTGTCTTTTCTCCCCCCTGCACACCACAAACATGGCCAGAAAATACTTCTGTATTTTCAAGAACAAACACGCACAGAAATACTTTATGCTTTGTGTTAGCCAACCCCCATAAATTTATGCTCATGTAATTACTGCTCTCTGTTTGCCTACTGATAGCAAGTTAAAAATACCACACACACCCCAAAATAGAACAGGTTTCTATTTTTTCCTAAATTCCTGCAGTTGATACAGAAGAAAAGGTTGTGATGAGCCACATGAGATCCCTCTTGCCTGCACTAGTCAGGACAGGAGATGGCAACACTACCAATAGAAAAACCCCACCAAAAGCATGGCATGCACAGACCAAGACAAATTGGACTGTGTTATGATGGCATCAATCCTGTATCCCCTTTTCTTTCCTCACCTGATGCTTGGTGTTTCTACAGTGGGAATGGATTTGAGCTGGGATCTCTTCTATCAGAGCCTTAATTTAAGCAGAATGTAAAATCTTTCTGCAACATCCAAACTCCTAGTTTATATTCCAAGGTACTGCTAACTTAGATTAAATGTAAAATATTTCTGTTATTTAGATAAAATGTAAAATTTTATGCAAACCCTTTCTGTTCTATCTAAATTTCTAATTCATACTCCAAGGTTTCTCTTACTTAGAACTACTTACCATTGATGTAGCACTTGCTTTTGTAGTAGAAATATGGACGTAATCCATGAATAATCTTGCAAGTCACATGAAATTATTCTAATATTAAATGAACAACAAATTTTCAGCCTATATTCAGTTTGTAAAATCTTTGTCATACGAGGCATCTCTTTATTACACACAAGTACCCTATTTGCCATTTAAGCTTCTGAGTCTCTATTTTTAAAAGCTTTGTGGAAGGAACTGTCTGGAAATCCTGTAAGATCAACCCCTTTTCAAGCACAACTAATGAGATTGAGTTTCCCTGTGTCTGTTTGAGGTGGGGAAGTCAGGACAGTTTCCCCTTCACTTCTGACAGGCTTCTCTGAGATAATAACATTGCACAAAAACCCACCCTGAGCTGTTAATGTATTATCAATGTTTGTGTCAATGACACAGAGAAATACCTTGTATGTGAGACCAGGTGAAGCTTCAGCTGGCAGCCACTGGAGACTGAAACTGCATTAGAAAAAGAAAAGAACTTAATTAAAGCTGCATTCTTCCCAATATCCTCTCACACTGTGGAGCAGCAGAGACAATACCAAATGCAAACATGCCCCCACCCACTGCACAGGCCTGCATCATCACAGACAGGCCAGGATAAGCAGATGAACAGTTTGGCTAAGGACCACAAAGCAGATTTTTTTTTTTTTTTAAGATTTTGAAAAGCCAAGACACCATCAAGGTCCCAGAAGGATTTCCAAAAGCAATTAGGAGCCTAGGTTCTGTGAGTCCATTGGTCCTTCTGGAAATCCTGTATAGTAGCAAATGAACTGCATCACTGAACATCAAAATACTGTGCTCGTGCTGCTTCTGCAAGGGACCTTGGTTTCAGAAGGGCTAAGTCTTTATAATGAAAAGGTTAGAAATTTCTTCCCCTTCTTTAGTTCACCTAGCTTCCCCCACAATGGGAAAGCTTACCCTCCCCTTGCTTATTGAAATTGTTACTGCCCTGTGAACTGTTTCAACTGAAATTGTAAGATCAGCACTCAATCCCTTGGCCGTGGCCACTCAGATCTTTGCTTTACAGAGAACAATTTGCTTTCATTTGATTGAGGCTTACCTGCCACAGATTTCACTGCAGTGCCTCTCTGATCTGATAGTGCAGAGTTGCAGGGTCTTTTTTTTGGGCAGAAATCCCTCTTGGGTCGGTAAGTGACGCAGAGGTTGCAGCATCCATCCTGGTGACATCAGATGGTGCTGGGCCAAACGCTGCCCTTTCTATTTACACATCTCTACTGACAGGAATCGTGCTGCCCATGTGGGACCTCGGAACTGCTGTTTATATGCACTCTGTCCTCAGAAACACCAATCCATTGAACAAAGACTGCAAAAGAATTGCACTGTTTTTTTTTTTTTTTTTTTACTTTACAGAAGAAAGTGTTCCCTCGACGTGATAAATAGTGAACACGACTTTTGCTCAGGCTGCAAATAGCAAATTACTTAATCATCTACTATTTAAGTACCTGTTTGTTTTGTCATGAAGTGAAACTTGTGAGCAAGATCATATTCCACGTAAAGTGGCTTCCTGCATCCTTAAATATTAATCCTCAAGTAAAAACAAACTGAAGGTAGTCGCAGGGTCACTTTAGTACATCTGAGCTGATGCATCCCACTTTTGTATCCCACATTAAATGTTCTTTGCCTTGTCTTTGTGCCAACACCAACATTTTTGCAGCCTCTGAATGACCTTGGCAGAAGGATGGGGATGGGGATGTAAGGTGGGAGGGACCCAGTCCTGGAAGGGCACAGGGGCCGTTAGCAGCCACTGGCAGCAGGAACGGGGCTAGAAAATACAGCCAGCTCTGCATGGGAGAGATTTGCTAAGGACCTGAGGTCTTAGAATGGAGATGATGGGAGGTGTTAAAAGAGCAATTGTGAAACGAGAGAAGCCCCTCAAAAGGAAAAAATACGAAACATGGGGTGGTGAAGAGTCAAGGTGGAGGAGAAAAGAGTGGAAGGCCACAGGGGACTTTTGAAAGAAACAGGGATGTGGAAGGAAGGGCAGGAGCAGGAGCGGCAGGCGTGAAGCCACAGGAAGGGATGGGAAGAGAAGGGAGGCCGGGACTGGTGCGTGCGGGCACAGGCAGGCGACCAGGTGTGCGGAGCGGGGAGCCCAGGCGGGCGGGGCCGGGAGGGAGCGAGGGCTAAGGGCTGCACTGCCTCTCGCCCAGCGCCTGGCACCGGTGAAGTGCGGGAGCGAAGGACGCCGTCCCTCCCCGTGTGCCCGGCCCGGGGCTCCGCACCCGCGAGGCGCTGCCGAGCAGGAGCCCCCGGCCCGGGCGCTGGACCGGCCCTGGCGCCCCTCGGCCGCCGAGGAACCCGCGCTGCTGAAGGGGCCACCGCTGCCCTGGGACAGCGCTGGCGCGGAGCGGCCCCGGAGCTCCCAG
>VXAC01007221.1:98365-228609 GCA_013399225.1 Rhipidura dahli | reverse complement strand
CCCAACACTGTTGTCTAAGCAGTTTTTAGTTTGAGCTTGTTGGAGATAGCTCTTGCCCTAAGGACCTTTCTGCCCAGCAAGTACCATGATTGCAGGAGCCACAAGTGTACAGGAGATGAGCCTGGAGACATGCACTCATTCTGACATTTACATAGCACTCCTTGCTCAAAGGGACCCTATTTTGTCCCTAAAGTTAGGGCTAAACTTAGTGTAGGGCTTCACAGCACTTTGAGGAAAACAGGGCATGGGAAATACAGATATTAATTGGCTGAGGGTGGGTCTCTTAGGGGGGCAGTTTTTGGTGTGTCTTTTAGAGCAAGATGAACTAGGGGCTCTCATCCCTACAACACTCCCTCTGCACCCGACTTGTACTTTACCTAGCACAGCCCTGTGTGTGGGAGACAGGTGAAACACTCTTTGGGACAGATTATTGCCCAGAATCCATATTTTAACAATCCCCATCTCTTCCCTTTTGTTCTCTGGTGTATTTGCATCTTTAAATAGAGATAGCTGGGTTGGGAAAGGATATGATGTTTTGACTCCATGAAGGAAGTGGAGCCCTTGACCCTGTCCCTTCTGAGTGGGAAGCAGCAGCACCCTCCTGAGAACAGCCCTTGTCAGCCCTCGGGGTAGATGTAGGATGTCACTGGGACAGAGTATAAAGGTGACTTACAAAAACTGGGCAAAATACCTGATAGGTATGGTCTGGAAAGATTTTCACTAGCAAGAAATATGGGATAGGGCTGGAGAACTGGGTGGGTATCGTTTGTGTTTCTGAACAGGGGCTGAACCACACTGATCCAGATGGTATGGAAACCTGAGGTTTAAGCATCATGTTGCTTAGAGACTCTGCCCTATGGGCAATTGTTGCAGTAGTAGGTCTAAGCATAGTTTCAAAGGTTTATTATTAGAAAGGGTGCTCCATAATCCTCAAACTTCTGCTGAAAACAACAAAGACAGGTCACATTGGAACTATTTCAGCCTTTGCTTCTTCACGAGAGGATGTACTGTTTGTGCATTAATGAATGAAATGTTAGCAACCACCTTAGCTAGAAGTAACTCTTATGGTTAATTTAACTTGTTCTTTGTTTATATGCAACGTTGTTGCTTTCATTGTAATTTCCCCCATCACTTAAATGCATCATAAACTGGGATTTTGTTATGCAGGAGGCTTGTAGACATGCACATTTATACACTGCATATACACTTATGGAAATATGGCACTACTGTAAAAACCAAGCCAATGTCAATGAGTGACAGAAAATATTTCTAAACATCTGAGCTCACTGAAGAAAGAGAGGGAATCATCACCTTAGGAAAGCTTAGCTGTATCTTATGTCAGTCCCACCTTTTGGGAGAAGCCTAAAAACTTTGGTCCTACTGAGCAAAAAGCTGTGCTGATTTATGCCAGCTAAATCCCAGGCATACTGTTACATGCCACGATTTATTTTCTCAGACTGAACTTGCGCATTCTTGCTGTGACACTGACATTCTTTGCTGTAGCTGTTGCTAGGGGAGGGTGGGCTAGTGGAGCCTGGAGCTTCTCTCACGCTCTTCCCAGTGCCAGGGAGGGAGCATTAAGCAGGCAGTGCTGATCACTGCTGCAGGCACTGCTGTGGATTAAAGGCTTCATTAACCCAAGTATATCACTCAAGGCACACGCGCCTGTTGTTCAAAGTGTGCTTTGTGCCTTAAGATTGTGAGTCCAGCTCAGAAGTCTGTACTTACACATAACTCCTCTGAAAGGACAGAGATGCATTTCTTCAGTTCTCTTTTCCTGTCCAAGTATCTCTATCCAAAATACACGGAGTGTGGCAGAAGAGCCAAAGTTATCTTCTCTGTGGGTAACTTCGCAGTGCTGAGGAAATAATAACTCCAGTGAAATTAGACTCTTAGAAAAAGATGGCATCAGGAACCCATCTTCTGCTAGCATGTGAAAACTCTTGAACAGCAAAAAGATTATTAGTTACATAACTCCCCTCCCTCCTGGAGGCCTAAGTGGTTATTATGTCAATGCTTAATTTTTTTACTGTCCTTCGTGTCACACAATGCCCAGTAGATTTGTCATTACAACAGAGATGTAGATTTTGCTTACTGCAACATACACAAAATAAGGGTGATGGTTATTCCTTCTTCTAGCCTGCTTGTGCCCTTCCTATATCCATTTCTTTACTGCCATAATCTAAATATCATTTCAGCTAATGACAGGTTTCTGTGTGACAAATGTGCCAGTCTAGAGCATCACTCCATGTAATGCTGGACACGAACAAGTATCCAGGTGACATAGCACAGAAAACTGTGTCTGGGAGTTTACACACCACCAGAGCTCAAAGGCAGTAGATGGGCTGGGCAAGAGCTTTCCTGAAGATTTCAAGTGTGCTGGGCTGGGAAGGATTTCAGACACCAGCAGAGCCCAGGGGTTCACACCGCAGCCTCTGACTCAAGAGTTGCACAGATGCAGTTTCACTCTGGATAAATGCAACTTGCATCTCTTCTTGCGTTAAGTCAGTGTTGCGAGGCTGACTCCTGTATTGCAAATGTGCCTGTTGGTGAGGATGGTGGCTCTTGATTCACCTTGCTGTGATCCTATGGAAATGCCTTGTTTCTACCAGCAGGCTAGTCTTATTCCTGCACTAATTCCTGTAGATTACTGCACGGCATGTTCTTGCCAAAACTGAGGGAAGGTGAGACAACCCTTGTTACCACATTGGCCTTGGGACTCTTATTAAATTTGAATGAATGGTAAAGTTTAATGTTTTGCTTCTCACCAGATACCAACTTTGGAGGCAGATATGGCATCATTTGGCATCAGGCATTAAATTTCTTGTTATGTATTAAAATGAGTGCATTTCTGCTGGTTGCAATTAGCCTCTGATTGAATCATTGCTTGAGACTGAGAGAAGTTTGACATTAAGCCAGCTGCTCATTTTTCAGGACACTCTAGGCACACCAGACAGATCCTCAGATTTACGTGTCTCCATGGCTTCAGCAGAACTGGGCCGAGGCCATGGCTTGGCTACTGCATCCCTATTTGCTTGTGTCTTTGGGTTTTTTTAGGGCATGGATAGCAGTGCTGACTTGTGCTCCATTACAGGAGGAACTAAGCAAGTTTTGTGGCTTTTCCCTGCAACCCTGATATAAAAGGAGTGTGATGACAAGGTTATCACTTAATTGGTATTTATGAAGTTTCTGCGTTGCTTGGTTGCATCTCTGGATTTGCACCCTCAATATAAAGGGCATAACCCTGGTAAGCAGCTGCACACTCATTTGTGAGTGTGGTCTGCATTTGTTCATGCAGCCTGAGTACAGAAGGGGTTTTCCAAGTGACAGCCTTGGAGTATCAGTGTGAGTCCTGGGACTGTATGGGTTAGTGTTTATGCAGGTTAGTGTTTGCACCTGCTCATTCCACATCTGTTGAGACTGGCTGGGAAGATCCAATTTGTCTTCAGGTAAGTTGTGTCTGATACTGACTTATCCAGGTCACAGAATCTTGACACAAGAATAGATATTGGAAATAAAATCTGTGGCTCTGCTGTCATCC
Source organism: Rhipidura dahli (assembly GCA_013399225.1). Classification (NCBI taxonomy): domain Eukaryota; kingdom Metazoa; phylum Chordata; class Aves; order Passeriformes; family Rhipiduridae; genus Rhipidura; species Rhipidura dahli. The sequence continues at coordinate 225,068 of VXAC01007221.1, read as the reverse complement.
TTTGACCTTAACACCTTCCTGTCTCCTAAGCATATTGATCCCATGATAAGATGAGGAGGGCTGCTGCTTTTTTATAAGGTATCAGAGCAGCACTTCTCTAAATACACATCCTTATTGGGATGCATTGCTATTTTTCCCTTTTGACTGTCTTTACTATCACTATTTCACAAGCTTTCAACCTGCAGGACATGATACACAGGTAGAGTAGAGCTCTTGATAGGCATAAGACAAGTTGAGCAGTCCCTCCTGGGCTTCCCAGCACAGCCCCACTTGCCTTTGCTGGTATTATTGCAGCCCGTTGTGAGGATTTACACAGTGAAAGTCTCATGTGCAGAGCTGCCAGCTTTCCCAGACACTGGTACCTGCCTTCCCCTCCTGTTTCAGTTTTTCCTTCCTGTTCCTTTTGCAAAAGCCTCAGCTCTGCCAGGTGTGCACCAGTCTGTTGTGTGAGCCAGAAAGTTGAGCTGCAAAAGTGCCTTTTGAATGCCCAAGGCGGTTTCACCCTTGGCATGTCTTTGGCAATGGCTGGTAAGGCTGGTATGGCATGTCATGTGCCACCTGCCTTCTGGGCTGCACTAATGGCTCTTCAGCTGTTCCTGCAAAGGGCTGTGGCAGCACCAGTGCCTGCAATGCCCTTCATTTAGGCCCACATTATTCCCCACAGATTGTAGGCAAAAGGACATTTCTCTCCTGAAGAGATGGAAGGGCCTCCCTTCCCTCACAAACATCAATCTCTGGTGGCAAAGCAGCTTTGCCAAGTGCCCATTTTCACTGGGTACTCATTCTTCCATGCATCCCCCCTGCCACAGTGAAATCACAGAGTGGCTGGGGCCCTCTAACAAGTACATAAATATTGCAGTGGATTGTGGGGTGCAAATAAGGATGGAGATGGGAGATGCAGGCAAAAGATGGACTTTAGCCCTGGGAACAAAGCACTCTATGCAGATCCCTCTCTGCTATTAACTGATTAAGATTCAGCCTGCCCTTGGTGCTGACAAGGAAAGAACTGACAGTTCTCCCTGGGGTATTTCATTTTGGGTCTGCACCAGAGACTGGAGAGAGGGTCCAGTTTTGCCACACAGCTCTGGGAGCAGATGTCAGTGGGTGGCACTTGTCTGTGGCAATGGGCCTTGCATGGGGGTGCTGCTTTTTGCTCTGGCTCTGTGCCTCCCAGCTCGCAAGCTGGGCTCACCTAACACTGCTTCTTCCTGGCTAACAGAAGTCTGCACTCCTTTCACAGAAAAGTGTGATATAAAAAATGATGAGTTCTCAGAGAGTGGGTGCTTGTAGTTTGGAAGCCCTCCCCAGGATAGGTTATGCAGACTTTTCTGTAAGCAGTGGAAATTTTTTATCTGGATTCTAGTGTGACAGGCTAAATAGCTGCCCCTTCTCATCCTGAGAGGAAGTGCCTCGGACAGGTACCAACTCGGCATTTCAGGGTGCTGCCTGCCTGGCTCCTGAAATTCCCTGTGGCTTCACAGCCTCCTCCTGATGTCCAGGGTAGCAGCAGGGATATGGCTCTACCTGACCTCACTGAGGAAGTGTGTGTGCCCTTGCTGTGGCAGTGCTGCAGCTCTCACAAACAGAATGAAAAGACAGACCCATTGTGGTTCAGGTTTTTAAGCATTTGCAAGGGGTTCTTTTGTGAGTGTTACAGCAAAGGAAATGTTTGGAGAGGCTTGCTTTCTGCTACACAAAAAGGAAGATCTGGAATCTCAGGAGGGAAAAGCAATCTTTGCTCTGAGATAAGATGCTGGCAGGCAAATACTATATTTTTGCTTTCATTTCTGAGAGCCATTGAACTACCCTGAAAGCACTAGTCTCTGACAGCCCCTGCAGGCCTGAAGAGACTTTTGAATTCTTGACTAGTTTAATATTGTTAGTGCTTGGCAGTGGCATGTTATTGACCATACTCTCTGAAACTGCTGACAGCTATAAGATTGTTACAGATGTGGAGTCAATCATTACTACTCCAGGTCAAGAAGAGGTTTTTAAAACAGCCCTGCCTGTGGTCATGTGCCAGTTTAGTAGACAGGACAGATGACTGGTAATGGAAAAAAGAAAAAACCACCCCCCGAAACAAACCCAGCAAAAATACCTACTTCCAAGCTGAGTCTTCAGTTCAGGGTGAAATGTATTCCTCTGTAATTTTTTATGAGTTAACATTTGCTAAAGAAAGGCTTCACCACCTTGAAGGCCTCCCTGCAGTTCCAGAAAGCCAAGGGCAGGAAGCCCAGTGACTTTGTAAGGTGTTGGTGGGTGCAGCAGTATCTGACTTTGCCTAGCCTGATAGCAGTAGGTCCTGGGTAGTGCAGAAAGGTCCCAGAGACACTGTTGTGTAGCTTATTAGCTGAGCTAACAGGATTTCGTCTTCTATTCCGCACAGGAGATAACTTTTATGGATACTGTAACTTCCTTAACTGCTGGAGGGAACACCGTGGTCCAGTCTCTCAAGAGAGCTTTGGGCTATGTCACAGTTTAAAAGGCAAGGAGTGGGGTCCTCTTGCAGTATGTGGCACAAGCTGTGCCCTCATGCAGTGGGGCGATTTCCTCGGCTCCAGAACCCCCTCCATCTACTTTAGGCTCCTAAGGGACTGTTCCCTACATTTCTAAATCCTCCTGCAAGGACTCTTTTGAGGGCAAGACTCCAGTTCCCCATTTGTGACTTTTTTACATACTGGGTGTCTGCAGATGCCTGTTTTTTATCTTAGGGGTGTAGCAGCAGAGAGCTGCAATGTCCAAGAGCTCCCCAGGTCACCGTGGCTGCTGAGCCAGCCTGGCCTCATCAGCAGCCCTGGGAGCGTGGTCAGTGTGACTGCTCAGCACCCAGCGTGTTTCACATTCTTCTTCCTTAAGCACCTGACGACAGGACGGGGCTGCTGTTGTACTTACGCTGCAGAAGTGGTGTCTGCAGTCTCGTATTGCTGGCACTGGCACTGCCACAGCACGAGGAGCCTCGTCCACGTGCTCCCCAGCTCTCCTGGCACAAAGCACCCCATTTCTGGTGCTGAGCTGGGTGGCTGTGCCGTGCCCCGTGGTGCCTGGGCGTGCTGCCTCGCTGCAGGGGCTCGAGCTGCCCTTCCACCTGGGAGAGGCTGGCACAGGCAAACCGTGCCCTGCTGCCAGGCATCTGCAGGGAAAGTCGTGCTGCAAATTCCCTCCCTGCTCTCTGCATTTGGGGGCAGGTTGCTCATCTAGAAGGTTTTAACCTCGGTGCTGACAGGTTTTCATCCCCTCCATGGTTAATCTGGAGATTAGGTTGAGTGTCAATGTAAATGCTAGTTGGGTAGCATTTTGGCTTGGTGGTGTAAATAAGTTTTGGTGTGTTCTTGTTCCTGCATGCAGCTGTGTATAGAGCAGCCCAGCCATGCACAGGGGCCCTTGTTAGATGCCAGTTTGATTGATCCTCACCCACTGCCTGCTCCTCTGTGCCTCCACTTTCAAAGGGTGACTTTTCTGGTGCCAAGAATTTGTGCAGCAATATAGATGAGTTCACCACCCAAGAACTGTGAGGGCCTGTGCCAATTTTTTAATTGTATTTTTTCTGGCAAATAGCCATAGCTTGGTCTTAAGAAAAAGAAGTCAAGTATTTCTAGCTCTCAAGCCTTAGTCTGTTGTGGAGCAAAGCTTACTTTGCTTAACTGAGGTGGGGAAGAGAGTACCCAGGCTGCTGGGGTAGAGGGAGGAATGACAAAAGCCAACAAATCAGCCCTATTTTGCAGGAGTTGGAGAGACCCTGGAGGTGGAAGAGCTGCCTTGGACACTCGTGTCTGAGCTGGGAGGAGAGGATGGTGCTTTTGGAGGCTGGAAGTGTTCAGACAGAGTCCTGTTACTTTTGGTTTGTGCTGAACAACCGAGGCTCCTGTCAGACAAAACCATGATTTTTTGACCCCTTGCAAACAGGTCTGACTGAACAGCTGAGTTTCACTGCATGACCCTTGTGGGAGAAACAGAGGCCCTGAGTTGTGCTGGGGAGTGCCAGAAGCTGCAATAAAGACCTGGCAAAACTCATTGCATGGCATAAGCACGATGAGGACAGAGGATTATCAGCACTTAAATTCTCCCAAAGGCAAATCATGTACCATCTTCTGGGTGATTTGTTTGCTATTTGACAAATCCGTTTTAGATGCAACCTCTGCAATCTTGTCTCCACTTGAGGGGAAGAGGGTTCATCTATCACCCTGATTTCCTGCAGCATGTGGAGCCTGTTCAGGAGCCATCTGCCTTGGATGCTTGGCCCTTGGCATCTCCAGCACAAACAAAAACCCTCTTATTAATTGCAAAAATACATTGCACCAACACAGTATTTCAGGCAGGTTGACTGGCTGGTTCAGTAACTCTTCACCACCCTCCATAACAAGCAGTTATTTTCAGGATTTTATTTAGGAGCAACTTGGGACATGTACAAGCCAGTACCTTCCCTGACAAGTGGCAATAGGCAATCGGTTGTCCCTCAGGAGCATGTTTGCTCCTGCAGGAGAGCAGAGCTGGAGAGCCTTGCAGAGAGCCACATATTCTGGGCACTGAGAAGCAGGGGCCATGGGATTCCAGTGGCAGCAAACATGACAACAAAGCCAAATAAATATTTACTGGCAGACAGCTGGGGATGAGAGCTATTGTCACAGCAGGGCACAACCAAGGCAGGATCCACGATGCTGGATGCCAAAAGCCAGGAGGAGCAGCTCAGACACAAAATGGTGCAAGGCTGATGGGAGGGCTGGGTGGAGGACAACAGCCCAGCTTTTTTTGGCTAGCCCACACAGTTGTGCTCGAGTGTTGCTCAGTGGAATAGCTGGGGTATTATTTTTACAGCACTTTTTCTGGAAAGCAGCATTTTGCAGCCCAGAGCCATATCCCCACAGCAGGTTGGCACACAGCTGGTGTCTGTATACTCATTTTTTGTGCAGGCCGATTTAGGGGACTTTGCAGAGAGAAGAGCTTTAGTTGATATTCCACATTGTTTCCTGGGACCAGTGCAAGGCTTAGGAACAGTGAACTCTGTCCAACTTTAGCATTTCAATGCAACAAGCTTCTGATGTTCTTCTGTACCTCAGGAGGAAGATGTCTCCCTCCCTGTGGCAGCTGGATTTGCTTTCCCACTTGTGATATAGACACAGACAATTGGCTCCAAAATGCTGAAGAAAATCAGGGCAGTTTCTTATTAATGTGGCTGTCCCTCTGTGGATGGGGCTTATTCTGGAGTAGAGGAGCCAGGTGTAAATTTTTGGCTTGGTTATGTGCCTGCAGCAGTCAGCACAGGCTGTATACAGGGATTCTGTAAACCTGGGAACAGCTGGGGAGGTGGATATCCAAGCCCTGAGCCTCTAGAGAGCTCCATGTGCCAGTACCATGTTCCGTTTGAACATCACAGAATGGTTGAAATTGGAAGGGACCTCTGGAGATCATCTGGCATATTGGTGAGAGCCAAGACAAAACTTCCTCCTAGTCTGCCTGAGTCTCGGAGGGTTTAATTGGATTTGGTTAGATACAGAGAGTTTAATAAATAGTACTTCTACTGTAATTCTACAAATACAGAGATAGTGGCTTTACAGCAGTTTAAACTAATTTTTAAAGACTCTAAGTAACTTAGTAGTCATAGCAGTTGAGAAAAAGCCCTAAATTCCACTCAGTTTAGAAATTCAAAACTTGGAAATACTGCCTTGTTATTTCACTCAAGATGCTTTCTGTACTTCATTTCAGCAGAGTAAATTAGCAGTGGCAGGAGAAAAGAATTGGGAAGAAAAATGCAACAGAATTTGTGGGAAAATGGTGAAACCCAGCTTAAAGCCATCACAATCACACACATTAACAAAAAGGATTCTGTCACCTCCATCAGGTGCTTCCTTTTCCAGCCCCATGGTACAGCCCCATCTCACATTCTATCTCTGAGACACAGGGACAAAGGAAATAGGTGGTTTAGTCCAATTTATCCACACAGCCAAGAAATAATGTTCCCTTCCCTGTGGTACAGGCCAGTCCTGTCATGGATTTTATGCTTGGCTTTCTTCAAGCCACAGCTTTCAGTCATGTTGGTACATGGTTTTCCAGTACCAGTCTCAACTTGTCCTTCAGGTGGCAAATTGCCCCATCACCACTTTCCAAGCCTCAGCCACATGACCAAACGGAGAACAATCTCCAGCCTCACCCTCTGGTTGCCTCAATTTTTCTTGGAGGACTTTTCCAAAGTATTTCCAGTGCCACTTATGAGGCCCTCATCTTGGTCAGAGCCATAAAAGGGGCTCCAGTGAGCTGCAGCATTCAGTGATGAGCAAGGCCATGGTTGGAAATAACTCATCTGAAGTATACTTGGAGAAAAAAGTGTAAAGAAATAAAGTGTCAGTGATTAGAGGCCTGTACCCCTTCTAGAAGTATGAGGTCATTCTTACACAAGGGTTCTAGAACTCTTATGCATGAAAAATTCCTCAATTATCATTAGGATGGAAGTAATACAAACCATTATTCTAAAATAAAGCTGTCTGGGCTTGCAAAATTCACATCCAGAGCCACATCCAGATCCACATCTCTCCAGTGAGAAAAGGTAATTTTAAGCTTACCAAGCAAATATAATAATTCTACACAAGTGTGTACCTTAGCTTCATTAAGGCAAGGTTCCTGGGGAAAATGACAATTGTAATTAAAACCTGTCTCATCATGTGTGCACACGGGGGAGGGCAAGCTGTGATGGTAATAGTAACTGCTCCTAGCAGGTGTTTTTCTGTTTATATGAGGTATTAAATAAAGCCTCCCATGTTTATTAACCCAAATACCCTCCTGTATGCTTCTACACACTCTTTCCCCTACAATACTTGATAGGTCCCAGGCAACCCCAGTACTGTGAGACTAGGTGTGCTTAGATGACTTCTATTTCAAGTTCATTTGTTATTTGCTGCCAGAATTTTCCCAAGGAACGCAGACAAGGAGTAGTAAATGGTGATTAATTTAGACAGCCTAAGTAGAGGACTCACCACGGCTCCCCATGTAATACAAGAAAGTTAACGGCTTGCTGATGTCCTTTTGTTAGGGAATTGTGTAGCCTGGTTGTTTAATGGAGTGTTTAAAATTTGTGTTGGCAATAGCCTATGAATAATGTATGATGAAATACCTTACTGCCAAGAAACTGCTGATATGCTGGGGAAATTTCCATCAGATGTGAGAAAAATTCTGAAGGCACTGTCTTCTCGGGATGCCCTTTATTTATAGCCTCACTGCTTCAGAGATTGCATTCCCTTTGTAGATACTGCATGTGAAGATGTCCTCCTCTGCCTCTGTCTTCCAACTCCACCTGACTCTGTTTGCTTGTGCCTGTAAAAGCTCTGGAATTTTTATGGGATTATCACCTGAGCACTGTAAGCATGGAATGTTTCCTGTGCAGTCTCCACCTGTTCTAGGTACCTGCATGAAGGCAGCCTGCATCAAAGGAAGATGGACTCTGGTCATGGCAATGTCCCATGATACAGGAAGCAGAAAAGTGGTCAAGTTATTTGGGAAAAAAACCAAAAGACCAGTTGGACTTCACAGCGTGAAATCAGTTTGGATGCCTCTAAATTTCCCCCCGTGTCCTCCTCCAGTGCAGGAGGCCTCTGTGTGCTCTGGCCATGAGCAGTGGGAAGTCATTGTGATATGAAGCAAATAAATCTTGCTTGACCAAAGAAATGAGAGGACAGAGAGTGAACCCCTGCTTGCAGGAGAACTCAGGGGGTTGCACTGCCTTAGGTGCACGAGGAAACAGGCGTCCTGTAAGACTTGGGCACACAGCTCAGGCAGGCATGGAAACAGTTACAATCTTTACTCCTTGTTCTGGCCCTCAGCTCTTCTCCAGGAGAAAATAAAGTCATAGCTTTGTTTATCAGGTGGTGTTTTCCCCACCTGCACTGAAATGCAGAAATGTGACAGGAGGGCAGGTGAACACAATACCTATCACTGTGCAGAGTGGTCTCAGCTGAGTGTTTGTCAAGAGCAGACCCAGCTGGTGGAGTCTGTAGCTCTGTGCCCTGCCCCTGCTTCGTGGCTTTGTTATGAGTAGCCAAGTGCTCGTGCTGCATCTTTGTGTCTGTATTTACACAGCAGAGCCCTGAGTCAAAACATTTCCTGCAATATGGGTACTGTATTATTTGTGTAATGCTAGAACAAAGCCACATGTGGTTGATGTTGGTATTAGTCAGCCAAGGAAGTCACATCCTCACCTGGGAAGTTGATGTGTTGGGATTTGAAACTCGTGATGCCAACAGCAAGCTCCAGGCATGAGGCTACAGGGCAGGAGAAAGAATGGGTTAGGAGAGAGGTTGTATCCTCAGGGAGATCTGCAGCCAGCTAAGCAGGTGGATTTGTGAAAATGGGAGAGAAGATTTGTGCCTTTACTGGCTTGTTTGCTGCTGGGATATATCTGGGCATGCAGGATTTCCACAGCGCCAGGAAAGGTGTATAAAAGGGCTTAGTCTAAACACACAACCAGGAGCACCAGAGCGTTTGACTGATGGCCTAAATATTGTCAGTGGAACAAATAAAGAGAAAAGGTATCTAAAACTTCTTCCAAATCCACCACCCAAAGCCCATCCTACCAAACAAGAAGTGTTTTTAGCAGAGAGAGTCACGAAGGTCTAGGCAGAGGATCATGGTCAAGTTCAACCAGCATTTCTCAGGGTAGGAACACTGCCAGCTGACAGTATGTGGAAGAGCAACTTTCAAAAAGAAGGAGACCATTCTGTTATGAACTTTATTCCACTGATGCTTCTGATGATCCTATTAATTTATCTTTTTTCAATGTTTGTTTTCTTTAGGTGAAGAGCGAAGGCCCCAAACTGGTCCCTTTCTTTAAAGCCACTTGTGTCTATTTCGTCCTCTGGCTTCCAACTTCCAGCCCCTCCTGGTTCAGTGCCCTTATTAAATGTCTGCCCATCTTTTGCCTGTGGGTTTTCCTTCTGGCTCATGGAATTAACTTCTTAGTATCACACCGGAGTGCCAGCCGCATCCTAGCGGGACTCATATTTTCAGCAGTGGGAGACGCCTTTCTCATCTGGCAGGAGCAAGGCTACTTCATTCATGGTGAGTAGAGTGTCAGTCCTAAAGGGATGCCATGGAACCCAGCTGTTAGCCTCTTTATTTAGTAATGAGTTGCTGGGCCACATGTTTTATTTATTCATGTACAGCTTAAGCCCCGGGCACTGGGAAGCACTCATCCTGTGACCAAAATCCATCGTGGTTAGAGGAATCACATCATGCATGAGTCTTTCTCCTGAGCTTCTCTTGAGGTTAGAGAGGTAATTGGGTCAGGTTTGGTTTCCTGGCATGTGTCACAGCATCTGGGCTGGCTGGAGTTGAGAAGGTGGCATGGCAGAATCCTTGGGGAAGAAATGAGAAGGAGATGCTCATGTCACTTGTCAGCTCCCATGAAGCTTCGGGAAGTATTTACCTCCTATCTCTCTGCAGGGAGATCTATCAGCCCTTTGCTGTAAGGATTGGGAATGGGACACATTGTGCAAAGGTCCTCGGTGGAGAACAGGTGGAGAGGAAATTTATGTTTTGCTAGACAAGCCCATAGCCTGGGGGAGGCATTAAGTGGATGACAGAAACCAAAGCAGAAGAAATCTTGTCCTACTTGCAGGTTCATCAGTGTGAATCATGCAGCCTGTTGTACAAGACATGTCTGTTTTGCAAAACATTTAAATGATGATCAATCAAGGACAAACCTTACCACAGTGGTCTGTCTTCTCTACAGAAAGATCCACATCTCTTAGAGCAAAATGAACTTGGTTTATTTTGCTAGTTTGCAGACTGGAACATAATGATTCAGATTAATCATTTAAACCACGTTGAACCTGCCTGCAGCAACGCTCTCCCTGGCCTTGGACTGTCACAAGAAATCAGCAGCAGTTGAGTCCTTCACTGAACTGACTGGTGGGGTTTCTGAAGTTAATTTAACCAGCACAGGGATCTCACATAACACCCACCATGAACTGGCTGCTGTGACTGTCCCACTGGAAAATGTGATGAGATGAGGGAACTTTTCTGACTTATGCTGTTGTCAGCTCTGAAAGTCAAAGGCTTTTTTTTTCCCCTCTCTCATGAGGTTAGTATTTATTCTGGGATTCCCACAAGCTCTTTCTTTATGAGAAGGAAGTGTGCAGTGCCAGATATGAAAGGCCAAATGCTCTGAATCTGGTTTTAATCCTCCTTCCTAAGGGCTTATCCCCATCCCATTAAAAGTTCATGAAAAATATTCACTGATTTTGGTGGGGTTTGGATTAGAGCCTGAGGATTGGACCTTTCTGGCTGAATCTGGGCCATGTTACTGAGGAGCTCCGGCTTTCTCAAGGTGCCATCCCTTCTGTGCTGAGTGCTGACATTCCCACCGATGGGCCTCCTCCCAACAGGAGTACCTGGCTCAGTCACCTCAGCCCAACTGGTTTTGCCTCCTGGAATTGCTCCTTGAGCTGTGGCTTGGAAAACATTCAAGGTCCAGTTCTCCCCATGACCATTTTCATATACGGACTGTTCCGCGCTTCTCCATTCCTGTGTAGCTGATACATTTCCAAGTTCTGTCTCCAGTTCAGTGCTAGAGGAAGGTTAACCAGTCACAGCAACTCAGCATCTGGTTGATGTGTTTTAATCTGCAAATGAGTCAGATTTTCAACCCTAGCCTCACAAATGAGAAGTTTTGCTTTGTGGGTTTAGACACATTTTTTCTTCCTAAGGACAAGCAAAGCTCTGCTGGAGCATTTTGAAAATCTCAGCCCACTGAGCTACTGCCTTCTGTGGGGAAGTGTTAAAATTTGCATTTCAGATATAAGCAGATAAAATGCTCCACTTCATCCTTCACCTTGCCTGCAAAATGTATTTTCTCCCATTTAAAACTCATCAGATTGCTGTTGCTGACAACTGACAGTATTTTTGACATCATCAGTTGTGGGAATTTGAAGTTACAGTAGATAAGAGGAAATACTGGATAAAAATGTACATTCTGTTCAATTTCTGCAGTTTTTGGACTGAAAAGGGTTAGAAACTGGGCTCATTTGAAAAGCTTTTGAGACAATGAGTTTATAAAAGGACGTTTGTTCATTACTTTATAGGGAAGTGAGAGCCTGGGAACCTACTTCTGGCACACTTGACTTTTTTTCATTTTTGCTGTTTCGGTCCACTAATACTATTTTCTGACTAGTGTCCTACTGCATGTAGAAGACACTTTACAGTGTTAATATCCACCTCCTTTGATAGCAGGCACTTAGAAGCAATTTATGCATTTGGTGAAGAAGGCAGGAACTAGCAAAAAGACCTTATTGCCAGCCTGAGGAAACCCAGGGGAAGAAAGTGGACAGAGAGAAGGGTTGATCTCCCTGACGTGGTTGAGAGGACCAAGCCAAAGGCTGAGAAATGCAAGAGAAATGCACCCCCTTCCCTGTGCAACCTTCACAGGTTTCCCCAGTTCCTGGCTTGATTTGTGGGTGTTGAATGAGTAAACCTGGGAGCTGACTCCCTTGTTTGTGACCAGCCTCACCATATATCATATCATACCATATCATATATCACTCCTCCTGCCTTTGTAGGCTCTGTTTGCCCGCCACATCCTGTCGTCTCTTCCTCCTCCTCCTCGCTGTCAGATGCCTCCATGAAGGACAACACATTCTTCAGTTCCCTGTTGCAGAATGCTCCATATAATGCCATTGAAGGAAAAAACATTGCTCACGGCTAGGGCGATAAACCTTTCTTCTCCTTACCACCTGCCTGGGCTCTAACCTTTCCTGCACTATAACCCTGTAAAAAGCTCGTCCTAAATCCCTTCTCAGTTTCTTCAGTGCTGTGCCCGTGAGGCACAATACCTCTGTGAAACATCAGCTTCTCGTTGCCCTCTTTTGTGCTTCTCTTCTTTCCCCTTCACGCTGTCCATTTTCTCTAGCCTCACCCTGCAAAACAGATCCCCACCAGCCCCCTCTATCCTGTGGATTTCCTTTGTATCCCATCATGGCTGAGCTCTCAGTGGGTGTCTGATCTGGTCCTCCCCAAAGGTAGGGAGATAATTCCGCTTCCTTGAGCTGCCTCAACACAAGAGAAGTAGGATGAAGCAACATCTGCCAGCTGCAGGTTTTTGTGACTGCCCCTTTACACCAGCACATCATGTGTTAAATGTGAGCTGAAGGACTCAGCTTCCCAGATCCTTTTCTCCATGTCATGCTTTTGAGCTGCACAAAAGCATCCAGCTCCTGTAATAACCCTGCCAGGATAAAGCAGGAGAGCCTGCAGCTGCACCATGTGTGGGTCTGGGAAGCAGAAGACTCAAGTAGCTGAGCTCTGTTTGTGGCCCATTATCTACAGTTGTCATGACAGCTTGGAGGCAGCAGCTGTACCAACACATTGGGACATATATTTGTCAAATGGATTAGTGGCAAGTGCGTAACATATGGGCAGCACCTTCCAACACCCGCATCTGGCATTTCTCAGGGGTGTTGCACTTCAAGGGGATGCCGGCATTTTATTTTGCCCGTTTGATTCCTGGTAAGGTTCTTCTGAATCTTGCAAATAGCCATTAAATTGTTGGCAGATCACATTGGTACGGTCCCTGAAATATGCCAGCTGCTTCTTTCCAGCTTAGGTTTCTCCCAGCTATGGGCAGAGATGCAGTAGAAGCCAGATTTAGTCCTTGAGTGCCTTTGGGTTTGTGGCTAAATACGGGCAAGCTTTGTGTCTGGGTTTGGAGGGATTAGTGTCTTTTGTCACATTTTGTTCCTACACTGCTCTGATTCCAGTCTTCCTGTTCCACACATGACCTATGAGCAAAACACTATGGATAGTATGAGGGGGTGATTTTTGGTTTGCCTTCCAGCCAAAGCAGGGGAAGAGGAACTACCTGAAAAACAAGCTCAATTCCTTCTGCACCAGCTTAGTTCACCCGACCTCTCAGCAGAAAGGCTTTTGTCACAGCAGAGCTGTACTTGGCTGCACCTGTAGTTGTGTTGGGGATTGTTTTTGTGTTGGGGGCTTGCTGCTATCTCCCACGCACAGATTTTTGTAATAAAATGGTCCCGAGTGGTCAGTGTAGTTCTCACTGGTAGTTTTACGGGGGTGACACTGCAAGGAGTGTTTTCTTCTGCTGCTGACCACCAGTCACTGTTGAAAGGTCACACTTTGTGCGTCACTGCCTCTCTCCAGGTCTGCTGATGTTCGCCATCACACACATCCTGTACTCTTCAGCCTTCGGCATGAAGCCTTTGGACCTCAAAGCTGGCTTGCTGATGGCCGTCGTTTCCAGCTCTTGCTATGCCTTCCTGTACTCCTACCTCTCGGGCCCCTTCACCTACCTGGTGGCCGTCTACATCGCCCTGATCGGCTTCATGGGCTGGCGGGCCATGGCGGGCGTGCAGCTGTGCAATGACCTGTGGACATGGACCAAGCTGTCGGCCTGCGTCGGCGCCATGCTCTTCATGGTGTCCGACCTCACCATCGCCCTCAACGAGTTCTGCTTCCCCGTGCCCTACTCGCGCTTCATCATCATGGCCACGTACTACGCAGCCCAGATGCTGATCGCGCTGTCGGCCGTCGAGACCAGAGACGACGAGGACTTCAGGAAGAGGAGCTAGGCGCAGTGCCAATAGTCTGTGAACACATGGGTTATATCTCAGGTGCTGTAGCTGCATTCACCCCTGAGAGAGATCTCCATTTCTCTAGGCACACTGGTGATTGTTGATTTTGCTTCTTTGAAGCATTACCTTTGGGAATTACTTCTTTTTTTCGATGGCTTTCTCTGAATACAGCTTACTTCAGTGTGGAGTCCACATCAGAAAGCTTAGACTGTCCCTGCAGTAGTTACTCATTCAACTTTTCCTCCTTGGAAGTGCTGTACTACTGCATTTTACTTGTTAGTCTTGAAATTGATGCTGAATGTCTGGGAAGAGGAGGGCTGGTGGAAAGGAGCTTTGGCCATGCACTGTGCTAAAAGGCTTGCTCTTGATTGTAGGCAGACAGGCACAGATCTCTGCTAAAGTCATAGGTAAAAATTAATTTAACCAATGTTTGTCTCTTTTTGTGCATTACAAACTCAGTATGCAAACTGAAGCTATGGAGGGAGAGTAAAACCAGCATATCCAGCTGGGAGCTGAGCTCTGGAGTCAATGACAGTGTGTGGGACAGTACCCAGCAGAACCAGCATGAAAGCAGAACCCCAAGCTGAGGGCACAGAGCAAGAGGTGTGCTGGCAGTGCTGCGTGCTTTGCAGTGATCAATGCTCCAGGGCAGGTCTCCAGGTGCAAGTCAGCATTGCTGCAGGTGGCAGAACTGTAGAGAGCAGGAGTTTGGTGGGATTTCAGGGATATCATGGTAGCTAGGCCAGCGTGTTCTCCCTGGCCACGTGCACACAGTTAGACGGTGCCTGCAGCCACCAGTGAGTCATAATAGGCACATGAGGAACTTCGATTTCTACAGCAGAACTTACTCATTGTCTTACTTAGTGTACACCCTAATTATCCTTAGTGTGGCAGACAAGCATCTAATCTTTATGCCTTTTTTCCCCAATGTCCTAGCAAGTAATATTCCATGTGCCCATTAAGTTTTAGTAGCACTTTCAGTAGTACTGCTGCCTGCAGTAGCTCAGATCTTTGTGTGAGCAGTTCCTGTGATCAAGGCCCTGATTTTGGATGTAGTTTGCCTTGTATTGCCAGCTGATGGTAAACGATCCTCTTTGCACCACTTTTTTTTTTTTTTTTTTTGAAATNTTTTTTTTTTTTTTTAGAAAGCCCCTTTTCAGCACAGCTTCCTGAAAAACACTGTCCTTTGTGTTCAAAACGCCTGCCACTTCCTTCTCAAACTCACATGGACTCACATAGAACCCTGCTAGCTTTTCCCTTGCGTTGAGAGGTGCTGAGTGGGTCTCCTGCTCCTCTCCAGCCTCACCTGGAGTGCCTGGCAGGGAACAGGCATTGCCTCCCTGTGACTTCTCCATCAGTGCAAATGCAGCCAGTATTACAGAAATCGAGGTTAACCACCCTGACCCCATGGAGGCATCTGCTGCTTTTCAGACAGGGATCGGAAAGGTCAGCTGCATTATGGAGAGGGAAAGCACTGTAGGTAGCACAGCCCCGTGTAATCCCTTCCCTTTAATGCTGTTATGTAATACTGTCAGAATTCATTCACTGGCACATCGGGGCCTGCCTGGAGTAAAGAGCTAAGGGAATTTGGAGCCATAAACCATCTTCATTCATCAGCATTGCTTATCTCCTGGCCACAGATTGAACCCTGCAGTGTAGCTCTCTGCAGATGTCACCTGCTGTTACTCAGCTCAGCTGTTTGCAAATCTCCTCCTCCAACAGAGTGACCCAGCTGAGAGGAAATCCAAGCATTTGGGGTGAACCCCACCATCCTCCCAGCATGTGAGCAAACAGCACACTGCAGTCTTTGAGTCACAGCTCCTTGGCATGGGTCAGTCCAGCACACTCAGTCCTTAGCTGGCAGTTCTTCAGAGGAACCCCCCCACATCCTGAGCTTCCCTTTGCTTTGAGGGAAATGCTTGTGTGATAAAGTAAGCTTTATTTAACAGTCTTGAGTTTTGATTCTCTTTTTTTTTCCTCTCTAGAAATGAGTAGTCTTCAACTTCCTGAAAATAGCTGAGTTGCTTTTTTAAGTGCTTTTTCTTCTTGGCTTGCTTTGCTGTCCTGATCTACCATCAGCCACTGGATACTTGCAGGAAAGAGTCCTGATGTGTTATTAGGAGGCCTCTCCACTGGCCATCAGAGCTGCAGTTTCTGGTGGCAGAGGTCTCTGGGTGGGACAGCAGAAACTTGTGCAGCCCAAGTGGGCTGTTGTTCCCTTGCTGTCCTGGAACAGGTCACCTGGAGTGACCTGGCTGGGACACATGGGCCAATCACACTGGCTCCATCTCTGCTCCATCCAAGTTGCTGCAACATCTTCAGCTTTCCTGGGAACATGAGGCAGAGCCCTCAGCATATGAAGAGAGTCCTGGTTGGCTTGGAGGTTTGCTGGCAAAGGCTCTTAATCTTCAAAATCTCCCTCTGGCTCTGCATTCCTCTTTCTAATTCATATTACTTGAAGGAGACCATTATTCTGGAGGCTCTTCTCTGCTGGGAAGAGACCAGCTGCTGTGGACAGTGATCTGACACAATTTAGAGATGCCTAAATCCTGAGAAGCACTAAGCAGTTGCTGGCAGTCTGTTAAATAACTTTTCTTGGGATTAAAACTGTTCCCTCAACCCCAGCGAGGGCAATCTTCACTCTGAAATAGAGCAAACAAGGAGTAGTGTTCATATGTAACAAATGGTGTTACTGTCTGTGGCACTGCCTTTGTGGACCTTCCTGCTGCCTCTTTGCACTGTAAAACTAGGAGGTTTTATCCATTCTTCTCCTTTTCAGGAGTACAGTCCTTGAGAAGCACCCAGTCTTTGGCCCAGGAACATTACAGAGGGAATGAAGCCTCCCAGGTGGTGTAGTGTGCCTGGCCCCAGCAGGCAGCTCCTTTTGTTGCTAAGCCCAGAGGCTTTCTTTTCACACTGCTGTATCCAAACATCCTTCTGCAATCCCTGTCTATGGTCACTTGAGCTTATACACGTGCTCTAGTTACTTTCTGTAGTTACCAACCTCTTGGATATCCTTTGGCTCTTTATTTGGACTTGCAAAAGATGCAGCACATTTACTGCAGCCTCTTTCTGTAGGCAGATCCTCCTTGCACAGAATTCCCAGGGAAGTCAAAGAAGCAGTGCTAATTGCAGCTTGTTTCTGAATGCTGGTAATGCTTCTGGGCTGTGTCACAGGGTGATGCTCATGAAGAAAGGGCAGGTCAAGAAGAACAAAGCCAGAGGATTTTAATAGGTTTACTCTTACTCTCTTTGTGCTGAATACCTGGCTTCTTACTCCTCCATATTGAAGCAACTGTAAGACTGATTGGTTTAAGAATTAGTCTAACATGGCTTTTGAGTAGATTGCTGAAGGTTTCATGTTGTATTCAGTGGAGGTAATTTATATACTTTTTATACAAGTTTATAAAATTCCCAGGAGGAACTTTGCAGAGTTTTTAGTGCCTCTGCAAAGTTTTCCAGTCCCGTAGTTTGACACTAACACCTCTATTTTCAGCTTGCTATCATGGTATTTCTGGGAGCTGTTCTGGAAGCAGCAGATGAAAGCAAACAGCATCTGTAGGGCTCAGTGGCAGGTGCCTCTTTTTCTTTGCTTGATTTCTGGATACAGACAGGGGGTCTTTAAAGCAGAGGCATCATAACTGTGTTCTTGGAAGAGGGTGGGAAGTTGCTGACTTCTCATGATAGAAATCCTCCTGGGTAATTCTCCTGCCTTTTATCCGTACTCACTCCTTTTGTGGCCTTGGGTAAGTCACTTAAATTTTCTGGGGCCAGGTCCATATCTGGTGTATGAGGGCCAGTGCTATGCCAGGTTATCACAGCAGGGGACCAGGCCCTCACCCCATTCTAAAATGGTGATATTAGTCCTCACCTGCCTCACAAGGATATCATGAGGATTGATGCTCATGCAGCATTTTGAAGATGTAAAGTGTTATGTGAATCCCAAGTATTATCCAAATTTCATGTTGAAATTGCTTTTAGGGATCTGCAGAACTTCTCTCAAGGCATGGAATGTGTGACTGCCCTTTCAGTTTGCATCGGATAGAAAGAAAATGCAAAACATTTATTCATGATGGTTAACATGATGGGCTCAGCTACATTTGAACTCTGAGGAAGATTTATCTTAAAAATTGGAACTCTCTAATTAAGTTTTGCAAATGGTTTTTAGGTCTTCTAAAAGCCTTGACCAAATTCTTTGATGGGAACCTTGCATCCAAATTTTGCAGTCTGGTCTTGTCCCTGACTGTTAGCAAGAGTAAATAGAATCCAGCCAAAGCAGAGTACCTCACAGTCTGCTGTAGCCACTGAAAAAAGTGAAGCAGAAAATGAAGTCATTCTGTTCAACCTTCAGTCTGCAGAAGGTCACCTGGGTTTCATGAGGCAACTTTCAAAGGGATGTTTAATTTCTCTGATTGTAAGTTTTACTGGCTTTCAACTCAGCAGAGAGGGAAAGCCTTGATGGAATCAATAAGGTTGGCACATCCTTCTTGAATTCCTTTCTTTTCACCTGAATTAAGGAAACGGTGGTTTTGTAGCAAAGGAAGTGCTTGTACCAGCAGTCCTACGGCCCAGAACAAAAGTTGATCTAGAAATACAGCTCTCAACCATCACCATGTTCTCAACTAGGATAAAAATGCCACTGTTCACTGATCTCAATCTGGGCCACAGCTAGAAACTACCTAGTTCTTGTAGCACTAGGTGCTGTACAAACACAAATGAAGGTAAGGAATTACACACCAAGGAATGTGAGCTGTGTACATGTGAAATGGACCATAATTTTGAAGCAAGCAGCTGCAGTAAAATCTTAATATGAACTCAGAAGCAAACACAATGCAAATTTTTATGGTTTCTTTAAAATATTTGATGGGTTTTCATTTTCTTAGTTTGGAGAAAATTTTCTTAACGTTATTTTATTTTTGCTCTTACTGTAAAGAATAAAAACTCTAGACAGACTACAAATGAAAAAAAGGTGGCCAGTTGGCAGGAATGCCAAACTTTCTGTGGCTTGTACTGTTTCTGTGGTGACACTATGCTGCTGTCGAGTGAGCTACTGGAGTGGTGTGATGGCTCAAAAGTGAGGCTGAAGCACAGGTTGCAGGGGTTGAGCCACCAAGACTTCAGTGGGAGCATGACTGGGCCATTTCGGATCAGTCAAAAGACAGAGCATCAGGAAATAAAAGACACCTTTTCCTAACAGAAGAAAAGCAAGAAACCAAAACCAGCCTGTTGGGCGATGGTGCTGAATCACTACAGACATATTTATCTAGACCCTGCTGGTGCAGGTTCCTGCTGGACCAAGCCTTGCTCCTAATTCAGCTGGGGAGGCTTGCTCCAAGCCCATGGTGCTGGTAAGGTCAGGCCAGCAGAACCTGAAGCTTTGTTAAATAAAACTGAAAAACCAGAAAGCAACAACAAAAACAAGAACAAAAGCCCAAAACCACAAAAAAAAAAAAAAAAAAAAAAAAAAAAAAAAAAAAAAAAAAAAGAAAAAAAAAAAAAACAAAAAACAAAAAAAAAAAAAAAAAAAAAAAAAAAAAAAAAAAAAAAAGAACAAGGAAGGAAAAATCAATTGCCACCGGGTAAGTGGCAGTTCCACCTGCCTGAGAATGCAGAGTGGCTGGTCTGTCCTGAACACTAATCTCCATGTCTTGGACCCATGTGAGTCTCTTGCTCCAGCCCCTCTCCCACACATTCCAGGCAGAGTGCACTGAAAGATGTGACTGAAGCAGCTGCTCTCCTCCAAGGAGTCAAGCACTTTGCTGTGTCTGATAGTCTCTAGCACTTACTTTCTTTACTGTGATTGTAAAGGTCACCACATACAGTACAGCCAGTTGATCTGGGATCTTTTCTTAACACATTTTTATGCTGATTTTACTATTTTAATTCTTTGTTTGGAATGTATTTTTTTTTTCTCATTTCTTCTGTGTGTAACAGCAATTAAAAATATTAATTTACTGGGTATTTTTACTGTGCAGATACAACGTCTCCATGCTCATTTTCTGTTTCTTTGACTTCTTCAATATGGAATATGAGGCTCCTCTATGGTGGGCAGCTTTGTGCCACTGTTATACCCTCCAGCATGATTTATGCTGGAGCTGCTCAGTGCCCCACAGAATGTGATTTTCACAGTCAGCCACAGCATTCCTACCTGGGGAACCCTGAAAGACATCCTCATGCACCCCACAGAGCACATCCAACACAAACCAACCAGACACCTGGCTGGTGTCACACCGCATCCCAGGTGCCCTGGAATGTCAATCTCTGGAGCAAGCTTGCCTCTTGCTGCTCCAGCCAGTCCCACATACAATGGCCATTTGTCCACACTTCCAGGGAGAAGGCAGCTTGCTGCACAGGACTGCTCCAGGAAGACTGCTCACTGCCAGGAAGTCCCAGACAAATGGCCAAATCTCTCTCGCCCCTTGCCCCAGGAAAAATTTCCAGGAGGAAAGAAGTAGAGTAGCCTGCACATTTTTCTCTGGTTGGGGATCCAAATCCATCTTCTTCAGCTGTTTGATGCAGAGGCACAGATATTTTGTTTCATTAATCCCAAACCAGGCCATCTGTTCACCAGTGGAACAGGTTTTAAGGATTTATAGCATAGAAACACAGCATGTGTAAGTGCTCCCAGTGAGTTAAATGAATCTGCTTGCAGGCTTAATGGAGACTCCTTCACACTCCCCCTTCTGAAGTGGAGTGGTTCCTGATGGGAGAATTAATCAGGACCAGGCAGAAATACAACCAAATTATTTTCAAGGCAGCCTAAAGGGGTTAACAGGAGGCAAAAGCGGGTGATTCTCTCCTCTTCCTTTTATTTGGTCTTTTACAATTCCTTTCAAAAACTTAGAGGCCTGCTGGGAGGAGCATCCTGTTTCCTCATACCTCCTTCCTAACTCCAGATGGAACAAAAGTGACACAATATTCTCAGACTGAATGTGTCTGAGTGGCTGGCCACTGCTATATTTTTATTCCACAACCAGCTCCTGGAAGATTTCAGTCTGCATTAAAAGACCCAGCACCAATGCATGTATATTTGTACTGATCTACCTGTCAGCCTGTTCAGTGGTTCAGATATTCTCTAATTCCTTATCTAGGCTTGGCCACCAGCAGTGAAATTCCTGCCCTTTCTGCGGCCAGCTCTTTCACAAAGTGGCTCCCTCATTTACAAAGCTGTATTTACTTTCTTGGTATTGTGAGGACTTAAGTATTTCAGATTTATGGCTTACTCTGTGTTTATACACAATCTGACATAAGGAAGCCTAAAATATTATGGAGCTCCTGCTGGGCTGTCTGGAGACAAGGAGGCAGAATCCAAGTCTCTTCTTGAGTTTGGAAGCAGGATTGTCTCCAGTCTTTGGCTCCTTTTACTGCCATTAAGATACATTAGCAGAGGGTATTAGAAATATCACCTTTAACATCCTACTGTACAAAACCACTTAGAGGGAAGGAAGATGGAAACACTGGAAGTGTCCCTGGCTGAGCAGAAGCCCCACTCTACCACCTGGTCTAACTGACCTCCACAGAAGCCAAGGCCAGCTGCATTTTGAGTCACATGAAGACAAACTACACAGCCACAACAATGCTGTTCTGCATGCCAGACCAGATACAGCTAGTTCCACTAATTATATCTTGTGTTTCGACTTCTCCAAGCTTCCTGTCCTCGTGTTCATCTTTTTCTTAAGGAAAAGAAGAGGACTAAGAGCCATAATTAGTGCAGTCAACCCTATGTTTTTAGTGCAAGTTTCACGATGTTATGGACAAAAAGCTTTATAAAATTTTTAAAGCTTTTAAAGCTCTATAAGGCTTTCCACTGTACAAAGGAAAAAGTTGTCTGGTCTCAGTTTTTGTAAGAAGTGACCGTTCAGATTTAGGGAGTTCTCATTTTCACTCCCATTTCCCCCCGTTCACTTCAGCACGGTTCTGAATAATTCACTTTGGGTCTAACAATCTTTGTATTCTCTGAAACCTGCCCCCTCCCAGCCTAAGGAAAATTAGTCATCCCTTCTGAGCTACAACAGCAGCAAAGCTTCTGCTCTGTTTCACTGAGGTGGTGAAATGCCCTATTTGTTTTTTGCAAATACTAAGAAAAGGGCTAAAACTGAAACACGTGGCTAAGCAGAAGAGTGCAATTAAAGAAGAGAAACAGAAGAGCATGTAAAGTATTGGGTTTGCATGGCAAGGCTGTGGTGGCAGGGGGGGACTGCAGGGGTGGCTTATTTGAGAAGCTGCTGGAAGCTTCCCCTGTGTCCAACAGAACCAACAGGTCCAAGTTCCTCTGTGTCAACACTTTTAAGAAGAGGAAGAAAGCTGCAACAGCAATTGCAGCCAAAGAGAGAAGTGAGAACACATGAAAGCAGAGGAAGGAGGGGCAAAGACAAGGTGTGATGAACTGACCACAGCCCCCATTCCCTGTCCACCTGCACCAATGGGGAAAGGAGGTAAAGAATTCTGGAGTAAAGTTAAGCCCAGGAAGAAAGGAGGAGTAGGGGAAAGATGTTTTAAAATTTGGGGTTTTACTTCTCCTTACGCTACACTGATTTGATTGGTAATAAATTAAATTCCCCTAGCTGAGTGGGTTTTGCCTGTGACAGTACTTGGTGAGTGATCTCCTTGTCCTTACATTGCTTTATAAGCCTTTGATTCAATTTTCCCTCTCCTGTCCAGCTGTGGAGGGTAGTGATAAAATGGCTTTGGTCTGCACCAGATGTCCAGCTGGGGTAAACCCACCACAATATATTACAAGGAATTGAGACAGAGGTTTAGTTCCTGTGGAATCATCACAGAAATCAGCTACTGGTGCACAGCTATTCTAATCAGCAGATTTGCTCAGCCCTTAGATCTGTCCTTACTCCTTTGCCCTAGGACAACCTGTCACCAGGTAAAGACCACTGAAAGTCTCTGAAAAATGTCCCTAAAGAAAATCTTTTAAGTCCTGGTCTGAGGGGCTCCTGGCCTAATAAGAGAGCTTGTTTTCACATGTGGCATGATGCCCTGTAGCCTACAGTGCCTCACTCCAGGCAGTAACTATCCCTCTTCCAGAACTAAAATTATCAAGAATATGATTCTTAAAATAATAAAACCAAACCTGCAGTTAATATCTATTTGACATGAATACCTTATCTGCTAAAGCCAGTTTTACAGTCTCTTATTCTGACTCCAGCTTCCCTACCTCACTCCACTGCAAACACCTTAGCAGCAGAGAGACCTTACCCAGAAACTGCCCAGGTCAAGATAGGGAGGAGTCCCAGGAGCCCACAGACATAGGCTCCCACTGGCAAATCTGGGTATAAAATCAGCACCTCACCCATACAGTGCTTTTGCAAGCCTCATTCCTCAGCCAGGTCTGCTGTAAAGAGGCTGCTTTGAGTAACCTCGAAGAGGCGTGTTGCTGCTCTAACTGTGCTCACCTCAACAAGCTCTGTGTGGGAAGGCAGAAGGTAAGTGCTACCCAGCAATCAGATCTCTGAGGGGATAGGGAGCCGTTCTTGTGCCCCTTAGGCCTGTCAGCCTTCCCTGAACTGGGTGAGCAGCGCTGGCAGAATTCCTTGCGTCAGCCTGGCTGGCAACCAGAAAAGGCTCCCAACTGATTTTAGGGACAAGGAAGCTGCACTCCAGCCATGGCTTCAGGGAGGAGTGTGTCAGGGTGCATGGGAAGTGGGACACACAGTAATGACAGGAATTATTAGAAAAATGGTAAGGAATTGCTTTCAGTCCTTTGGGTGGGCAGTTGCTGGCTTCAATGAAGAAGTGTTGCTTGCATTGTACACACAAAGGCAGATTAGGAAACCCAATGTGTGCATCCTTCCCCTCTGCTGACCCCCTGTGAGCTACTTCCACCTTAGCAGAGAGAGCCAACCCCTGGGTGGGATGTGTTTGTGTGCTCAGCACTTGTCAGCAGGCTGTCCAGAAGTAATGATCTCAGACAAAAATAACCCTGAAAGATCTTTCTAAATATAGTCCCTCATTATTGATGCTGTATCAATTTCATTTCAAGCTGTGCCTGGCAGCCTCTCTCTCTTGTTGCCTTTAAGAGGACACTAACAGGCCTGAGGCACCAGGGCCTGTCTCTAAAAAGTGTTAGTAAAACCTCACCCTATGCACCTGGAAATGTCCATACTTGCACCACCAATTCCAGCCAGCTGGAACTAAGCTCTGAGTTACAACCTGATTTAAAGCTTCATTTGGTTTAACAAAACAGGGAAGAGAGAGATGAAATACCTGATTTTCTTACTTTTTTTGTCTTGGAAACCTTACTTGCTGTCATACAATGCTGGCAAAACCCTTCTGTTTCACAAAGGAAGAGAACAGATGTACCCAGTGCGGTGTCTGTGCAAAAATAAGCACAAGGTTATTGTCAGAGTGTACCCGTGGACTGCTTGGAAGTGCTAAGTATGCCATGGATGCAGAGCAAGCCTAGTTAGGGACTGAGAAATGGCCATGTTTGCTTCTGAGCCCTTCAGAGAACTCGTGAGGCCTGCTGGCCAAAATAAGCCATTTTAAGGGATGCAATACTTCCTCAAAGCAACTGAAGATAAATCTCAGTGACTTCAAAGGAAGCCAGAATTAGGCTGCTTTTTTGGATATGAAGGTAAGTTCTTAAAATCTGGCTCTTGCAGCTCCAGCACCTGCACACTGAGCAATCTCCTCCTCTGTGGGCAGGGGTGAGAGCCAGACTGGCCCAGAGGAGCGTGACCCACAATGCCAGTCCCAGCAAGTGCACTTGCCCTGGAGAACAGCAGGGTGTGAACTACACTGAGACATGAAACCCCTAGTTACTCAGCTTGCAGGGAATCACCCCCAACAAATCCCAGTGGCTGCACATCTGACCCACCACAGATGATCAGCTGCAAGCTGTAGGGGTCATAAGCAGGCAGGTACTTCTTGTTGAGGTGAGCCACAACTTAGGCTGGGGTATGATGCTAACAGTGCCCCTGTACTGTGGTCTCTGGTGGTGGGGGTTGCTGATGAAAGCCCAGCTCAGGGCACCATTGCTGTGACAAGCTGTGGTTCCTCAGTGGGGCCATGAAGCAGGAAGCACAGTCTTTCCCAGGATACTCCATCCTGAAGTCAGAATGCTGCAGAGGACAGTCCCTGTGGGCTGCTTCCCACTGCACACATGAACATACAAACACAGAGCCAGCACCATCAGCAAAGAGTCTTCTTGTGCATGAGTACAAATCTTAAAGAGCTTGGGTATGACATTTCATAACCTGGACCTTACTTCCCATCAGGGAAAACCCAGGGAGTAGGCAAGAATGAGCAATACACCACATTTCTCTTGGCATCTGACCAGCATACCTATCTCAACATGCAAAAAAGTACAAACTGAAAAGCAAGAGGGGAAGGAATTGGAAATCTCATTCTCCCATTAATCTGCTGTGCAACTGTAAGCAAGCAATTAATTTCTTTGTTTCTTGGTCTGTAACTAAGGTGTCAGACTTTTGCTCCACAGGGATGTATCGATGCCTTCTCTCACTAATGCCACTAAATTGTAAATTGCTTTCGGTATTTGGCTCCCAAAGCACTTTGGAAACGCATGATTAAATTACACCCAATTATAAACCAAAGCAGGTGATCTTGTAGAGGAAGGGATATTGCTCTGCTGGTGTTGCTCTGAGGCATTAATAGTCTACAAAATGCTCGGGGGAAATCAAGGGGAACGGCGTGTACAATTTAATTTCCAGTGTCCATGGCAAATCTTCCATTTTCAGCCTGTATTTAAACATATTCCTTGAAGTATTTAATACTGCTTGTTGCATTGACATGGGATCCCATCAGGTAAATCCCCTGGATTATAAATGTAGCACCGTGTGGCAAAATTCATTCATGAAACCTCATTCTCAGATAAGAGCTTATCTCATTCTCCTTCAGAGTTTTTCTACCATCTCTGAGGTTTGTGCAAATAAACCCTGTGACTTGCTATTTATAATGGAGGACAGGAGATCAGTTCACACCTGTGTCCTGCTGGTCCTGCCTGAAGAGAGGTAGGCTGTTATCAAAGGAATGTGCAGGGAATGAACAGTGCAAGGCACAGCCAACCTAACTTTCCTCCATTTACTACTCTCCTATGCTTACCTACGTGCACAGAGGTTAGGAAGCCACTTCAGACTCTGTAAAATCCAGGCCAAAGAGCACTTCCTCACAAGAACACAACTACAGCCACATAACTGGAAGTGCTCTTTCTCAGCTGCACACATAGCCAAAGTAACACACCTGTGGTCTAATTGATCAGGAAAGGCTAATTAGTAAATACAAATACACTATTTGACACCTTGTTACTCCTTTTAGTGTACCACTCATTCTGTCCATTTAATGTGTAGCCCAGTACTCTTAATGGGATTGGAAGACTCATAGCAGCACCTGGAAAGGCTTCTGAAGAAATACATGCCTAATCTAGTAATATATATTAATATATAATTCCTTTTCTATGTTGTTTATTACGCCAGGCATAGGCCAAGCCAAAAAATTTGTCTTTGATCTTCACCATTTAGAACCCCTGCATTCTGCAATTCCCCAGACTGGGCAGAAGGATCCCTTAGCATTTTGACTTGATGAGCCACGTTCAGTTGTGTTTGGGAGCACTGGTGATTAGACATGTGTAGGGAGCAACCACACAAAGCAGAAGGCATTTACCTGACAGGATGACCTCTAAATGTTTAATTTAATGTGCTTTCAGGGACTTCTGGTCCAGAAAGACTGTCACACAGTCTCCTATGTGTCACAAATTTCTTTGCATCTCATTTAGGGAACAAATCCCAGTCAGACTGGAAATGTGCTACAAGACAAATTACTTGTAACACCAATCTTCTGTTATGTCAAGACATGATAATACCACCCTCTGTGCACGTGGATGGCCTAAATTTTAATTTAAACAGCATCTGCATAAACTGCTATATAATGGGATACATACACATGTAGTTAAAGGAAGTCTGGTCCTGAAGAGATTGCCAACAAATGGACGAGTTAGAACAGGAGACCTTCTTGTATCTAATCCCCAGGTGGGTGCCTGAGGTGCAAAGCAGGTTACTGACATACCCAAGGCCACACAGGGAGCCTAAGCTTAACCCCAAGTCTTGTGCTTACCTCTGTGTTTGGAGATGTTCCATTGCTCCTGTGAGTCCAGAGGATCAGCATCCCCACTGTCCTTGCAGAAAATGACTCAGAAGAAGTATTTCCTCCCTGGGAGCAGGCCTGTGACAGTGTATTTATTGCTGTAGACCTTCTCTATGCCTGTGAACCTGATGTCAGCACTGCCATCACAGTAAGTCTCCTAGCTGTCTTCTGCATCTGTGGTTTAGGGTCATGGTGTCTGGGACTCCTTCAGCCAGCTGCAGATTACTGGGTGGTCAGGGAAAGCTAAGAATTAATGAACCCATTTAAGTACTAGTTTATTCTGTTTGCCTCCCTCCCTCTGTCCTTTTCTGGGGCAAAAAATGTTTCACTTCCAAAGTCACTGTATATCTAGGAAAGTACTTCTTTCCATGATTTCTTCTACCCTGAGCAACCTGAGGGCCAATTTGTACTGTGTAATTACCTTCTGATGGAAAAATAAGGCTGTTAGCTTGGAAAAGCATTCTCTGAAAGAATGACAAGTACATAGGTCTGTAACCCCAGCAGATCATTACAGTAATAGGAGTTTCTCTAAGAAGCCAAGCCTGCCTGCCTCCCCTTGGCTGGCACAGACCCTCTGGCAATGGAAATGATGTCACCAGACTGCTGAGGGGACAGACACTGTTGTATCAGTGCTGTTACAGAGATTTGCCTGTCCAAATAATGGCATGAAAAACAAGGTACCATTGGGAGTGTCTGGAGCAATAACTGCTTCACCCTTTCCCTCCACACTGGACAGAGTAAACAAAGCTCCAGCAGTGCCATCCTTATTCCTTGGCTCTGAGCCATGCTGCTCCCAGGTTTGGCTCAGCTAACATGAAGGAGGGAGTTGGGAAACACAATGACAAGAAGTAGGAAAGTCCTTTCTGACCAGGGAGTCTTTCTCCTCTTGAGTGGAAACATTTTGGATTGCTCCTGTGGCCTTTTTTGGATAAAGGGTTGTATAATTGGAAGCAATTTTTTTTCCTGTTAAGAAAAAAACCCCAGCCTTCCTAACCCTAGTGTTGATGCAGAAGTTGTGTCTAATTTCCATCATCAGAAGAGAAGCTCCTGTCAGCACCCCAAGGTGATGGAGGTGCTCGAGTTTTCTCTGTGCTGTACCTGCAGCTTGCAGGTGGATGTTGTAAAGGATGTCTCTGCAACCCTCCTCAAGGATAATGTGGTACAGGTCAGAAACAAATCACTCGGTGCTGTGGATCAGGACTGGGAATGGTTCTTGTCCTCCCTCTTTTTGCCACACCACTGGTGGTGAGCACTGGCCAAAACAGCTGCAACTGTGAAGTTCTGCTTCCTGGCTTGGGCAGAGGCAGAAATAAACCCCATCTTTGAGCACAACAGGGATGTCTGTGGCTACAGGAGCTACTTGAACAGAGCCAGCCTGAGAGAAAAACTTTTCAAGGACACCAGTCCTGGAGATTTCTTTAAGCTGCAAAGGCAATGGCAGGCTTTGTCCCCAGCGAAGTGCACACATCTGTCCTGGCCTGGGAGATTCCACATAACCTCATGCTACAGTTAATTAGTTTGAACATCTTGAAAGCTGAGGGAAAACAGCTGGTGTGATACAGATCCACTTGTACAACTTAAACTGAGAAGTACCTTCTTACAGTGGGGCTCATTCTGCAAGGTCCCATGGAGCCTGAGCTCATGTCGTAGTCCAGGCTATAAAAAAAAAGAAAAGCATATAAATTGCTGTTAGCATCTACAGAAATGAGCTCAACATCCACGTCAATATAAACTGTAGCTCGGACAGGACAGTGTTGGGACCTCAAGCATTGTCTTTGCAACCCTAGGCCACTCAAGGTTTAATCAAGAATGATTTATCTTCACCTTACAGGAACTGTAGTTGCATGCTCAAAAAATTCTGCTTCTCATGGTGAATCAAGAGCAGAGCTTCCCCAATGTTTTATGGTTTGTTGAGCACTGATGCTCCCCCTGTGAAGGGCTGGGGTGTGCAGCTGACAAACTTGTGTGCACAGAAGTCCCACACAGGCCTCTACCACCACAGGGAGGCCTATAAAAAGGCTTATCCCAAAAACAGTGAGCAGTTGTGCAGGACTTTGTGAACCTGAAGCTCTGCATGAGTTTTCTCCAATAGTCAACTTTTAAACTGAAGTGACAGCTTGTGATAAAGGCCAAGGGATGACTCCAGGCTCTAAAACCCTGCAGCTGTATTTCATCAGATGCCCAAGAAAACACTAATTGCAGGATTTCTGCTCTGGCAGGACACAACACAGAAGCTCACAGAAAAGATGTGTGAAGGCATGGTGCTGTCCCAGCACAAACCACCATGTGGCTCTTCAGCCTCACAGTCAGATCAAACCTGGGTGGGCGGGAATTAAAAAAAAACAGACCGAGAGAAAAATTTAAAATATAAGAGAGTGAGACATTGCACAGAAAATTACAGCCATTCTTCAGCCTGTTGAGTCACATCAGAGACTGGGAAAAGAACCTTTCAGACTGTTTTAGCAGAAGGCAGTAAGTGTAAGGGTTAAAATGTTGTCAGCTTTTCTCTTAATAGCTGTGCAACCACAAGAGAAATGTCAATGCAATCAACTGCTTACCGATGAGCACCTACTCAGGACAATTTCAGGTGAGATGGGTGGAACAGGAATATTTAAAGATAATGTAAAAAATGTGCCAAAAAAGTGTAGTTTACATGTAATACATGAATGAGAACAAAGGAAAGGCAAAGGCAGCTTTAAATGCCTCATTTGATGATTTTACTGTCCAAATTCTGCTACGAGCAGTTCTGTATAATGTCTCTGTCTTACAGGGCTTCTCATACTCTTCAGCACAGTACTGCATGTTGCCATGCCACACCTGAGAAGTTTGTCTGGAGCCTAAGGTCTCTCTGGGATTTTCTGGTGTTTCTTTATTTGAAGATACAGTAACACAGCCATGCTGTATGGATGGGTTATGTAGCTCCAAAGTGGAGATTGAAAAATGACCAATATGAAAAATGGTCACCTGGACGCTGCCTTCTGAGACATCCTCAGTCACACCTGAATGTCCTTCTGCTCTGTAGGAATAGGTGCTATATAACATGACTCATGAATCATCTATTCCTGCTGGCCTTACTGCTGCTGAAGACAGCCAGCACCATGCTTTGTCACCTGGGAGTATCTTAGACAAAAAGCTTGAATTTTCTAATTAATAACTAAGTAAACAAGTTCTAAACAATAAGGATTTAAATGCTTTACTACCTCAATTAGTAAGGTATCTAGGGATTTAATGGCAGGTCATTCTCATTCATATGTTCATTCTCAAGACATAATTAGTGTACTTGAAGCATGACCTCTGCTAATATTGCTTCAGCTTTAGGTGCCAGAATGCCAAGTGCTCACCGAGGGCCTGAAAGGATTATTATCCTGTCTCAGTAACACCACAGATTTACAGCAAATGGCTGTTTCAAACATGATGATTCATTTACTGTAGCATCAGCTGTCCTAACCCTTACTCAGACTACTGAATCTGTGTCAGAAATCAGAGACTCTTCCAACAGTGACCTCTGTAACCAGGTGAGGTGTGATGTGAGCAGTCATATGGTGGAACAAACAATTATTACACCATTATACCTGACACCCTAATTCAGGGGACATCTTAGCAAGAAGGACAGCAGAATGATTTAAATTTTGCTCAAGGACTGCACAACTTTGTGCTGCTCTCCATCTCCTCCCAGAACCTCTAAAAACTGAATAAAACCCAGAAGAGCTGTGATGATCAACGCTTTTTTTGGCGCAAGATGAATTTTATAAAACTCTACAAAATGTGGTATATGTTAGAAACAAAAGAAAGTAACAGCTGGCAGGTGTTCCAGCGGGATGGAATCTGCAGGCCTTACCTGAAGATGGCATTGCTAGAATTCTTTCCTCTAACAACACCTTCTCCTGTACCAGCTTCACTCATGGCTTGGGTTCAGAAGCAGTATTTGTCTCTCCTGCAAGCTTCCCACACTGTAAGTGGTACTAGAGACAGGGATCTTGGTGCATTTTGTCCAATTTTGGTGTCCTCAGCTCATGTCTAATGTGTATCCTTACAGCACATCCCCCTGGTCTGGTTCCTGCCACACTAGGCCAAGGCTGGAGTTGAAAAATCCACCACTTTCAGCAGTGCTGAAGGCTCAGTGGCAGCAGGAGAGTCCACAGCTTGCAGATGTGAATGCAGAGCCAGTCCCATTTCCAGATGCTGAACCTGCAGGGTTTTGGGGTATAAAAAGAGCCTTAATGAACAGAGCAAATTCTGTCCAGTAAAGCAATGCAGCTCCTAACATGGCACATAATGGAGACACTGTTTCAAGGTTGGCCACTTAAGAAAAACTCACTTCATCTGGCACAGAATCATCTGTGAAGCTGCTGTGAGCACTGCCCACCACTCATTTTCCCCACATGTGTAGGAGAGGTGTTTGGCATTAAAGGTTTGCCTCTATCTCTTCCTAGCTGGCTGGTGAGCTCTGCAGTACATTTCCTACAACCTGTTTTCCATGACTTTGAGTCCCTTGTGTCTCTTCTTGTTTAATAAATCCCTCCTACAGTCCTGTGGGAAGTAGTCAGGTGCTATCTGGACTGGGATTAGGGAATGTGCTTACTGACTTGCAAGATCCTATTAGTGTTCTTGAAGTTTATTTGCCAAAGCTTACAGTATTCCTAATTAATAGTAATTAAAAAAAATACAGAGCTTGCTTTTTGCTCTTTAGCCCACTTTGCAGCAGCCTCCATAATATTTGAGAAGAGCAAAAGATAAGACTGTTAAAAAAGGCCATGTTTTTTATGGAAAGAATAGGGAGTTGTGTATCCAAATACACAAGTCCTGCTCTGAAATTCTCAGCTAAAATGCAACAACCTTCCCCCTGGCACCAAAAAAGTCATACAGTGCAGCATGCCATAACAAACTTGATGCTAATGGCTTTTATACAGGGCTCCCATTTGAGCACAGGGGTCACAAGGAACATGGTGCATATGGACAGAGGGTATTCTCCTCTCCTAAGCCTAATGTGAGATAATGCAAGTCTTCAAATAGGAGAAGAATCGTAGCTCCAGGCTTTAAATTGTTTTTGTGTTGTGTTCTGATGTAAAGAAGCCTGAATGCTTTCCCATCTGAGTAACTATTTAACCTCAAGGCTTTCGTCTACCACATAGAATTCTCTGGTTTTTCAGCTATACTGGCTTCCACACTTGGCCGGTTTTTTTCCCCTGAATTTTGTGCAGCTACTAAGGCCCACTTCAGTATCTATTACAGGATTCCATCAATAGTTTAGGCTATTTATTGATGGCATCTGACAGTCTTCTGTTTGTAAAATGCTTTAGTCATATAGAGAAAGAAGCCTCTGTAACTGGCACAAAAGAAACCCAGCCAATTTCAGCATTTCTGAGGCTACTGTGATCCTTTGGAGTTTGCCTGTGGTATTGATTAGTTCAGAATCAGGCACAGATTCTTTACTATTAAAAATCTAGTATTAAAATAAAAGAATGTAAGCAACTTTCATGAATCCCAGAAGAAAAAACAACAGTTTTTTCTTCTTTTAAAAGGGTTGGTGGGTGGCTGATGGGCATATATAATTTCAAATTATATTCTTTGTCATACATTAATGGCCTTTGGCAGCCTGTATGTGAACCTTAAGTGCAAAAGCTATCTACACCTCAGAACACCTTCATCATGTTGATCGCTGCTCTTTGCAGATACCCAGTCTCTGTGTCCTTGCTTTAATAGTTCTGTTTCTAAGGTAAATAGTGCCACACTTATACTATAATTATATTTATAGCCAACAGTATTAAAACAGTATTAAGCCCTTCCCTAAGATTTAGTTGAGCTATTAATACAATGGAGTGGATTACATTGAACTCACATTCCCTCAGACATCATTCATAAGCAGAGGGATCTGGACATTGCATACATATTTAGAACAACCAGACATTAAACCAGACATTAAAGTGGAAGAAACTTATTGATGGGAGCCTTTGCAACAAGAGTTCTAGGGAATTCTAGGGACTCCAGGGTCTGCACAGTTCATAGCTCTCACATGGAACTCATTCCGTATCCTCCAGGAAACCATACACTTGGAATCTGGTACCAAGAGACACACGTGTTGTAAGTACACAACTCTTTCTAATCCTGCATAAAAGTATTCCCAAGGGATCACTAATTTAATTTTCTTATTGCTTTTGGACTGAGATAAACCAAGAAGATAAAAAGGAGAGAAAGAGAGAGAGAAATAAAACCCAAGACATGACTACAGTTGTCCATCACCCTCTGACTGAGGCTCAGTCTGTCCCTGAGCAGTGACTGGCAGCCCCTAGCCAACTCTCCCCAGTTTATACACTGAGCATGATAGTCTGTGGTATAAGAATATCTCTCTGGCCAGGTTGGGCAGCTGTCCTGGCCAAGCTCCCTCCCAGCTTCTTCTGCTCACTGGCAGAACATGGGAAACTGAATGATCCTTTAGTAGGAGAAAACACTACTTAGCTACAAAACCCAAAACACAGCATTGTACTAGCCACTAAAGAAAATTAACTCTGTCCCAGCTGAAACTAGGACAATAGTGTGAGTGACTGCAATTTAATCAATGCTAAATCCCAACATTTTGAATGAGATAGAGGAAAGAAGCCAAGAAAGAACCAAAATATTAACAGAAGAAGAAGAGGAATAGTCTTGTTAGTCAGATGCTGCTGCTGATAGGAACACTCCCATGTGTTGCACAAGCTGTGCTAAGCATGGATCATACAACAAAATCAGTCACGTGTTCAAGTCAGTTCTGGTCTAATTCAGGAAAAAGAAGTCAAAATTAGGCATGCAAATCTG
Organism: Rhipidura dahli; assembly: GCA_013399225.1. NCBI lineage: Eukaryota > Metazoa > Chordata > Aves > Passeriformes > Rhipiduridae > Rhipidura > Rhipidura dahli. The sequence goes on along the minus strand of VXAC01007221.1, from coordinate 191,595 downwards.
TCGGTGTGACTTTCAGAGGTGCTGAATCTTCTGCCCTCTCACTGTTGCTTGTGGTAATAAGCCACTCAAGCAACTTCTATGAGACACTTCTCTCAGAGGCTCTACACAGAAGAAAATCAAATTAGCAGAGAACAATCACAATTTACTGACTCCAAATTGTGTGCATGTGTTATATTTGTTTATATAAAGAAATATATGTATGTGTAGCAGGAAGCCAAGGAGGGTAGCTTGTATGTTTAAATTTATTCATGGTCACAACACTTTTCCAATGACTACTTCTTTGCCACCTACTTCCCTTGGTCACTTCAAATGTTTAAACATTTCAAGTCTTGCACTTATTCTGAAAATGAGCTCTTTCTGCAGTGCATTACTGAGCAGCTCAGAAATGTCTTCTCTAATCCATAGGAAGTTTGGACAAAAATGCAAAGCTTTAGATGAAAAATTATAAATATTACTACAAGCTGGTGATTTTCTTTCTGAAATGTTTCAATAGGCCAGACTTGCTTATTTGCCTGGTGTATTCTGTGATGCACTCTGTACTTGGGGAATGGGGACTATAAAGCTGCTTTCATTCAGGATCAAATACAGGAACAAGAAGTATCACAGAATAGTTTGGGGTGGGGCTTTTAAGCTCATCTAGTTCAATCCCCCTGCAATAAGCAGGGACAGCTTCAGCTAGATCAAGTGCCTGAACTATAACTCCCAGAATACAGTTCAGCTGTGTTTCCTAAGCAAATTGGTTTTACACAGAATGGTTTTGGTTGGAAGGAACCTTAAAGATCATCTTCTTCCAATCCTCTGCCATTGGCAGGCTCACCTTCCACTAGACCAGGCTGCTCAGAGCCCCATCCAACCTGGCCTTGAACACTGCCAGGGATGGGGCATCCACAGGTCCTCTGGACTACCTGTGCCAGGGCCTCACCACCCTCACAATATGGAATTTCTTCCAAATGGTAATCTAAACCTACCCCTGAAGCCCCCTTTCCCCTTGCTACATCCCTCTCCAGACACAGTGATTTTTCAGATTCAGCACCATGGCTCCACTGTCTTTTCTCACCAAGGTTTTGGTTGCAATGCAGTAACTGGCTTTCTCCAACACCATGTTCTCTTCCTGTCTCCTCCACTGTCCTTGATATGACTTTGGGCCTTGGCTTTGCCTTGGAAGGGACATCAGTGCTTGCAGTGCACTTGGTCTTCGCAGTGATGCTGTGTTCAGCAAAAAGCTCAAGGAGAGATTCTTCAATAACCAGAGAATCTGGAAAGAACAGAAGACATTTGAAGGCTGCAGCTGCAAATACACCTTGACATCTATCCTGTGTCTGCGAGTTCCCAGAAAATGTGGTCCAGACCTAGGCCCCTCATACACTCCTTCATGTTTTTACTGTCAGAATTTCGTATTTTGTGAAAGTCTTTAGGGACGCTCAAAATTTTGTCTTATGGTTTTGGTCATGTTTTAATTCAGCTGACTAAGTTCTGTTTCTTATACAGTGAGTCACCTGCCCTCCTTTAGTTGTTCACCTCAGCAGAAAAAGAGGGAGCTCTGGGAAATAGCAAATCTCAAAGCCCCTCACTTCCCCAGAACCTGGAGATTTGATTCCAGGCAGTTTCTCAGTTTTGTAAAGCACCAGAGGCAGTCCTTTTTGCTGTTCTTCCCCGAAGTCCCATGGGGATATGTACCTAAGATCATGACAAAGATGGTAGAATCAAAATTAGGTACTGCTACGAAGGAAAATGCTCTCTCATTTGTTACAGAGTAATATGGGGGCATGATAAGGATGTCCTGCACATGATAATAAACAGGTTCCCAGTACCTGACGAAGTCTCAGGAGGGATGGGGAGACATTATTTACTAGGGCATGCAGTGTCAGGACAAGGGAGAAAGGCTTCAAACTGAAAGAGAGTAGGTTTATATTAGATATTAGGAAGAATTCTACACTGTGAGGATGCTGAGGCCCTGGCACAGGTTGCCCAGAGAAGCTGTGGATGCCCCATCCCTGGCAGTGTTCAAGGCTTCAAGAAGGATGGGACTCTGAGCAACCTGGTCTAGTGAAAGATTGGAACCGGATGATTTTTAAGGTCCCTTCCAACCTGAGCCATTCTATGATTCTAAACATAGTAGGTTTTTTTCTTTCTTCTATTTTTTTTCACGCAGCGTGTAGTTTTAGAAATCACAATTCTCTGCTGACATTCAGGAAAACCAGCTCTCCCTATACCAAAGCTTTGATGTGGATGTATTTTTACTGCAGCCCAGGTCTCCCAAATGTTCAGAGTGGCAGACACAGCCCCCGTGCTCCTGTTTGGCCAGGCGGCGGAAAGAGGCTTTTTGCCACACCGAACGCCCATCGGGCGCCATCTGCCTGCCAAGAGACGCACTTTTCTGCTTCTATTCATCATTTCACAAAGGGTGTTTTGCTTGTTGCTCATGACAACAACGTCTGAAGCAAAAGCTCAGGCCAAAATTCTTGATCACCGACTTAGAGACTTAAAATCAACCAGTACGACTGTTCGATTTTCTCTCCTGGGGGAACAGAGAAGCAGAAGGAAGAGGTTTGGCTTGTGCACACAGATGAGCCTGTAAAATGCTGCTGGGCCAGGTGAGACCTGGTGAAGCACTGATTCTGCAGGTGTTTGTGTGCACCTGGTAAAGAGCAGGAAGGACACGGGGTGGCTGTGTCCACTGGCTCCTCTGCCCCGCTGCTCCTCTCCCAGCCTGTCAGTGAGGAGTCTGTGCAGGGTTCCCTGCTTCACTATCCAAATCCTTTTCAAGCCCCTCACCTGACAAAAAAGACTGAGGCAAGGAAACAACACACATTGCAATGAACATAATTTCCAACGGTGTCCCTGAATCCTCTGATCAGAGTTTCCTGCCCTAAGATGTCTAAGGTGTCAGGATTTCTGGCTCCTACTCTGGTAAACTGATCCATGGACAAAATGAATTCGGTATTATGTGATCTGTGCATCTGCCTAGATGAACCACATGGTACATACTGAAGATGTGCATTCACATGCAGAGGATACATTTACTGATTACTATGGAAATCAGAGGCCAGGAGAGGGAGAAGGGTGGGTGGTGAGAGTCCAACCTTGTGGGAAAGAGTGCGAGCCTGCAGGCTGAGAAAATGGGTTAGCAAATGTGAAAGCATCTTCACAGGAGACTGCAAAGGAAAATTTTGACAAAGCCAAGATCCAAAGCCAAACCTTAGTAAGACTGAGACAGTAGTAGTCTGGGAAAGATATGATCTGTTGTCTGATCTGTCCATCTGTTTGTCCTTACTTAGAAGCCCCTTTATCAACACCAGGCCAAGTCCCATTAGGGTTTTGCAGCCTTTCATTATACTGATCATACCATGGGCATTTTACCTGTTTGCCTTCTTGAGCCATATTCCTTCTACCTCTGCATCGTTCAGGACAACACAGCTGGTCAGGATCCCCAGTTAAGAGTATGAACATCACACTCTTTATGGTTGAAAATGTCACAGAATCATAGAATAGCTCAAGTTGGAAGGGACCTATAAAGATCACCAATGTCAATTCTCTGCTCCTTGCAGGGCTACCCAAAACTAAATCATATGACTAAAAATCAACCAGACACTTCTTAAACTCTGACAGGTTTGGTACTGTGTCTCTGGAAAAAAATCCCAGTGGAAGCATATGAACAAAAAACTGTTCAGAATTGTCAGCTGAGCACTTCAAACACCAAGGAGGTGTTTAACAGCAGGGAGATCTTCTAACAAAATGGACTGATCACAGGATGAAAGTGGTTTAGTAAATTGGAAGAAGTCCTGGGAAGAAAGGGGGATGAAAAAAGGCTGTTCTTAAGCAGTTTTTACCCTCCTTTATGCGTGTTCCCTGAAGGGAATGCAGCTATAGGAATCCAAAAGCTGAAGCAGAAAACTGCTCCTTGGCACTGCTCCATTCCCACAGCTGGTCCAGAGGAGCTGTCACACCATCCAAATGCTTCCTCTACTGCCTACACAATATTTGTATCTGAACTTGGACTCTGATGAGCAAAGATGAATCAGTAACTATGGTACCAGACCACAGTTCCACTGTGCACAGGAGTCAGAGGCAGCTCAGACACAGTTTCCACGTTAGCTGTGCCACAGAAGTGGCTTTCTGTCACAGAGGAGTGACCAGGGATGGCCCCTGCCCCACTCTGTCCCTTCAGACCACCCTGGCCGTGGCCCACAGAAGGCACTCAGACACCAGGCCTGGTCCCCATCCTGCGGGAGCCTGGCACAGAAACACAGGACCAGCCTCACAGAGACACATGTCAGGGATGGGCACTAGGGCAGATCCATCCTCCATGTGAGAAAATCTGCCTGCCCTCACAGCTGAGCTTCTTTTGGTCCCTGAAGTTTCCTTCCTACCACACCACCAACAGAATGTTCAGAACCTGTTACTGAATCTGTGAAGGATACACTGCTCTAATTTTATCCTCCTCCTATGTAGTTCATTTCAAAATGGTCCTGAAATGCATTTAGGGGAAAGCACCTGGGCATAGTTCAAAGCTGGTCCACATCTAATAGAAGTCATCACAAAGACTAACAGCCACTAAAATCCACACCCTAACTTTGAAATTCTCCTCCAGCCTATACAGAGCATGAAGCTACCCTTTCCAACTTTTCTTCCTGGCTTTCTTAACAGCCATGTGTATTTCTGTAAAGATCACAGACTTAAGTTTACAACATCAATAATGCTACTGCAAAATTAATTAACAAAACAAATGTGATATTAAATATTTACCAGCCTCATGGTTCTGCTGCTGGTCCTCAGCAGACTGCAGTCAAACGTCCCATGGGTCACTTAAAGAATCAGGATAAGAATACATTAGAGCAACCCTGACTAAAATAAAACACATGATACAGTTTACTACCCTGGTTTAGGTGACAGGTGTAAGGATTTAAATGGAATATTTACTGCTTTATGCTTCTACCACTTCATACAACAAAGGGAAGTCTTTCATTATTACCTTTATACTAGTAATAGAAGGTACAGACTAACAGCTTATTCCATGTTAAACAATGAAAAGACTGCTGATCAGTGTTATTTTACAAGCCTCCTAGGTGTTCCAGCAAAACAGCACTGCTACACTGGAGAGTTCACAGAAGAACAGCGTAAAGAATAAATATTCCTCCTCCTCTTCCTCTCTCGAGTCATCCACACTTACCTCCCACATCTGCACTGGCACTGCTGTGCTGCCCATCAGGGTCACTGCCTTGTGTAGCCTGTGATCACTGTGCCACCTCCCCAGTCACTCAGCTCAGCAGCATTAAATGGCAAGCTCTGCTCTCTCCCCTTCTTGCCTCAGGGTGTACTCCGGAGACTGCTCTATCACTCATCCATCCTTCATCCCCTCCAGGGTGACACCTTCAGGAGTTAGCTCACGCTCCAGGCAAGCTTTTCCCTTCCCCTTCACTTGGGCGTTCTTGAGATTGCTGACAAACTGAATTGGAACCACTGGGAAGTGGGAAGGGATTGGCAAGAAACAATGGCACATACCAGCCATTGATGTTATAAATCAAAACAGGTGTCTTTCCAGGATATAACATGGGCTCCTGTGCAAGACAGATGCCAGGCTTGGGACTTTATTTCCAGTGTGAAAAGGAGGTCTTGATGCTCCTTTGCTTGCCTGTCACACTAGATTCACGAGGCTGTGGATTCCAATTTTGTCAGCCCAAGTTCTGGGGTTTTGTGTTCTTGCTTTATGGATTTTGCAGCTCAAACCTTGCTGTCTCACATTTGATCCACCCACTGTGCAAAGATGTTTACTTTCCATCACTTATGATCAATGAAGAGCAGAGTGTTCTGTACTAGATCTCCAGTCTTAACACCTGAGTCTTTCAACTAACTGGGCTGAACACCCTTAATTTTCACAGTGTGGGCCAATCCATCATTCATCATGAATCATCATTCATACTTATCATCCCTCTTTGACTCTTTCCCATTGAACTTCTAAGGAAAGCTTTGCAAATTTTTTTGCCAGGGGGATTTCAAGCATTGCTGTCTGTTGTTCAGTCACTTTCAGTGGTTCCAGTTCTGTCAGGAGTTAGGGAGTACATCTGTTAAAACACCAAAAAGACCAACATTCAGGCTGTTATTTTTAGTTCTTGATATCCAAATTCCCACACTAAATAGCAAAATGTCAGTGAAAAACTTTTGATTTCTCAGGTGGTAGCAGAAAGATCAATTCACTCCTTCAACTTCAGTAAAAATTAAGTTAGGTACAGCTCATAATTCTCACTAAAAGTTGCACATAATCCTATAAAGCTGATTATCAAAGACACACCACTTTTCAATTCAGTTCTCCTGCCCCAGCTCTGCTCTTTTTCCTCTCCTTGTCATTGTAAAGTAAATGGTTTCATGCAACTGCAGATGACATCTGCAAGCATACCTGGAACCATTTGACAGGTTGAAGGGCAGCCATATTACTACTTCACCTGCCAAGAATGCTGGAATGCCTGGCACAGGATCGCTATTTGGTTTAGTAAAGCAACCTACCACACAACCAACTAGCCTGTGCCCAAGCCCTGCCTAGGGTTTAATCAAAAAGCTAAGTATTATACTTAAAAGATGATGCTTATGGCAAAGCTCTTCTTGAAGAGATGGTCCTGCTGCAGTAAAAGGTGAGGCAGGTGGGCAGCATCACTGTTACTCAGCACTGATTAAAAGCAAGTTGGCTGAATAAAATGTGGTTGGTTTTCTTTCAAGAATCAGACACACATTTGGCTGCTCATAGGAAGCACATGCAGATGGAAAAAAAAGGTCATCTCATTACACCCAGATCCATCCAATTGCTCCAAAGTGTTACAACAGTGTTTGAGCAAATTTCACTTGCACTATAAAAGGACAGTGCCAAGGTGCATTTTATCATCCCCATCTTCTCTGCTAAAACTGGTCCAAATTCAATAGTGACTCACACCCCTTCTACACTGATGTCAGCGGAGAATTTGGCTTATTATGTGTAATAACCAGGCTTCAAACTGAAATCTGCTCTCTCAAAAGGTGTTTTCACATAGGTGCTGAGGGATAACTGAGGGTTGGTTTAGGACTTGGAGAAGTTAGATTTCTAACTTCTAATTTGGGTTTGAGCCCAAAAAGACGAGTGAATCATGGATTTTGCAGAGACATGTAAGAAAATATGGTTACAGGTTGGACCACCAATTCTGACCCTCAAATGATTGTCTGCAGCTGATGTTGACATTATACAAAGAACCTCATGGGTCTGAGAAAGAACATTACCTATCATTCACTGCACCACAGAGTTTCCTGCCAGCCACAGAAGACTGTAGGTGCCTAGGTCTGCCCCATTCCCACTGGAAATGCATGGCATATGTTTCAAACCTTTATGCTTTGTGTTATTTTTTTTCAGGGAATGCAGGGAACACAAAGGCTCTCCTCCATAATAAGCACGATGCTTGCACCTTTGAAGACACATCCTTTTTGTGCTGTGGGCTCAAAGGGCAAGAGCCACAGAGCTCAAAGTCAGCAGGGGATAGATTTGTCCATCCTGCTTCACCTCCTTCTACTTGCAGCAAATCTGCCCTTTGCCTAACTTCAAAATTCTTACAAGTTTGGTTGTTGGTAACTGACCTAGCAATAGCCAAGCCAGACCTCTAGAGCTTATCTTGAGTCATGGATAAGGACACCATGCAGGTGGCATCAGTGTAGGTACAGGACACTGCAGACTTGTTATCTGTGTCATCTCAGGAGCAGTATTCAGATGGGAAAGAGAAAAAAAAAATCCATGGAGGACTAATAAGCAAAACCTCCCAGTAGGCTGGGCTGGTAGGGAGTGGGTATGACAAATGTATTAGTGCATTCCTCTTTTTATTCGTGTTTACATCAGTGGTTTTTTAATCACTAAAGAAACTGACCTGTTGAAAATCCAGAATCTCCGAGGGCAGAAATTTTGAGGCCAAATCCAATTCCCCCTCCTTCCTAAATGTTCCTCACAGCCTTCCTAAAGCCCCAGAAACAGACAGAAGTCTTTCCACTGATAGTGATGTATGTTGGATCAGGTGCATTCTTGGCCTAAGGCATAAAAATGAAGCCACCTTTCTTCTCAGAGACATCCTTTTATTGTGATGTTCTGCATTGGAAGTGAGTATTCCCCCTGCACTGCACAAGGAATACAGAGACCAGAGAAGGCTGAAGGGAAACTGTTGGATTTAAGACTCTGAAGTACTGTAGAAGAGTTTGACCTGGCCTGACTGGCAGATTTGCAAACAAAGGATTGCCTGAGAGAAGAGGTGAATTAGGGTGAACGAAGAATTAAGGAAATGAGAGAAAGGGACAGAGCAAGGGAAAGAAAAGAACAGAGGAAGGGCAGTATTTTTGCAAACATGGGGCATCACAAATTAAACAGGGATGAACTGGGATATGTGTCCTGAATAACATTATGAATTACTAAGATTTAGCATTGGTTTTACCTGAATGATGCTTGGAAGGAAGGACACTGACCTGTTGGAGCAAGTCCAGAGGAGGTCAACAAGTTAATTAGACAGATGGAGCACCTGTCCTGAGAGGAAAAGCTGAGGGAATTGGGATTGTTCAGCCTGGAGAGGAGAAGGCTTCAGGGTGACCTAACTGCAGCCTTCCAGTACCTGAAGGGAGCCTGCAAGAAAGACGAGGCAAGACTATTTACAGTGGCAGTAATATAGTGACAGGACAAGGGGGACTGGCTTCAAACTGAAAGAGAATAGGTTTAGATTAGATATTAGGAAAAAAATCTTTACTGTGAGGGTGCTGAGGCACTGGCAGAGGTTGCCCAAAGAAGCTGTGGGTGCCTCATCCCTGGCAGTGTTCAAGGCCAGGCTGGATGCGGCTCTGAGCAACATGGTCTGGTGGAAGGTGTTCCTGCCCATGGTGGAATGAGATGTTCTTTAAGGTCTCTTCCAATCCAGGCCTTTCCATGATTCCATGACACACAAGAGGTATTAAGGCCTCACTATGTTAAACACAAAACTAAGTAACAAAAATAACCCACTATCTCTTTTCCATGTTACATTAGGGCTTGTTTTGCTTTTAACTTTAGCTCAGAATATTGCTTTGTCTCCTAAAACTGAAGAAGCAGCATTGGAATTAATGAATGAATGAGTGAAATGGAACAGAGGCCTGTTACTTAATTTCTCTGTTTATTTTAAATCATGGTTTCTTTTCCTGTCTGCTTTATGGAAGAGATTAGATTAACCTTGCTTTATTTTACTTACTGTACTTCTTACAACTTTACATCCATCACAGATACCACTCCGGAATGAAATTCTTTCATTAGCAGCTCTCTACACACTGACAGGAATGATTTGTGGCTTTTTGTGATAATATATCTCAAAAAATAAAGACTCATACGATCTTTCTGTCACTTTAGACAGTCACAGATCTGTCATATGGGAGAGATTATACATGATGGAAAGGCTTATTTACTTATGCATTAAAGGTCACATTCTTCCAGCCCCAGCCAAATCACTCAATTGTGAGTTTTGCATAACAAGAACTGCTGCATTTAAATCAATAAGGACAAGTTTCCAGCAGCTAAAGTGAACAGCAGCTTTCCCACTGATCTGACTGATCCATGAAAAATCTTTAAAAACAGTGAGGATGGATATAGGTAACTGCAGTTTGCACCTCTTTTTGTTTACCCTGCTTCTGGATATGGAAGGTGACAGACTGCATTTCCTTGCATGAGGTGAATGAATATTCCTGAGAGCACCTGGAAATACAGTCAGTTATTGGCATTTACTAGTCCAGAAAAAAAAAATTTTTACTCACCTTCAGTTGTTTTCAGTGGACAAGGTTTTCTCACAAATTCAGGAAGGCTTTCCCCAGCAAGGATCTCAAAGGAACACGTCAGCATGCTGCAAGACTCCAACAAGGCAGAAGACTTTCTGGAAAACACTTCTTTGATTGGGGAAAAAGTATGTTAGTTAAGAACAGCAAGGTATTCTTTGCAGGATTTATTTACCAGGAATGGGAAATAATAACCAGAAGCCCCAAACCATAAAGTCACACAGAGAACTGCTTGTCACCCAAGACTCCTGAGAGAGAAAGATCTGTGCATCAGGAAGGGTGCTAGCTGTCTGTAGGAGGCTGCTGATCAACTCCTTGCTTCTTTCCTGAATTTCTGCTGGATTTTGGGTGAGTAATTTGCTCTTTCTGCATATGTTTTGTCATCGAGACAATGAGAAAATGGGGCTGCCTTGCTGCGCAGGAGTGCTGTAAGGTGCTTTGATGCCAGATGTCATTCAAGAAGACATCACAATTGGGTGTATCAAAAAGCCCATTGGAACTTATTCTGTCCTGCACAAGCTGCTTTAAACTCTTCAGTGCTGTTCATGCCCCATGTCTATGCAAATGTCCATAATTCAGGACAAATATTTCTGCTTTGAACTGTTTAACTGCAGAAAGCTTCAAAGAGCTACATTTTTCTATCAGAAAGAAGCCATTTAGTTTGTTTTAGTATTTAGTAGCTGTTAAGTTCAAGTAAAACCAGCTTGGGGTTTCTTTCCAAAAACTGACCAGTAAGGAGCTGACCCTAAACACTAATTTCTAAAGCTCCATGAAAACTAGAGCTGAGTTACTTTTCTGTGGTTAATAGCAAAATGTCTCCATTTTACACCAGGGAAATCAACAGAAAATTGACTACCAGCTTGAGTTATTTCAGCTTATCCATTTAGTCTATTTCACTGCACTGCTTTCTAACCAAGGACATCCCCAGCTCTCCTAAGTATATCACATACAGGGGGATTTGTGAATTCCACAAGGGCCTGTGCACACCCTGCTCCCAGTGGATGTGGCTGGGAACTGTGTCATTGTCCTCACTGCAGTGGAGACAGTAAGCAGTCTGCTCTAAGCCAAGACAATCAAAGCAAGACAAAAAGTTTCTAATAAAAGGCTGGTGCAGGGGCTGATGCAGTCTTGGACTAGCAGTGCTGGCCTGTGAGAAGAAGAAAACTACACGCTTTCCCTCTAGAAGAAGGGAAAACACACTGCACTGATGCATCCCACCTTTTGTCAGCTTCTTGGTGTGCATCACCTGGGGAGGCCATGTGACCCTGCTGTAGGAAGAAGTTCTATCACCAGATAACCTGTTTCCAGTGGCAACTCTGTTCTCTATAGCTGTTCCAAGATTGGAACCTTGTCCATGTGTGGGGGGCAGTTTGGGGAAATTGGACTATCTGGTTGTAGTCCTTGAGGGATGAGTATTAGTATTAGAAACTGCAGCTCCCTAGTTTTAAAAGGTGTTCTGTAGCAAGAGAGACAGTGACAGGGCTTAAAAGTCAGCCAACCACCTTTACAGTTTCTCCTATCACCTTAAAAATGGAATTCCCTTTACTTAGATTTCTTTTGCCTGATCAAAATTTTCATCCTTGGCCACAGATTTTTTTGAACATGAAAATTAGTTACACTTCAGAGTGGTACTTTACAAGGTTCCTTTCCTGGAAGGGGAAAGAAGGGAAAAAGCAAAGCATATGAGTCTAAATGTATTGGACTCACACAGCCAATTTCCACCCTGCCTGACCACACCCACAGAACACAAAGTATTATGACATTCTTGAGAATATATGTTTATGTACATTTTACCTTTTTATCCCAGCTGATAAGGTCCTGGTCATTCCTACCAAGGGACAGGAGTTTTCATGATCATTACTGACCCTTCTGTGTCCCTCAGCTCTCATGAGGTTGTGTAGCTTGTTGTATTCCTGGGAAGATGCCAGGGTCCCTTTACATTGGACAAATACAGCTTTGAGTAGTTCAAAATTTAAATGCATACTGGCCTCTTGTGGGCTGTGTTGTTACATCCTTAACACTGGCTTCAGCAGTTTCTCATTCTAAGAGGATGACAAAACTTCAACTATGATGCTAAAAGGAATAAACCTTCTGTAGGTCAAAGAGATACCTTTTTATTTAAAAATAAACATTACCTCCCCAGTCCCAGGTTTTCTCATGATTGATTTTGACACCATTTCAAAACTTTGATCAAAGGCAGATGATGAAACAATTTACCAGGGCTTTTTTTTTTTTTTCCATGCTAAAACCAAAATATGTGGGTCCAGGTTTCAAAGAGATAAACATTCCAAAAATCCTGCTTTGATATTTAAGTCATTCCCCAGTGCTGCTTTCACACCTCCAGGCTTTGGCTTTGTTTATTTTAAAATTGCAGCACTTTCTATCATTTCCAAGTTCAGCCAGTTCATTCAGTTACTCAAGCAGGGACTTGGTGATTCAGAAAATCAGTTCACAACTTTAGATTGGAGGTCATTCTTTAATCAGCTATCTCCTGTTCCTCAGTAAGTCTGAGATTCTGCCACACTTCTTCATATGGAGGACTTCATTCCCAATGGGAAGGGTACTTCTCAAGGGGGGAATAAATTACAGATCTCAGCTCTTTTTTTGCTTTACTCGTGTTACCCACAGCATTGCTCACCTAATGCAGGAGATTGTTTTAGGTGGATAAGGCCTATCCATTCTGCAGGACACAAGCTACCTCTCTTGGTTGCAACAAAGGTTTAACAAGATAGAGTGGCAATAAACTACTTAACTGACCACATTTGATTTGTGTTTAGAACAGAATGCTGTTACCTACTCCATATTTATGTTAAATTCAGTTGAAAAGGGAGTCTAGTGCAGGAGGCACTTGGGTTATGCTCTGCAAAACACAGGAACTGAGAAAACCAAGGAACATAAAAATCGAGCCAACTTCCACAGGCTGATGGGAATAATTCTATGGGTAAACTCCAGAAAAAGCAATGGACACCCCGGCCTCCCATCCCCCTCCAGGAATATACCACATTTTCCTGATGATTTTTCGGTGATTTCTGCTAGTCTAGGAAAGAAAGAGCAAGGTGAAAAGTTTAACAAAAACCAAGAAAAAACAGTGCAGAGGTTGAAACATCGTCAGCTTTTCCAGTGAGCAAAAATACCACATACAGCCAGCCAAAATAAACATATGCTGTTTCACAGGCTGAAGAAGGAATCCAGCAAGACAGACACTCTGTGCTCCCTTGTCTGGAAGCTCATGTTCTATTAACATAGGTCAAATCAGAAGTGTGTAGAAATGGGACTGGTCCTGTTGTGAAGTGGATAAGGTGTTGTTTATTGCTTGTTTAATAAATGCATGAAGAAACCAACCTTCACTTTTCAGTATTCTACTTCAGGAACAAGAGCCCAACTTAGCTACAGAGAAACCTGGTTTGTGGACTGGAACTCGTGCTTTCCCCAACAAAAAAACCCAAAAGCTGCCAACACAATCTGATTCCTCCCACCTATCCAAACTGACACCCTGGCCTTTGTGTTGCCTGAGTGTTTGCTTTCTGTATTCCCCACCACATTCTAAATACCAAGAAGACAACACTGGATGTAGTAAAACCAAGCACACATGGCTTTCATTCTTTTGAGATAGAAGGAATCAAAGCTAATTTACAAGAGGAGGTTTCCATGGTGCATTATTAGTTTTGACTAAACTTCTGACAGTCTTCCTTGTGTCCACTTCAGAGGCAAACAAGCTAAACATGCAAAGGAGATCTGTGCAGGATTTTTCCCCTCTGATCCCTGGAGAGAAATGTTGCCTTTGCCTTCTCAGAGGAAAGTGGCACCTGCTACTGGGACTAGGGGAGTTCAGGTCAGACATAATATGTTTGCTCAGGCAAACACAACTGTTTCTCAATGGAGAAATGCCGTTAGTAGAGAGGCACATAACCACAGATTTCTACCCCCAAAATTCTGGGATGAAGACATATGCAGAAGAGGTTGAGCCCTCTGAAGAGAGTCTAGCAAGACAGGCTCTGTCCAAGGAAAGAGATTATTTCTGGAAAACATTGGCTATCAACATACTGGATTAAAAGAAGTGCCATACAGTGACTTATTTAATTCTGTTTTAAGCATAAACAGCAACAGGCAGGTAAGAGATAAAGAAGCAGTAGGGAACACGAGTTGAGCAGCATGGTCCAGCAGGCAGAAAGGGCCAGGAACTGCAATACACAAGTCCTTTGCCAGACTGTTTAAGCTTTATGTTTTCCAATGTTCAGAGCCATATTGCCAGCTCTGGTGCCAACATGGCTTTTAATTCTGAGTAAATAATTCAGTCTCTGTCTTCATTCAGTTTTTGCTATCATCTGAGTAAACCTGACACTGCTGCCCTGCTGGGGATTACATAGCCCACAAGGTTGGGCAGGTCTAATCATAACCCCTTCTGTGACTTTCACACCATGCCATGAGAATGTAGCATCTGTTGTACTCAGGTGCCGGAGCCTGATCTCTATCAGTGCTCAAAGGAGAGTGGATTCTTCTCTTTCCTTGCATGGAATCAAAGGATTTAACCTCTTTGTGCACATGTGGAATTCACTTTGAGACACCAGAAATCAATGCTTGCGTTGCCTAGAGCATGCAGTACCAGTAACCAGAGTGACTGCCTGTACCTTATGCACAAACCTGCTTTCATTCATATATTTCTTCTGTGTGTTTGAATGGAGCATTTTTTTTACCTTGCAGGGAAAAAAGCTTCCTTGAGCTGCCCTACTTTATCCTAAGGTGACAGTCACTCTTGCAGACACCAGGAAATACGCAACTACAGACTTGGCAGAAGAAACAAGGTTATCTGCCAGGTACTTCAGAAAAAGTGTTTTGTTTTTTCTCTATAGAAAATTTATAAAGCATGACCATCTATGTGCAAGCTGCACTATTCCTCCATTGAAGAAACAGCAGGGAAATGACACGAATCAAGGTCCTGCTTTGTCCTGTCTTCATTCTCAAGCCCATTTTGCAAATGAAAATTTACATGTTAAGATGTAAAGAAAAGTCCAGAATAAAGAGATACTTTTGCAAGTCTTGGAAGAAATGCAGTTCTCTTCCCTACATGGTTATTAGGTATTTGACATTTAAGAATAATTTGACCAAATCATCTTTATCTTGATCCTTCAGAGAGCGAGTTGTGCTTTATCTGGGGACAGCTCTTACACTCAAGTGCAATCTTAGTTTTTGTTTTTACATAATTTTGATATCTGCTGATCTCAGACTACCTGCATGAGGACAGAACGTGCCGTTTGTCTGTTACCATGACAGAAATAGAAACAGGATAAAACTGCTTAAGTGTGGTGACCATCGACCAAATAATCAGCAAACAACTGAGGCACTGAGCTGGGCTCTTCCCTGTTCGAAGTGTGAAAAAGCTTATGAAACAGAAGGCATCACAGTTGGTTCTAAATTAAACATTTCGTGTTTGTTATATGCTTACCCACCTGCATGGAGGAATCCTGTCCTCTGAGAAAGAACTGTGCTGTAGGTACTAATGCTGTGGTCTCTGGTACAAAGAGTGCAGGGCAGTGAGCAGGAGAGAGCAGATGAAGTATGCTTGGAATTTTCATTTAATAGAGAAAGTAAAAAGACAAGCCTAGCAAGAGACCTAGCTTAGCTTAGTTCCTATTGTCAGCTCAGTTTCAAACACACTAATTACAGAAGCAGGAGCCCCACTCATCTCAAGTGCTTGCACACGGCCAGAGCTCCTTTCTGCTAATCTTAAACACTTCTTAAGACTCCCTCTGCTGCCAGAAGAGATCAGAACAGCTGATAAAAGGTCCTTCAGATCTCAAATTCTATTTAAAAATAAAGTAAAGAAAAAAAGAGACAGAAATATGTTAATTATGATAAGGCCAAAGAGTAAATAGGAGGATTAGCTCCAAATCTGTTAGACAAAATAATGCTTCAAGAGGCATTTGAGTATTTTGATCCTGACCAAGTGGTATTGCTCTTGCCTGGTATGAGGTGGCAGCAGTGCAGCCCTCACCACCAGACCATGCAATGAGGCTGACATGTGCTTTGTAGCAATGAATTGATGCCAAACAACCTGATTTTATCAACAACCACTCTCTCAGAACATTCCACACATGTAGAATGGGAGTGGACAGCAGGCCAGATTTCCTTCATTGGTGTAAATCATTCACTTCTACTCAAGTCAGTGAAGCACTGCCAACTAACACCTGCTGAGGATCTGTGTAAGGACCTCAAACTCTACCTTAGAGCCCTTTATACCTTGTTTGCCATAAAGCCATTCTCCTCTAGAAAATCTCCTTGTGCAGGAGGCAACTTATACATTGAACTTACCTCCTCTACGTACAGTGCTTGCAATCACCAACAAATATTCTTCAGCAGATGCATGGGAAGCTGACGACAGAGCAAGTAATTTTATTCACTGAGTCAGTTTTGACATGGAAAGGCACTGAAGAGCTGAAAAATATTTATAGGGAGTTCCACTTTCAATGTTACTCAGAATATCACTGGTTATTTTGCTATTTTTAAGGAGTGCTCAGATGGAATAGTGATACCCCTTTGAAAAAGTCGGTAGCACAGAGGAGAATATAGCTATCAAGATTTACATAAAACTAACAGTCATGTTATGCTCAAAAGCTTAAGTTTATTGCTCTCTTTAATGACTATCACCAGTATTTTAAAAAAGAATGCCAGTTCTTTCTGCTAGCTTGTCACTGAAGGAAATATTTTAAATACAGCCATAAAATCAAGTGGTTTAAAGATAACACATTTTGCCACACATTCATGCAAACCCTGCAGACAGGATTTTTACAGGTTCATGGATACAGAATAAACACAAAGATGTGTACTGAAATATTGGGAAACTTTCCCCACAGTGATGAAGTTGTAGGCGTTACATTTGAGGCCTTACCCTGCACCTGCTGACGTCAATGGCACAACATCAGTGGGAGCAGGATCAGCCCTTATTGTTCTGAGAGCTGCTTTACCTTCTCCTGATTAGGAAGTGCAGTAAATTCGCAGAATCTTCTGCACTAATAGAAGCAGTGGGTTTTGGTTATTGTTACAAACAAAGAGAAGCAAAAATTACCTTTAGTAGGTCATCAGAGCTTCTATTCACAAAACACCCATCTTTCATGTTAGGAATTCTGCATACCTCCATTTTTCTCTGCTCAGTGAAGCACTAAAACGTGTGCTTACCTCTGAGCATTAAACACAAAATACAGTCTTCCCAGCCTGATTGAAGTCTAACCCAAAAAGCACAGGCAGCAGTCTGTATCACTGAAAAGGAAACTCTGTTGCCCGGACCAGCGGTTAGAATGGGCTAATGATTGTCTAAATTTGGTTCGAGGGCAAATTTATCACAAAGAAGCCAACAAGTTCAGATTGATTTTTTTTTTTTCTTTAAAGCTGCCTATAGGATTTGCATTAATTTTAATAGGCACTGGACACATGGTTACCCTCAAAGCTTTGAAACAAGTATAAATTCATAGAACACAAATAATTTTAATATGAGATTTTTAATAAAGATGAACTAAAAAAAATTCCTCACCTGATTTTGAATCTCAGATTTCAGGAGAAACTGTATTCAGATTGTGTTCTACGTAAAAATAGAAACTATTTGCAGAAATACAATCTGTTTGCCAGATGACTAAGATGCCCAAATATTGACAAAGAAAAGGTAAAGCGTGAAGCATTTATGTTCAGATTAATACCTACTCAGATTCACCCAGCTGTCATAATACTGGGGTACACTGCTGGTAAGAATTCGAGGCAAGAATTTGACTCATGTCATTGAAATATCTTTTGCCCCTCAGTTCTGATAACATTGGTATTGGACTGCTTTAGAAAAAATGAAGAAGCAAACATGATGTGTGAAACATCATTTCAATGTGAATCTACTTGAGTCTTTCAATGCAGAGGCTGAGAAGGTTTACGATACACACAGTATTCGGTAATTTTATATGTAAAAACAATCAGAAAGAGGCAAAAATTTACTTTCAAGCTTAGTCAACATACGGCACATTTCAGCATGACAATTCAAAAAGTTTCACACTGTATTTGGATATATTAGCAATGACCTTTTAAAAAATAGCAAACTGAAGAGAATGGATTTTTTTCTGTTTTTTTTTTTCTTGCTTTTGTAACAAATGAAGCTACTATTATTATTTACAGTATAAATAAGCCTTTTTTTGGTGAAGATTATGTCCTGTCACATATGTTTAAGACAAGGCGTACCTCAGCTCTTAAATGTCAATGCAAACAAGAGCATAAAAGCAATATCAAAGTAAAATAGTATCTTTCCAGCTAAGACAGCCGGGTTACCATGTGTCTCTTATCAGATCTGAAATATATCTGAACGCAGTCAAAAGTTCTCTTGGCTTTAGCCTTTAGGAGTATCATGAACACTTATTCTTCTGCTGCTCTAGAAAGCTGTTTTCCGTACAAGCTCATGACATGATGGACAAACTGATACTGTTCACAAGTCTGGATCATTCCTCCCCTGAAAAGCAAGAAGAAAAGGGGAGGAAAACAGAAGTCTTATTACGTGCAAACACATGAGGAAACAGCACAGCTAATGTGAAGCTTGTGCTCCACACCAAAGGTCTATTCCAAAGCTTTCCAAAATGACTGAGAAGTGCCCCTCAATTGCAGCCATCTGCAAGGCTGACCTCGAGCTCCATTATGGAAGTCTCTGCTAAGCAAGGAACAGAAGCCAGTGAGAACAGGAATGGGCTCTACGTTCATTTTCCTTGGCAGAGGCTCTCCTCCAGGAAAGCATCATTTACTCTTGTACTACCTGAGCACCTGTACTCCAAGAACCCTTCAGTGAAAAGCAACTCCCACCCCAAAGCCCTAGAGAGATAGATGGGAGCAGGGGAATAAGAAGGGGAAGTAGCTTATTCAGGACTTCACAGCTGCACTAGGGACTGAATTTGGGACCAAAGAGGGCCAGACCAAGCCAAACCAGCCCAGACAACTGATGCAACTTTCCCATTCTGCAATGAGGACTCCTTCCTCTGTGCCATCCTGTATCACGCTTTTGGCATGTTTGCCAGAGAACCAGGGATGGCCAGCAGGATTTTGGAACACAGAATGTTACTTTAGAAAGGACAACTCAGATTTGTAACTGAGTTGACTGCTGTGCAGACCTTGATAGCAAAAGACTCCCCAGAACAGTAACCTGTTAGGGTTCAGCTTATTTTTCAGCTTTTATGGTTCTCTTTAAAACTGAAAACCGGAAAGGAAATGCAAGCAGGAGCAAAAGTAGTTTGATTTTCCATGTGTCATCAGCCTGTGTATTTCTGCAAGTAGCATATTAACCAACATGAGTGCTAAAGGGGCAGACAGAAATGAACAAAAACAATCAGGAAGAAGTTGTTCATTTTAAGCAGATTTTACTAACATTTGAAATTTTGCTAAGAGTACCCCATCAAAAGTGCTATGATTTCTTACGAATCCCTTAGGAAGACAGTTAAACATTGTGGCTGAAGCTCACAGAAAGCATATGCAGAATTGTGCCAGCCTTGGTGCTGGTGCACAGATCCTGGGAACATGGTGCCAAAAGGAGGCTGAAATGACAAGCGGGCTTGAGGAACTTGGGAACCCGTGGGTGACTGGAGCCAGCCAGACTGTCAGCCTGAGGAAGAACATATGTGGTGCATTCCCTTAGAAACCTCACCAGAGGACATTAATGAAAAGTTGCTTCCTCTGAGCCAAGTGGGTAGCAGACTGCTAGCATCCTCCCTGGGGACTGCCCTTTCTTATGGGGTCCAGCTTAACCATTGTGGGTCACACAGCAGCCATACCAGTAAGGGGGAGATGAGCGGGGAAGACAACCTTGTCCTTCAGCCCCTTGCTCTCATTGTGTTAAGCAGCTGCTTGAAGTAACACTTAACAACGAGCAGCAAAGGGCAGGGACCTATTTTCCAACCTCTCATCAACTAGCAAAGGTGAGATACACACACAGTGTTTCTAAAAAAAAAAAAAAAATCCTAGCTGAGCATCTCCTCCCCATCTGCTCTACTTAATACAAGCTCACGGTTGATCTGAACCCCTCTGTGCTCCACACAGCACTGAACTATATCTGTGTCAGCCTGTGACACACAAAGAACATTAGTCATACCTGACAACTTCTCCTCAAGCAATTCCATTAACAGTGAGGTTGCACCCTGAAGTTGTAGCAACAGAATCACCACGGTGGCCATTGAGCTTCAGACCACAGGAAATTATTTTCCTTTTTATCCCGTTCCCTGCTATGTGGTGGCTTCCTCCCTTGCCACACATATGCATACATGACATGTGCTTGCTGTCCAGGCTTTGGCACAGAATAATTCACCTCTATTTGCCACAGAAACCTTTGAAATCTGAGTTGCATTGTGGGTAATGACAGCAAATGTCTCTCAGCACTGTGGGAAGGATGCAGGAATGATTACTTCCTCTCCTTAGTCATACTAGGTTATTTTAGAACCATCTGTTGGCCACTAATGCAAAGCCCAGTGCACAGAACTTTTCCAAGGGATTTGTGAGGGAATGAAGGGAATGAACACATTTGTTCTCTCCATACCCACGACAACCTCAAATGTGGTTTTCAGGACTAATGTCAATCTCTCTACTTCTGTGTGAAGCAGGGAGGTGCATTCCTTCACACATCTGCTCTGGCCTGCATCAAGCCTTCTTTCCCTAAATCCCTGGTGACTCCTTCCCATCCTAGACAGCAATGATCAAGTAAGAGGAGGAGACAAAGTCTTCCTTCCTATAGCAGCTTGGACACTGTCACAACCTCTAGATACTTTTGATACTTCTGAAGTCTCCTGGAGATCTTGTGGGGGGATTAAGTGAAAATGAGAGTGGGTGGCAGCACGACTTCCAAGAGACTACATGCCCCATTTTTCAGTCCTTGAAGAAATCATGCTTTTCTGTAGGTAGGATGGCGATCTGCTTTCCATCTTGAGGATTTTACCCCATGACATTTAAATGGCTTTTATCTATTCCATCCCACTCTTGAGAGCTACATGGCAGCTACAGAGGTTTCTGCAGTCTTCCTTTCCCGCTATGGTGTCCTTTAAGTGTGATTTTCCTTCTTCAGAATCTTAAAGTGACTGCCAGTTCCCCCCTCCCTTCAAAGCTAGTATTTGCAATTGGCGTGCTGTATCACACACATTTGTAAGCAGGCACCTTCAAGCCTCATTTGTGTGGTGATTTTCCTGTGTAACGTTAGTCACAGAGACAAGGTATTTCACATCCAGACATATATTTCACTGGACCATGGATAATCAGCACTCACTATTCATATCCTGGTTTTCTTTTTCTCAAGAAGCCTTTCCTTGTCTGGGCTAAAATCCACTGAAATAGCCAAATCTCTAAGCCCCTGCAGGTCCCTGTCTATCAGAGCCTCAGCAGGGCAGCAAGCATTTCATTTTTTGCCTCCCACTGAGCATAATTTCTTCTCTGAAATAAAGTTCAGCGTGGGGTTGAGGTTCTTTTTTTTCCCCTCAGAAAAATCTTTGGTATGTTTTTCGTGACATCTCTTCCCCCGACTACATTTATCATTATCATTAGAGAGAGCACTGAGACATGTTTTGATGGCACTTGAAACCAGTGGGAGAGGAAAAATAACATCTCTGGTACAAAATTCAAGTCTGTTTACTTCATAATCAAACTCAAGGTGGTGTGTTAAGAAATGCTTAACTGGAAACCATTGAACTTGTGGAGATTTTCACAGCTCCTTTCATATGTCTGCCAACACTGCAGGTTGTGCACTCTGCCTCCCCAAGCAATGTCTCTCCCACCATGGCTCAGAGCTCCTGTATACGAGACCACTTTTCATTACTCCTCCTGGGAAGAAAGTGAAAAGCTGTGGCTCTGAACTTAGGTACAGCAGATCTTTGAGCCTTTGCTTCTGTATGAACATGGGGCCAACTCCTCAGCTGGTAAGAGGTCAGCCCTTGCTGCATGGAGATGGGCAGCTGTGCAGACTTCGATGCCAGCTGTGAACCTAACGCAGTTCTAGGGCTGTTCATTAAGGTTTACTTAATGCTCAGGCAAAGATTACAAGTCAGAGGAACGTTCTGTCTTGACCTCCTCTTGGGTTTGTTCTTCCCTTCTTCTTATTTATTTCTCCCTAAATAAGAGGAAATATTACCATTTTTTTTTTTCTAGAAAGGAAACGGGCTGCCTTACCTGTCTAACCGTAACTGGCAGGCTGTTCGCAAAATGTCAACTATGCCCTCGTTCTTCAGCTGTTTACAGCAGACACTTGTGGCAATAAAGCAGCCAGTCCTCCCGATGCCTGCACTAAGGAAGGGAAAAGCAGAGAGAGGCGGTGGAGATGTCAGAAGGACTTTGGAACCTTCTTGTCAAGTGACTGCCACTAAGCCAGCACAGACCCCATCACTCCTTTTGTCCCTCCGAGGGCTCCCTTTGTGAGCTGGGTGCTTCCAGATGGAAAGCCATAACTAGGAAAAGATACCAACTTGGGTGGGATGACATGACTCAGTGTGAGCCCCTCACAGCAAAAGAGTGAGCATTGCAGATACAGTGCTAGAAATGGACTACTGGAGACTGTTTGACACAATATGTTGTTGCATCTCTCACTGAACCATTGAAAAAAATCAGCTGAACTGTATTTCTTAGTGAGATTTGATGGCAACCCTTGCTTTGAAATTCTCAATTCTAACAGCTTCTTTGAAAGTAATTTTCATTCACAGGTAGAGTAAAAATCCTCAACCCTTGGTTAAATAATTAACAGCAGTACAATAAGTGTGATGCCATTTGCTAATCAGATCTACAATCAAGTAATTGGAATTAGAGCAGGATACAACAAATTCATTGTCAAAGAAATTTCTTTAAATTTTCCTGAACTCCTTTGTATCTGATACAGTCCTTGGTTAATGACCAAAACTGAGTTTGTTTTCAAAGGCACAGTGCTACAGAGACTGTGAATTCTTCTTATCACTTAACAAACTACCAGCAAATGCTGGGAGCCCTTCTTATGCATAAAATAATTAAATGAGCATATTCGGGAATAGTTACTTGACACAACTACAAGAAATCCTGCTTTCATTCGCAGTAATGCAAAACCACTGACAACAAATGTTTAAACAACGCTGGAGTTGCTTCACAAGTGCCCAAGTTCTTCAGCTTCCACTAGACTATAACCAAACGGACCACAGCACACAGCTCCTGATACTGTTTCCTGTCCAGAGACATCAGAGTGTTTTGCAATGGGAGGGAACAACACCTATTTTTAGATAAAGGAAACAGCTCTTGTCCCAGGACAAGCTGCAGGTCTCTCAGCAGCTGAGAGAGCATCATAATCCTCCCAAGACTGCCCAGGGTGTCACATTATCCACATAGGATACTTTATAAACCTATGACCGTGTCTCTTAGTATTTTTTTTTCAAATAAAAATGCCCCATTTCTCCCCAGATTAATACTGTGTCATGGGGATGGCACCACACAAGAGGACAAAACAAATACACAAAGCAGGAGTGACATGGTAACCAGCAGCAGATACCGCAGTGCTTCAAGGAGCTCCTAGAGAGTCACAGATTTCCACGGACAAAGATGACCTTCTTACAAACTGTTTCTTATTTTTATCTGGACTCTCCCCAGTTTTTCAACATCTGTTTTAAAACACAGACAGAAAAACTGGACATGTGGTATCATACAAGCATTTTAATAGTGATTACTCCGTATTAGCTTATAGTTGGATCTTTGATGACATCAGGCTACCAGCCATTTGTGCCAAGAGGCTCTTTAAAAACATTCTCAGTGTATAATACCCATTTACTATGGCTTTTGGAGAGCAACCATCTGCTGTTTCCCAGAAAACATTATGCAAAATTAAGCAAAATTCTGTACAAAAATCAATTTGGCAAAATACATGTTATTGAAATTATGGAAGATCACCCTGGCAAGACAAACTGCATCTCTTATCAGGCTTTCTGCTATTTACCTGGAACAACTGTTTTGAGGACAGACTGTAGTTTCCAAGTAATCACATTTAACCTTTCTAAACACTGGCAAAACAGGGCTTCCTTTTAGACCTCTGGAACTTCTCCAATTTTCCAAGAACTGCAATTCATCTATACTAGACTTTAATGGTTTAGAATGGGTGAAAAAACTTTTTTAAAACACTCTTGGATGAAAATCAACCAGCATGTCTGATTTAACAGTAGTTGCTGATGCTTAACACGCTCCCTAGTTAGCAGTGCAAAAGAACATACTTCATCATGTCTACAAATGATAAGTACATCATCCCACTTCTTTCTGAGGACAGAAGAGAAGTATCTATCCTCATCCATTTTTATTCTGCTCTGATTGATAATTACAATTTTCTCATCAGGCATTAAACCACTGTAGACTTTTCTCCTTCCATAGAAAAAGTTTTCATCTTTGCCAGGGATTTATACTGATACTTCAATTTTAGTGTCAATTGCATACATTTCCTGACTATTGATTAGTACTTCCTGTAATCAGCTTTGCCACTCTTTCATTTATGTGTTATATTTAAATTATTGTCTTTGGCCTAATAATGATTTATTAAAAAAAAATGCAAAGAAGGGATCTGTAAAACTGGGGGATTCAATGCTTAAAGTTGAATACTATTATTTGTCTGCTTGCGCATGTCTTCCTACTCAATTTCACCTAAAGTGTGTTAATCTTTGCTAATGTGGTCCTTAAAAGAATTAAAGGCATATATTACTGGTAAGGCAAATGAAGTGGAATTGTTCTTGCAAGCAGCTGAGCCACCGCCAGCTTCTGTGTTCAACTCAGTCTGTATCTGAATGTAACACTTGGTAATAGAAAATCATTGTCACTAAATCTTTGAAGTTCCAAGCATATTTCAGAAGCAGCTGGGCAAGGTTTCACACGTGTGACTGATGGCCCATACGGCAGTCTCTGCACTACACCACTGCATGTGCAGAAGCCCTTAGAATTCCGATGCAACATTCATTTACCTGCAGTGAACAATCACTGGGGTATTCTTCTCCTCTGCATTCTGCATGGCCTCTTCCACTTCCAGAACTAGCTGTAACAGAGGAGGGGCCTGGTCTGGTGTCTTCTGGTCTGGCCAAGATGTGTACCAGTAATGTTTCAGGTTTCTGACTTCTTCTCCTTTCTGCAACCCAGTTAAGACAAACACCACAAAAGCTTTACAAGAACTTCTCATTGTAAATTGATACTGAAACATGGCTTTCCCTTTAAGACTAAGATGATTAAATTAATCTGCTGAAAAGACAACACAGCTGGGCACACTCAGTCCAGGAGATTGCTGCAGAGCACTGATGAGATCTTTTTGACACAGGTGGTGGAGGAGTCAATGGGAAGAGGTGACCTTGTGTTAAGTACATGGTTGGGCATGTGAAGGTTGGGGGCAGCCTTGGCTGCACTGACCAGGAGACAGTGGAGGATCCTACACAGAAGAAGCAAGGGCAGTAAGTAGGATTACAAGCCTGAACTTGGGGAGAGATAACTTTGATTCCTCCAAGGACTTAATTTCAGGAATCTCCTGAGTTAGGGCTCCAGAAGATGGGGGATCCAAGACAGCTCATTAATATTCAAGCATCACTTCCCCCAAGCTCAATTTCGGTGCATCCCTCTGGGTAAGAAATCATGCAAAGAGGGCAGGAGCCGTGCATAGATGAGCAAGAAGCTTCTGGCAAAACTCAAGCACAACAAGGAAGTTTATGGAATATGGAAAAAGGGACAGGACACTTGGGAGGAATATAGGAATGCTGTCGAAGCATGCAGAGATGTGACAAGAAAGGTTAAGGCCCATTTGGAGTTAAATCTGGCAAGGGATCTCAAGGACAACAAGAAGGGTTTTCTTCAGTTGCATCAGCACCAAAAGGAAGAGGAGGGAAAGTGTAAGCCCTCTGCTGAATGAGGTGGGAGCCCTGGTGGTGGAGGATACAGAGAAGGCAGAGTCACTGAATGCCTTCTTTGTTTCAGTCTTCATTGCTAACGCTGGCCCTCAGGAATCCCAGACCTTGAAGGCAAGATGTTCTGGAGAAAAAGACAACTTTCCTTTGGTGGATGAATATAGGGTTACAAAGCATTTAGGTAAACCTGACGCCTGCAAATCCATGGGCCCCAGTGGGTTCTACTCATGAGTGCTGAGGGAATGGGCAGATGCTACTGCTAAGCCACTCTCCATCATCTTGGAAAGATCACAGAGAACAGGAGAGGTGCCTGAAGACTGAAGGAAAGCCAGTGCCACTCCATTCTTCAAGAAGAAGACAAGAAGGAGGACCCAAGGAGCTACACACCAGTCATCCTCAGTTCTATCCCTGGCAAGGCAATTAAACAGTTTGCCCTGGATATCACCTCTAAGCATGTAGAGGAAAAGACAATTATCTGGAGTATTCGGCATAGATTTACCAAGGGGAAATGACTCTTGGCCAATCTGAAAGGTTTCTATGATGGCATGACTGGCTGGGTGGATGAGGGGAGAGCAAGGACATTGTCTACCTTGACTTCAGCAAGGCTTTTGAGCCTGCCTCCTGTAACTGCCTCATGAGGTAAACTCAGGAAGCATGGGCTAGATGACAGTCAGATGGATTGAAAACTGGTTGAATGGGTTCAGAGGGCTGTGATCAGCAGCAAAGAGTCCAGTTGAAGGCCTGTAGCCAGTGGCCTTCCCCTGGGATTAGTACTGGGTCCAGCACTGTTCAATTTACTCATCAATGACCAGGATAAAGGGGCAGAGAGTACCCTCAAGCACCTTTTCTGATCATGATACAAAACTAGGAGGAGTGGCTGACACACCCAAAAGCTGTGCTGCCATTCCATGAGACCTGGGCAGGTTGGAGAGTTGGACAGAGAGGAGCTGATGAAGTTCAACACAGGCAAGTACAGGGTCCTGCACCTGGGGAAGAAAAACCCTATGCACCAGTACAGTCAGGGGGCTGACCAGCTGGAAAGCAGCTTTGTGGAGAAGGACCTGGTGGACAACAAGCTGTCCATGAGCCAGGACAAGGCCACTGGGCACAAACTGAAATACAGAAAGTTCCATCTGAATATGAGGAAAAATATTTTTGAGGGTGACACAGCACTGTAAGAGGCTGCACAGAGTGGTTGTGGAGTCACCTTCACTGAGATATTCAAAACTCACTGAGACACAATCTCATCCAATCTGCTATAGGGGAACTGGTTTTAGCAGGCAGACTGGACCAGATGATGTCCAGTGGTCCCTTCCAACCCCAACCTTTATGTGAATGCTAAATGGAATAGAAATCCAAATGGGAAGGCACACAACACAGAAACCTGGACTTCAAAAATCATGACTGCACTTCAGTAAGCTGCCTTACAAAAAAAATCCAAAAAACAAAAAAATTCCTCCCCCTGCAAAGTATTCTGCTCTTTTAGTGCCAAGAGCTGTGTGCAAAACACTCCAGGCAGTCTGTTCCCTCCTGACAGATTCATTCAGCAAAGCCAGAGCTGTGCTTGTGACATAATTGTTTTCATAACGTATTTGACAGACAGAGAGCCAAGAGCCATATCTCTGTCTCTGATAGCTAGATAAATAGATGAGGGAGAGAGATGGGAACTTATTTTTCTATCTCTTCTGACAGACAGACTTATATCAGTCTCCTGTCAATTCTACTCTTCTCTTAAACATGGTGAGAAATTCAGAGGCAGTACGGAAGGTGAGAATTATATCTAGCTGCAGTCCAGGTCTTTCTGAGAGACACCAATTCTGATTCTCTGTCTCAGCATGGTTATGAATATTGCAAATGTGCTGTTTCCTTTTCAAAGTGCCAAGTAGCACTGTGAGCTTCAGATTTTGTGCGTTCAAAGTGATATCCTTCTGTCTGATTTCTAAAGGTGCAAAATAGTAACATGGTGCTCAGGGAACTGGCCTTACCCTTGCAGCCATTGCACAAGCCAGCTGGCACAGGGCAAAGTAAATGTTTTCAAAAGGTCCAAGAACAGAGGTGTTAGCTTCCACAACACTCCCTTCAACACATGGCTGGCTGAGTTGAAGAGAGAGAGAAAAAAAAAAGAAAAATTTTGCTCCTTCTAAAGAACAAGGCACAAAAATCTGAAAATAGTTTGTCATCTATTCTCCCAAGTCCCTCCCTATGCTTATCAGTCACTGGATGCTGAGGGTGTTCTGTGGCTACGCCATTTTCCATCCTTCTCTTTGGATGACAGATCTTTTACACAGCTTCACAGTGAACTAGACTGGGAAAGCAATCACGTTAAATCTTTTTCCTTTCTTGCAATGGATTAATTTTCGGATGGCTCAATCAGCTTCTCCCTTTGGCTTGGCACACAGTCACAAACACTTGGGAGGGCACATGGCAGATGGCACAAGGGTCGGAACAAGAGAGCTGGACAAAGGGAGGCTCAGCTTCATTGAGATGCTGTTCCATCCTGCACTGGATGTGAAGTGCTCACAGAAGCATAGCCATAGGATCCTTAAGGCTATGTCTAGCTCACTTCAGGAAGAGAGAGTCTTGCTATCATAGCACAGAGTCTGGCCTTAGGTTATTTACCCTAGGGAGAAAATTCTTTGTTTGAGAGAGCACAACTAGTTGTCATGAATAGCACTCAAGCTCACTACAGTAAATCCCATCAACACTGCTCTGAAATGCAGTTGCTTTTGAATGTGTGACTATGTGTGAGTCACAGAAGTTATGAACGCCCAATTCTTAACTCAGTTGTGAAAAATTATAATAAAAATGTTGTCAATAACACTGAGAGAAAAGTAAAAGTCATCTGAAGAAAAACATGAATCACTACCTAAATCATTTAGTTGACAGCAACAGAAAACAAAGTTCTATTGATGAACTCTGGATGCCTTTAGTTTTGTCTGTGCTGCTAGAAGTTTTATGCTTCTAGCTAGAGAACCCTGACTTCTGTAGTTCTGTACACTTCTGCTTTGACTTGAACACAATATTCTCTCTTGATGGTTCCCTGAGACTGAGAAGACTTGGGAACAGCTAGGAGGAAGAAGATTTAATTGACGGTTTGAAGTGTACCATCACATATGCTGTAGCTGAGATCATGACTCAGTGGCTAGACACTGGTAGCTGTCTCTGAGAAAGGAAAACAAGCCTTCCCTATAGCCTGAGCTTTTTCTAAATTCCCAAAACTTGCCAAATCTTGTCCCCTATACGGAGAGAAAAATTACAGTCTGCTCTTTAAAGCATGCAGTAGTCATGTATTTCTGATCACTCCTGTTTGAGGGCAAACTGAAGTCAATTCATAGCTTCTCCAGTTTTCACTATCAACTCATTTAATATATGCATGGTTTAGAGCTGCTGCTCCACTATTGCTATTAAATGACAGAAATACACCCCGATGGAAGGGTAACTTAACAAATGGAATCTTTATTTCATGTTTGGAACTCAGCAGTTCACATCCTGACATCTGGGGGTAGGGGAAAGAGACACTGCCCCACTAGCACTGAAAACAAAACTATTGTCTAACTGAAAAGCAAAACCAGATGAGCTGCAAGTCTGTAACAATGTAAATATTCTTCACTTCCCACTTGTCAGGGAGTATGATACTCTCCTTGCTGCCTTCGCCAAAAGCACGAGTGACAGACTTTCTACACTCTGAATCCAGACATGGGATGTCATATGCTGGCTTTCTGCCCATTGGCATACGGCTGAAGAGACCTGAAACTGGTTGGATAAAAGGAGTTTTTCCAGCCTGGAAAGAAATTGTCATGTTATACTGAGGTCGGGGTAGATCTGGCAGATGAAAGATGTATGAAGTTTATGTAAACAGACTGTTACTAAAACATGTAGCTGGATACTCTAGAACAAAGCAATGAAAAGAGTTGTAAAATAGGACTCTGGTACTTTAGATTAAGTAGTATCTAAGTACTTAAGACATTAAATCAGTGCAAAAGCTTTCTATCCACAAGGTGACAGAATGGTTACTGGTATATAAAAGTATACTTGCAAAAGTGAGAAGCTCTCTGCAAGCTGACATTTAATTCTAAATGATCAATGAACCCAGAGGACAAAGGCACAGAATGAGTCACTGGTTTCTCACCCAGTGAACCCCACACTACTACAGCTGGCCTGGTGGCTTTCAGATTGTACACATGCAGCCTAAACCCCTGACTGCTTATTTTCCTGCAGCCTTCATGCTGGTGAGCTGGGCAAAGCTACAACAACTTCAGGAACAAAAAGTAGTATTTGTACAGCAGTACACTGCAGAAGCTTTCTACACAACTCCCCCTGAACATCTGCATTTATAGGTTCAGACAGCTAAGCTACTGTAAGTACATTGGAATGATTTACCTTTAGGGTGATGAGCCTTAAACGGTAATCGTCTGCTTGTATGACTCTGTTAACTGTGATTTCTATTCCTTCATAGGTGACCTGTTCCTCTGGCCAGTATTCTGTGCATTTCTGTGTGCAATATAAAACAAATCCAGTTAAGCAGGTATCAGGGCAGGTTCAGCTTTTTTTCTCCCCTGAAACTGAATGTAGCATATGCACAGATGAATATGAATAAATTTTGTTTCTGTGATAAGTACAAGCTTTCACTTACTAAACAGGGACCCCATTTCAGCTGATTTTTGCTGCATCCATAATAGCCTGATTGCTTGATTAAAAATGCACAAATCAAGTAATTACTAACCAATGCTTTTAAATACACACATCCTTATTTATCTTTATGCAACTGAGGTGCATTTTGAAGGTTCATTAGAGAGGCTGGTGGCAATGTGCTTCTGTTTTTAAATTAATTCTTTTCTTAAGATAATAATGATTAGTATAATATACGCTAGTTACCAATATATCTGTGCTGCATATATACACTGATGTAGAAACACAAAATATAGCTTTTCTATTTTTTATAAAGGCTCAGTGATCTCTGAATATAAAATGATCATTTGCATATGTTTTGCACAAAATATCATGACTGGGGATGTTTGGGGAAATAGATTATGTACCAAAGTCCACTTAAAATTGTCAATGAGAATATTTCAAAGCTAGGGAACTAAAAGGCAGCCATAGCTATGAGAGAGATTGGACTACTACATTTGATTTTGCCAAAAACCTGTAAGAGAAGCAGCCAGCCCAACCTGACACTTAGAGAAACTATAGTCCATTTGCAGATCTACTTTGTGGTACTGATACACTAGAGATAAGCAAGTGAAAATTAGTAAGCAGGTCTATAAGCTGTTGATTATCATACAGAACTCAGGTACTTCCTCAATGAAATGTGCATAAAGACATCAAATCATAATAAATGCAAGATAAGGCAGCAACAACTCTACTGATTAAAGATATTCAGCCTTAGTAGTTATGGGTTACCATTGCTTTTGTTTCCTTTAGAGAGAACTTCAAAGGCTGCCTGCAAATAGAGCTGGGTTAGGAGAGGTTTCAGGTCAGCTGGGAGAGGAAAATGGTAAAACCAACAGTAGGAGAAGTCAGACAGCAAAACGGGACTTGCAGTAGACTGAATTGAAAGAGAATCCCACGTCTTCTCTGAACCTGAAGAATTTAATGCTGGCTCTGACTGCACAGGCCACTGAACTAGGCCACTGAAGAAGGGCTAAAAAAGACTGGTTTTGTATGCACTTTCTCTAAACTAATCAATATGCAAAGGCAGAGACAGGCATTTCAAGATGGGGCACAAATTAGTTCATGGACAAGGAATGACGCGAATGAGGCAGAGTCTGAGAAGAAGGCTCCCTTGTGATAATGCAAGAAACTATTTCATTATCACAGGGGAGTAGGTTTCTGCTGTTCAACAAACCTCAGGAAAAATGATGCTTGTAAGATTCCTCTTTTACACAGCTGTACACAATCTTGAAGGAAACAAGTTGAATCATTTCACTCTCCCCCACCAAATATAATTCCACTTGAGGAGAAAGACTAACAACAGAAAAGTACCTTGCAAAGTTACTGAGTCAAAATTTTTGTGTGGGAGAATCAGTGTTGTTCCATCTGCACAGTACATCAGTTAATAACCCACTGGGAGTGTGGCCCACCGTGTCTCTGTAAAGTTATTTATGCAGATTGTGTTTTTCCTTCCTCTACTCATAAACTGCAGAATCCACTGCAAAAACTGTCAGGAGCCCTACCAGCTATCAATAGCACAGACACTGCTCTGCTTAAAGGAGTGGAGTGAGATTGCCCACTCATTTCTGTGGGCTGTCTGTCAGTTCAGATTAGAAGTGACAGAGGGCTGAGGTGCAGAGCTTTTAATAATCACATTGGTGAAGTCATTGCACCGAGGAGAGACACAAAGCCTCTCTTACTAGCATCATTGAACAAAACTTTTGTGTTTGAATCTATGTACTTTGAGTCCTGTTATTCATATATTAATACAGGTGTTGCAGATAAACAGAGTGAATATAGAAGATGTTTACATGAAAGGACCCTGTATTTATGGCTGAGATTCCTGACACCATTTAAGCTTGGACACAAAATACATCAGAAAAGACTCAGCAACTCTGTTGTGATACACAGGCTGTAGCAAGCTCCAGTTCTATAGTGCATCAGTGCACTGCTTCCCAAGACTGACAAGAGGGGTGAAACACTTGGTCAGTGTGGGTAAGATGCAATTCAGACATAAGGTTATTTTGCACTCCTGTTACACAATATTGCTATGAAAATTGTAGTGGAAGAACGTATCACCTGGCATGTCATGCAAGACCAGCATTTCCTCTGCATCTTCTTAAAACCTCAAAATCCTCAAAAGATTCTGGCGCACTGACTGTGTCATGACATTTTAATGTTCTGTGCACCAGAAACTGGCAACTTTGATAATTGAGGAAGTTATTCCTTCAGTGCTGTTGCTCAGATACAGGCAGCTGCAAGTTTAAAACATTAGTGAAAACAGCATTTCGATCAGCAACCTACTCTGATGTGCATCAGCAATACCTTGACAGGATGTATCCAATGAGCCAGCTGTAATAACTAAACATTTTTAACTTGTGAAGTGTGATAACTGTGTCAGTCTTATTCATGTCTTTTTTTCAATGAAGTTCAAGGTTAAATTTATCTACTTTATAACTGTGAAAAGCTAAAGGTTTGTGCACATGCATGATTATGGGCACTAAACTTCCAGCTAGCAGATAAGCCATTATAAGTCTGTCTGTGTGCTGGATGTATGCTCATATTCTTTGGCTTCTAAGTGACGAAAGCTTCTTCTCCAAAGGAAAAACTCTCACCTAAATTACTAATCTGTTCCCAAGGGCAAGCCTCTCATACACTGCTGCTGCAGCTTAAGAAACAACATTTAGATATCTCCACTCAACCTTGATGCTAGTGGTGAGGGAGGATGCAGAGTCCAACACATGCCCAGACCACTTTCTCACATCCTACACTGCCAGTAAAGGCAGATGTGAGCTCAGCTACCTGTCTGGGAGCTGAAGCCCAAGCACAAAGTTCTTGCAACTCTGCTATGTGGGAATTTCAGCAGGTAAGTGGGAGGGCCGCAGTATTATAAACTGCAAAACAAAAAAAATAGAATTCACTTTAGGTAGATTAGCACAAACACTACTACAGTTTAATTCCTGGAAGTAGGTGGCAAACAGAAAATTTCAGCATCTTACTTTCAGTATTTCATACGCATTCCCTACACACATTCAGGGAAAGGTCCTCAATATCCAAGTCAGTTCTAGTTGTTGATTATCATACAGAACTCAGGTACTTCCTCAATGAAATGTGCATAAAGACATCAAATCATAATAAATGCAAGATAAGGCAGCAACAACTCTACTGATTAAAGATATTCAGCCTTAGTAGTTATGGGTTACCATTGCTTTTGTTTCCTTTAGAGAGAACTTCAAAGGCTGCCTGCAAATAGAGCTGGGTTAGGAGAGGTTTCAGGTCAGCTGGGAGAGGAAAATGGTAAAACCAACAGTAGGAGAAGTCAGACAGCAAAACGGGACTTGCAGTACACTGAACTGAAAGAGAATCCCACGTCTTCTCTGAGCCTGAAGAATTTAATGCTGGCTCTGACTGCACAGGCCACTGAACTAACTTCTGTTTGCTGGCTTAGTGTCTGTGCTGAAAATATCTGCTGGACTACAGATGAAAATACAGACTGGATGTAACAGCATTACCTCATTCATCTCTTCTATATTGGTGATCATGACAATGATGGGAGAGCGCTCCTGCCACACCATTCTCCAGAAGTCAGTGACAGTGTTAACTATCGGTCCCTGAGTAGCAATATACACCTTTTCCTCTCCTCCATAGCCCTGCCAACAAAAACAAGACATCAGTTTTAACAGGGATGTCCACCACAGCCTTGGAGGTTCACCTTTTAAAACAGAGAGCTATCCTGGTTGAAATGCTGACTTTGTGACATCAGGTCTCCTCTCCATCTCTCTCCTGCACACGAGTACCTGGAGCAGAGGCACGGTGTGGACTCACGTAATTCCAGCAAAGTGTCCAACAGCCTTGAGGTGACTCTGACTACGTCAAGAGCCTTATTCAGGCTGATTATCCACTGCCTTGGTTAGACCAGCTGACAAGGAATTTGCATCAAGAACTGCAGAAGTATGTTTCTGTCTGGTCTGAAACTGTACAGGTGCACTTTGAGATTTGGGTTTCAGCTAATGTAAGCAGGAGAGAAGAGCAATCAGGTCAGCTGGGATGCCTTGAAAAGATAGTGTATGTTGCAATTCTGTTTACATTAACAGGCTGATAGAGGCCAGGCAGACACATTGGGCTATGGAGCTCTTACCCTGATGTAGTTAGCATTGATATAAGAGCTGAGGGGGTCGTCCTGATCAGCTGAGGTAAGGCACACTCTGCTGTGAGGATCTGAAAGGTGTAAGGAGATAAGGAATAGTTTATCAGTTGCTCAGAGGAAAGAGACACACACAACTGTTTTGTACAGTGAGACATTTACATGCATTTGTGGCCATCACAGCAGATGTGAGTGGCCTTGGAAAGCCCCTCTGTTAAAAAGTTACCATTAAAAAAGGGAAAGGATGGTTGGTCTAATTTGCAGCCTTCTGACAGTTTCACCCATTGTCTGAAGCCTGCCTTAATTGGTCCTGTTGCAGAGTCAGTATCTCAGCATGACTCTGGAAAAACATTTTTTTGCTCCAGGAAATTATTTCTCAATCTGTTAGGTCAACAGACTCATTCTGGCTTCAAAGACATTAGAATATTGTTTATGAAATGACAGCAAACAGCTTTTCTCCCAAAACATAAACATGCATTTCTTGCACCCAGGCAAGCCAGATGACTACAACTCTTTCCCTGTTTCATCTTGCAATGAACCGAACTTCAAGATGTGCTATTAACAAATATAATGGTTATAGAGAAATTAAAGAATATTAACAGTCTCTTGCATTTTAAGTCTCTTCAGTACTTGAGTCTCCTTCATTGAGGCTGTTTATGAAGCATTTTTCTTGTTCTAATAAGATGACAAAAGAAAACATTATTCCACTGAAGAAGTTCAGTCCAGTTCCCACTGAAGTCAATGGCTGTTTCACTGATTTTAATGGGAACTGACACAGGCCCACGTTCATCCACTTTGACCAGTGCCACCCAGTTTGTTACCATTGACAAGAAACATTCTCCTAACAGAGGTCTCAGCAAACAGCAACAGTGTATATCACCAAGATAATATCAAAAACAAACCACAGGTGCCTTTTTGATTAAAATATTCAGCTAGCTTAAAAAGCAGAACAAAATAAAATCTATGCAAAAATCGTGCTTTACCCAATATCATATTAAGGATAAAGCACACAGTAATTTTTACAGTACTACAAACACAGACTTAACATGAAATGCTGTCCTCAGACAGACCAGATTCATGTTTATTGGGATCTTTGCCTTTGAAGCATAAAGAGAATGTTTAGGTCTCCTTGCTACCCCTCTTTACTGCCAGCACCAAGCCCAGTGAGAATGAAGCAGTGGGATAAAGAGTGAACACTCAGCCCTCTCCTTTCCTCAGCAGTATCAAAGCTTCCTGTGGCCACAGCCAGGGACCAAAGTTGCTAAAAGTTCATTCAGAAAAAATACTGCAATCATAATAAGGCCCAAATAAGGTTGTTAACCTTTAGAGAGATGCTTGGGTAGAAACCAGTTATCTGAGATAAGAGGTCAAAGTGACAACAGTGGGTGCTAGCAGATGCCCATATGGCTGAGATGAGGAGATACCAAATTCAGAATATACAGATCACTTAGAGATCTGGCACCTGCAGCATCTGAAATCAATATCCACTTTACAATCTTCCCATTCCAGCAAAACCAGAGAATTAATACTCGAACGAATCACCTCAGACATTAGCACAGCAAGAGTGAAAGGTGGTTAAATGCTTTCACACTTCTGGTCTAAGGTAGAGTACAAAGTCATCAAAAGAGGTGCACACATTGGGCTGCAGTTGCTGGAGTTTTAAGACATTAAAAAATTGTCATTTGAAAGCATTTCCAATAGAGATTCATTGGCTGTTAGGTATAGCTGAGGACAGTTTTGACTTCACTGCACTTGTATTTGCTAACCTGACATTTGAATCTTTTGGATTTTGCAAAAGACTACTGTAGATGGTGTTACCATCTTGCAACAGCAGCTTAGAGCAAAAAAAACCAACCAAAAAAAAAGAGGTGTGACATCGAATCATATCACTTTTCAGAGTATCTTAAAGTATGAGAGAAGGGAAAATGATAGCACTTGCAAAAATTTGTGCCATAATGTTTTTCAAAAAATCCTACTCCTGCCTACAAATAAAACTAGTGTAATAGAAAAGAAAAACACTTTTCTGTGTCATCTTAATGCCACCAGGCCAGTTCCTGATATTCTCAGTCTGCATTTGAAAAAACATCAGTCAGGAAAATAACGTTGCTAGAATTTGGTCTTTCAAAATAAATTTAATCAAAGAAATTGCTAAGTAACACCTGAATAAACACACCAAGTTCTTGGGTACAACTTTTAAGCAGCACCAAATGATGCAATTCCAATAACTAAGAAACTTATGTTTCCCTGAGGATCAGCAGCATTTTGGTTCTTCATGACCTGTACCTCTTTGGAAATTTGATTTATGCTTTGAAGCCATGCTGCTGCTCCATAAACATGGCTTTTGGACAATACATTTTAGTGACAGTACACTTCATGCACTTTGGAAAGGAAAAGGCAAAGCCCTCCAGAATGGGGAGTAAACCACCCTCCCTCAGTGACTTAAAAAGCAGAAACTTACTTGGGAGAATTGTTTTGTAGCGATTCTTACGCACTAAGCCTGGAATATCATATTCCTTTGGATCAACAAAGTTCATTGGAATTTCCTGTTAAAAAAAAAAGATAAACAAAAAACCCACGAAAACATAAGAGACAGTAGGTAGTATTATTAGATTCACAGGAGGTATAAAAACCCCATGTCCATTGTGTCCTCCCTGCGAGGGAGGCAAAGCGATGAATTCAGCTGGGACATATTGTACAGCACTTCTAGCAACTTACCACCAAAGTATGATTGATGTTTCCTTTTACTGTCACCGGCTTTCTTTTCTGAAACCCTTCATGTGAAAACGCTCCTAGTGACTAATTCATTGAGTAACACGCATGACATGTTCACTCCTAATATTATTAGAACTGAATTGCAAGCGTAGGCACAGAGCGATGCAAGAGGTGGAACGCAAGACACCGCTCCAAGAGGATGGACCTCAGCACCATCCTTTCTGACTCACATCGCTTCCTCTCTGAGGGTGGAAGTTAATAATTTGCTAGGGACTTGCACCAGCAACAGAGTATGACACACATTATGACAGGCTGGCGTGCTGACCTAACTCCATGGAGGTGGGGGAGTGTCACTGCTTTGCTCATCATGCTGTCAAACTCCATGGAGAAGGACAGCAAAGGGGAATTTAGGGATTGCCTGCTCTCCTCATTGCTGATGCACAGAACACACAAAGATGGATGGGCTTCCTATTCTCCACTGCTTATCCCCTGCAATGAGCAGCCAGCACCAGACAGGAACAAACAGGAACCTTCTTCCAGTTGGAGTCAGTGGGCAGGCACAGAGAAGGGATGTGTTCACCAGGCTCAGCAGAGAGAAGGCTCATGGGAACTGGCAGGCAGAGCTGGTCATCCCAGCTGCTGCACACTGGATTTGAGAGACCACTGCAGGACTGACTGGTAACAAGCTTGAGTAAGACAAGACTCACTCTGGGAAAAAATTAAGATGAGCAGAGCTATGGACTGTAGAAACATAGAATCATTAAGGCTGAAAGTGACCTCTAAGGTCATTGAGTCCAACCTTTCACCTAGCACCTCCATATTCACTGCTAAGCCATGTCCCTAAGTGCCACATCCACATGTTTGTGANAGACAGGAACAAACAGGAACCTTCTTCCAGTTGGAGTCAGTGGGCAGGCACAGAGAAGGGATGTGTTCACCAGGCTCAGCAGAGAGAAGGCTCATGGGAACTGGCAGGCAGAGCTGGTCATCCCAGCTGCTGCACACTGGATTTGAGAGACCACTGCAGGACTGACTGGTAACAAGCTTGAGTAAGACAAGACTCACTCTGGGAAAAAATTAAGATGAGCAGAGCTATGGACTGTAGAAACATAGAATCATTAAGGCTGAAAGTGACCTCTAAGGTCATTGAGTCCAACCTTTCACCTAGCACCTCCATATTCACTGCTAAGCCATGTCCCTAAGTGCCACATCCACATGTTTGTGAACACTTTCAGGGATGGGGATTCCACCACTTCCTTGGGCAGCCTGTTCCAGTGCTTCACCCTTTCAGTGAATAATTTTTTCCTAATATCCAATTAGGATATTAGGAAACTGCCCTGGAACTACTTGAGGTCAGTTTTGGAACCTTACAAGACTGTCTGCACTCTATCTCTTACAAATCACTAAGCATACTGTTGGCTTTACTGGGGCAAATAAGGACACAAACATTTTGTTGAAGTAATTTCCTATCAGTTTGGAAAACTGCATAGGAACAAAATCTTCATAATTTTCTCAATTGTTCCTTGGTATTTAGTCAACCCAAACTCTGCTTGAGCCAAGCTCCATGGGCTGTTTTCGGGTCTTAAGTCATTCACCATGCTAGCCAATTCTTGGTAAAATCAACAGGACTACTGTCTGAGTAAAAACTCTAAATCTTGTAAGAATTTCAGGATTTAGCCCTGCAAATGTCCACTCTGACTTTTCTTCCAAAATGAAACAGCTGCTTGCTCCATCTGGGTTCTGGACTTTGAAAACCAAGTAGGTTAGACAGAGTAAAAATGCACCATGGAGAGCTAGCTGGTGGTAACTTTCATAAAAAAAAAGAACTAGTTTACAATTTTTAATTACAGAAATGACATTTTGATTGCACAGAGTTTTGTGCTCTTTCACGTTTTATTAAAGAATGAAAATAGCTTGGGATGCCTTGGCTGCTGAATGGTTCTATGAACACCAGGAAACCTAATTCAAAATCTCTCAGAGAAATGAAGCATTTTTTTTCCTACTTCAAACATTATTATCTTTGCTTGAAAGCTACAGTGTAGCTCAGAGACTGATTAAACTGTATGTGGACCAGTTTAGCAGTCAGTTCAGACACCAAGTGAACATTCCCTCCCTAAAAGAGCCAGAGATCCTTTACTTTAAAAGAATCAGGGCTTTACCGACACAAAAGCTGCTTTCCTTCAATTTGTACTGCACTAAAGTGAATTAAGGACCACAGATACCTCATGTTCTGTTTTAAAACAGAAGCCCAGACTATCCTCCTATTCTTGCAAAGTGAAAAACCTCCTGCAACTGCACAAGGAGGGAGGACAGCAAGTGATAATCAGAGTGATAGTCTTTACCTTTCAGACATTTAGAGGTCGTGAGGAGGACAGACTGAAAGGGCTGTAATGCTGCAAAACAATCTTCCTCCTGCTCAGCTGAGATTTCATGCTTAAGAGAATATTTGATGTGGCAGTTTTAACTTCAGTAGCTCTTGATCACATGCCCTGCAACACCTCAGCATGCAAAGTCTGAGCCCTGGTCACCTCCCATCTCGAGCAGGAATCTACAGCCCTGACTAACACACATAATTCAGCTACTGCAGCATTTTGCATGTTATTTTTTTTTTTGTCAGGTATGATAAACATGACAAACACGACAATACCTATCACATGGAACTCAACCAATTAGGGAAGAAACTGAATAACACATAGATTTAAAATAGGGTACTCACTACTATAAAATGTATCTAACCTTTATCCTAAACTACTTAGAAATGCAATTTGCAACTGCTTGTTTCATCTGTGTAAGTATATTTTTCCAAAATGAGGCAAAGAATCTTTCTGCCAAAGTATTAGTAGATACAGTGAGCCAAGGAACCATTTTCAGAATCCTAAAAGCATCTGACAGAGAAGCTTACAACTAGTAAATTATTTTTGTGCCAAAATCCCCCCCCCAGTAATACATACTTTCTATAGCTCCTGCTGAATGACAGAGCCACACTGTGTTTCAGGTAACCAGAGAACATTTGGATTTGGAAAGTAGCTGCACATTAGGCATTCAACAGCAAAGAGGGTGGATGAGCACTAATTTCATCCCTAGGGCAACTCCAGACACATTTCAAGAAGTGATGCCTATAGCAAATGTGGCTTTTCTTCTGTACTCCAGTGATTTTTTTTGTTGTTTGTTAAAAATGTAATATATGTCAGCAAGGGATGACAAATTTGGGAATTGGATCAAACACTTCACTGACAGAAGTGGAGTTTGCATGCGCTACTTTTAGACTGGCAGAAAATAATACCAGGGTCTTCTGTGGAGAGACAACATCCCATTTTTATTGGTGCTCCTATAAGAGAGAGGTTGGACACTCACAAAGAACTCTGCCTGGAGTATGAAAGGATCCAGTGCCTTCTTGTGCAGCTCCTCCTCAGTAAGGATGTTTGATGCTGTCTGGAGGTATTCTCGGGCTGACTGCTCCCGGGGGGACATGACATAGCCAAAGCCTTGCTCAGAGCAGCCTGGGGTGCACATATCCAGTGTGAGTGAGACATTTGAACCTCTCCTGCAAAACAGAGAGGCCAAAGTTTGCTTACAACAGACCCATCACTGTCAACAATGACAAATGAACAGCTTCAGAAAGCCACTCAGCTGGTTCTGTGGGGACATTTTGGTCAGCACCTGTAAGAAAATGAGTGATGCTTCTTGAGTAGACAAGACCAGAAGATGATTTTGTACACTGAAACAGCACCAGGGTAAGATCTTGGGATAAACTACCAGTTCAATGTTACTAAAGACAAAAAAAGCCAGCCTTTGCAGTGAATAGTTTTTCTATCTTAAAAATGTTCTTTCCACAACTGTACATCATGAGAAAGGTGAAATGAAGGTCCCAACGTTTTAACAGTTACATTAAAAACAGAGATCCTCTTTAGTGTGGAATTTTTAGTGGCTTTACTATAAGTTAGCCACACGACAAAACAAAGAAATCAAAATGCCCATTACTCAATAAAGTTTTAAAGCATTTCTCAGCTTCTGTTAATCTCACACATGATAGACAAAGGTAAGATTCAAAAGCCATCAGCGAATCTATATTTAAATATCTTTAACATAATAATAAAGTCACACAATATGATGATTACTAGGTAAGGGTTCTATACATCCACACAGTAAACCTATTTTTGATGAATCTCAACTTGAAAAATCTAGTTATAAAGTGTGTGCAGGAGCTATTAAAAACCATGTAAGCATGCAGGCACAGCCAGCTCAGAGAGAGGACAGAAGTCATTACTTGGATCACAGCCCTTTCTTGGACTCAGGAGTTTGTCCAAAAGAATTTGTAGCCAGCCTCCTGCTATGGTTCACAGCCATGGGGAAATGCCACTAGTGGCAGGCACGGAATCTTTAGTGACACGTTTCAAAGGACTTTACCCTCCCTTTGTGCTATTCAACAGCCACACTTCTCCCCCAAAACAGATGCATTTGACAACGACTGCTTTTGGTTCTTTCAAGGTGCAGGAGAACTACATTAATAGTTCTTCAACATGAGGAAATGAGATTATTTCTCCTTCAGCAACGTTCAGTGGTGTTTGAATATAGCTGCTGACCACCCTTTTAATTGCATAGGTGGCTAAGGAATGAGAGGGAAGTATGACAGAGAACCAGAATAGATGCCAAAGAGGCATAGGTGGGTAATTTAACACAACACCAAACAAAGGAAAAGTGACCAATGTGTAATGTAAATGAAGTTTGCCAGGGCACAGCTCAAACCTGAAATGATGTCTGTCTTCTCAAGGGCACATATATGTTGAAAACAAGTTTATATCTTAAGTGTACACTTTGTGCCTAGTTTGAGAACTTCAAGCAATTGCTTTCATTCTTCCACTTCTAGTTATTTGACAGGTTTTTCATTGTAATTCATTACTTTAACCAATTGATTATTCCCCATGTGATACTCCCCAATTCTCCTGATACAGTGAGTATCATTCGTGTAGGCTAGCAGTCATCTGAGGAGAAATGTCACATCTTTAAAGTGACAGAAATGGGATGAAATCAGGGATAAAGAAGAACACAAATGACTCACTTATTTCAAGCCCCATCTTGCCTATAATGAAGAACCAAAAAAACTCTGATAGCAGCAGCTTCAGGGACAAGCCCCTGAGGTTACTCATATAAAGGTAGAATAAAACAATAAAAGGTGTAAGATTTTAGGACAATGTTATAACAAACCATTAAGAAAAAACATTGTAAGCTCATAGAGTGCAAATTGAAAGCCTCTTCCTTTTTACTGTGTCCTGAGGTGCTTTGGAAAGTCAGCATTGTATTCTTAAAATCTATGTTCTGTCCTTTGTTTTGAGCTTTAGAGATGAGAATTAACTATGGTTAGCACTCTAATTAAGCTTGAAAACTGAGAAATAAAGAAAAGGTGGTACTTTGCTATGCTGGGCACTTCAGTAACTTTATTCTTATTCATAACATCACCACTTTTGAAGAATTTCTTCACAGGAATTCTATCAAGACCTCTGTTCTATTTCACTAAGACAACTGAAAGGACGCAAATCAGAAAAAGATTCTCCTTTTATCTTGAAACTGCCCTTTCCCAGCTGTGAATGTCCCTGAGATGCTCCTGACTTGCTTGAGAAACTCCTTACTGAAGACTACCACTTGGTCTATGGTTTGCTTTTGGAGAAAAGACTAGTCCTCCAGAATGAGTGACAGGGAGAGAAAAAATCAACAAGATGCCTATCGGGGAATTTCATGCTATGCAGTTGCTGTCTTGATGAATGGTGAGAGACTGATACAACACAAATAGATGCATTCAATGGAAAGAAATGATGCTTTAGAAGAGCACTTGTCGAGAGCTGTCCAGGAACTGTGTGTTGTTCAGCTAACACGCTTGTATTTATGACTGGACTGAAAACAAGACAGGAAATAAAGCAGGTGCTTGACTCTAAAACCACATTTTAAAGTGACATTTACAAAAGGCAATATAGCTTCCTACCAGGCACAGAACTCCTAAACCCACCAAATCTGGGAGCAGACTCTTCCCCATTAGTCACATCTACCCTACCTTTCTTGCAAGCCCACGGATTTAACCGTCAGAGTAGCTGGGTCTGTCTCCGCTTTCATGTCCATTACGCAGTCAAAGACTGGAGTCTCTGGTACTGGATCCAGATCTAGGAAGTCATCCTCGTTTTTATCCTCTGTCCACTCCGAGTACGTGAAGGAAGGCTGCCGGCTCACAGATTGGCGTCTGTCCTCTTGCAGTGGGAAGGGCGGGTCTGGTCGGGCTCTGACTAGGTGCCAAAACTGGAGGAAACAAAGATTTTAAAAAGTTTCTGCTTGTAGCCAGCTCTTCCATACAGCCTAGGGCATGGGCCTTTAGGACAGCATCCCAGGCCTCTGTACTGGAATTGGAGAGTACTGAAGAGAACAGGAATGTTCCATGCAGGAGCAGCTTTGTGGTGCATGTTACAAGGATTCACATCTACCCATTCAGACCTGCTTTCAGCCACAGAGGTTTCCACAGAGCTGGCCAGGCTTAATTCAGGGATACAGTGGAAGTGGAATGTGCTTGTGACCATCATATGCAAGCCAACGTGATACCACTGCCCTTTTGTTCAGTTTCTTATCCTTCCCAGGCTTGTTTACAAAATAAAAATCTACTATTGAATTCTACAAATCATACCTCTCCTGATTTAATGACATTCCATCTGAAATTTACATACAGCTGTCTTAAGTATATGCAATTAAGCTGAACATCTTTAATAACCTGGCACAATACTCCGAATTTATGTATAAACCCATCATTTTTTAAAGAGGCCTCAATTTTGATGTACCTGATCCTGAGGCTCAGAATGCCCATATCAATTTTTGGCCACAGTCAAAGACTGTGTTATAATCTAATTATCCGATTTAAATATGGCATAAACATTAAATAATGAACCCTGGGAAGTTATAGGACACAAATGCAATATCAAAGTTTACATTACAAATTAACGAAAAGTTTGAAATTGCATGAATCTAAAAGATTTCTGTTTTGTATCAGTTTGCACAGATGCTGTGGTAGACTAGATGATTTGGAAATCAGATCAGTAGACTTCAAATCCTCCACAGAGACTTCAGTTAAAAACAGTTAAAAAATCCAAGCCCACCTCTGAATTCCAGGATCTGGAACCCAGGCCAACTTCATCCATCTACCATAGAACTAGGAGCAGTATTGCTCAGGCTTATGCCATACAAAC
This sequence comes from Rhipidura dahli, assembly GCA_013399225.1. Taxonomy (NCBI): domain Eukaryota; kingdom Metazoa; phylum Chordata; class Aves; order Passeriformes; family Rhipiduridae; genus Rhipidura; species Rhipidura dahli. The sequence goes on along the minus strand of VXAC01007221.1, from coordinate 147,220 downwards.
TATACTGCACTGTCATGCCTCCTTTTGAGACTAAGAACAGGTCTTATTTTCCACAGTAAAAGCCTCTTCTGTTCTTTTCTCACATGGCTTTTAAAGGCCCAGTTGAATTTAGAAAATTGCCACTTAAAAAGGTCGAATTTCTCTTCCTAGGCTACTCAAGCACTTTAGGAGGTCATGTAGGACAGTGTCAATTTCAACACTGGGAAAGAAAGGCTTGGTCATATAGGCACTCATCAAAGGAAAAGATCCCTTCAAGGTCTCTTCTAGATAGCACATGGCTTAAAATCCATTTTAAGGGGAGAGGGGGAGAGAGGCCACTCAGCTGAGACAAAGGGGAAAATAAAGAAAACTGTCTTCATGCAACAATCTGTTGCCCATCAGGCTGGGACTGTAGAAACCCTGCCTGGTTCAATCACCATTTTCAATGTTCTGCCAATGACTATGCTACACCTTCTTCTGCAAATACTGATGCAAGCAGATTTTTGCAAACTGCAAAGCAGCATAACCTCAGACATCTGAGGGTAACAGGGAGGCAGGAAGGGACAAAGCTCATGTGCTGTCCCTGGACAGTCTCTCCTTCCTCATGTCCATGGTAGAGAGAACATACTGAGCAAGACTGGCCGGAACTCACAGGACACTTCTTTACACTCTGCTGCCCAGCAACTTCTCCAGAGAGCAGGGTGACACAGAGTGGCATTCGTGCCTCCATCCCAGCTAGAAAACTATTAGCACAGACCACAGAAATACAAACCAGTGCAAGCTTGCCTACATAGAAACTGTTAGAAAACATTTTTCTATACACAAGTCTTAACCAACACAAAAATGCACAAAGTCTGCTTTAATCTACGCTGCTTTTTGTGTTCACTTGTAAGGAGTTCACACGTAAAGCTGCCCAAATAGAGAGCACAATTTTTGGCCACAGAGGGCTTTCACTTAATTTTGCCTTCTCTGCTAAGAATAGGTCAGCAATAAATGTTTTCATCCACTGACAAACAGTTGAATATGCAAAAAAATCACATCCCTGCTATTCAGATTTTCAGCCCAAAATGTTTTGCTGCAAGATTGCCCGGAAAATTGTTAAACGGCTCTTTTTTTTTTTTTTTCTTTAGTATTTGCTATTACAGAATCACAAGAACTTTATTTTTGAGGACAAAATTAATCTGGATAAGGTACAGAAGCATCAAAAAAGCAGAAGATTGCATAAACCTGGCTAACTTCCTTGCCTACATCAATGATCAGAATAATGAAGGCATTAACTATAATTACTTTGCCTTGTGAATGGTTTTTAGAAAGTACATTTTCCTGACATATTAAACAGAAGATTTTGCCACTGTGCTGCCTCTGAGTGAACTTAACCATGGCATATAATATGACATTACTTCTCAGTAGGGAGTGTGGCCAGCAAACCAAAGGATGTATTCCCCTCTCCTTGGCACTGATGGAGCTGCACCTTGAATGCTGTCTACAAACTTGGTTCCTCCAGTTGAAGACAGATGTGGAAAAACTGAAGTGGTCCCAGTAGAGGATGCAAAGGAGGTCAGGGGTCTAGAGTACAGGAAAAAGGCAGAGGGAACTGGGCTTGTTCAACCTGCCAAAGAGAAGGCTGGAGTGATCTAACAGCAGCCTGCAACTACTGCAGGGGCAGCTCCAGAGATGCAGCCAGACACTTCTTGATAGTGTCAGCTGATACCACAAGGGACAATGGCCACAAGCCTGCAAAAATTCAATTTAGACATTTATGTTTATGAAATTCAGAGGAGACACTTGGAAAAGACTCTTCCTCAAAAGTGCCATGCGGCTGTGGCACAGGCACACAGAGAGATTATCTTCAGGGACATCTCTCTTCCTGAAGATTTAAAAAACCTGCATGGAAAAATTCATGGCTGACCTTACTGAGTGTTGGCAACAGCCCTGCTCCAAGCAGGATGATAGACTAGCAATCTCTTCCCACCTGCTGTCCCATGATTCTAGGATGTACTTCATTATACTGTGCATCACTCAAACAGGATGTGTGTAGCACAACTTCAACTTCCTGAGCTACCTGGGGTGCACCTCTGTAAGGACAGGAGGTGATGCTCCACCTGCATGTTCAGTAGCTGCATTCCCACTCGAAGGGAACAGCGTAGAGGGGTTTGAAAAGCCATATCCAGTTAGAGCTCCCTGACAAGAAAGAGCTCTCCATAGCCCTCCCATCTATCACACAACTTTGTGCCAGTCACACAACCAATGGAGAAACACAAACACTGCTGCTCCCCAACAGCTGCCAGCTAACTAGATTAACTGTAGTCATGCCACCTAAGCTGGTTCTGCAGCTGGGGCCTTGTCCTACATCTAACAGGACTTCATATTCAGAAGTACGCTGGCACTCTGGAACAGCTCCTTCTGCCACTGACATCAAGGGGTGATGGTCCTGTTAATGAACCACATCCCTCCTACTTCAGTGCAAATAGTTTGCCCATCTGTAGATGGAAGGAATAAAAACTATCAGTGCAGCCCCAAATTCATCAAGAAAGTGAGTAAGGTTGATTCCTCTACATAAAGCAAGCAGATAATTGTATAGAAACAGCCCCTAAAGTGATGCTTTGCAATCAGCTTGGGCATAACACCAACAACTTTGGATGAATTAGACACCTTATAAAAACTCACTGAAAAAGGGTGTGAATATAGTTTGTGCTGTATCAGAACTTACCAGAGATCCTACAAACAGCAGTCCTAGAGAAGCCAAAGACAGCAGGATGTACGATACCACAACACTCCCAACTGTAGTCAGGCTCTGTGAGACAACAGAACAATGATTCATTTAAGGGCACAGTACAGTGTCTGCATGCATCTTCTTGGCAAAGTGTGCATTGCTGCCGATGAAGATTTACTGGTATCATACTCACCTGTGAAAAAGCTGCCATCACCACCAAAAAAGCCCACCAGGCTTTGGAGAAGACTGAAACTGAAACCACCTCTAAGCCCCAGCATCTCAGAAGGTCTAAACCCCAGATTTCACTGCTAAGGCAAACAGGAATTCTGCTTCCTACCCTCACACTTTGCCAAAGTTGAGATCTGAATCCACAATTCAGTTCTGCAGACTGGACCAATGCTTCATTGCTACAGTCAGTATGATTTTATACTGTGGTAAAGGGCTTTAAACAAACTTTAGTACTGTTCCTGGGTTTGGGGATCCTTAAATAGAACCCAGCCACAGAGGAGCTTTCTGTGTTTTCTATGCATTCAATGAAATACCATCAAGTTAATTCACACCACTGGAAGTGGAATTAATTCTGATGTCTTAGTCTTTTTATAGTAGACTACAGTTCAGCCTGTTCTCAGTAGTAGGTACAAAATTCAGTTCTAATGGGCTTCAGTGAGCAAGGAATTTTACTCTGTTTTTCTCCTACTAGTACAGCTAATGAGAAATTTGGAGCTTCCATTTGCTTATTTTAACATCAGAAGATTTCTTTGCCTATACTGTTTTCAAGTGTAAATTTGCACAATAAATAGTGCTATAATAAACAGTCCTCAAACATATGCATGAACATCTGCACAGAGTCATACTTGGGGTGTTCTTGTGGTGCATTCTAGGAATCAGTTTCCTCCGTGAAGGACAATTATTGTAAGTCAAAATTATACAAATCAGTGATTTTCTGTAAGGAACAACAATTTGTTAATGATTGAGCCACTGCAAATAAGACACAGGCAATAGTCTGTGAAGAGCTCTGTGCATAATAAAGCCAGCTGCAAAAGGGTAAAGAAAAAGTGCTTCTTTCAACAAACCCCAAAAGAGCAGGTGACATGCAGCTCATAAACAGTGTTAAGAGAAAACAGAAAACAGCCTCCACTGTACTTCAATCACAAGAGGCACTGAATCAGATTTTCTATTAGCACTGCAAAGCCTCTGCCTCAAAGATTATGTACAATGGATCTAAGCATTCTGATAGCAAATATATTTCGTCTGATTTTTGAAAGTAGCTGTTCACCACTTAATTAAGGTTCTGTCCACACTAGAAAAATCTGCACTGGGTATAATTACCAGTAATTTATCAGATGAATCATTCTGGTATACATGTCATCATGTCATGGTGAGAAGCTAAGCAATTTTACTGGGGTAGCTCTGTAAATGTAATTGAATCTGTGCACCTAGTACACTTGAAATACATTTACTGCACACAGGTATTTTCTAAACACTCAACAAAACAGATTTTTGAGACTATGGTGTGATTTGCACCTTTTACGTGGGTAGATCCATTCTTCCAGAATTTAAGCTTCTATTCATCAAAAGAAATGAAGTTCTAGCTCTGCCTTTACTGTGGGCTAAACCTTAATGAGATGACTTCTTATTGCTTTGTTGCATTTGCAATAATTTGCACATAATTAAAAATCTGCTGTGCTGACCTAACATCAAAGCCAAAAATTCAGCCCAATATCTCAAAGATAAAATATTCATCTGTTTTCAGAAAACTCCTCTACCATTTCAGGACATACACACAGTGCAAAAGTCACTCTAATGCACGAAATACATGCATACTATACTTTTAATCAGAAGAGATATTGGAAGCACCACCAAAGGCCACTGACATCAGCTATATAACCAGAGAGCAGCACAGGGACTTACCTCCCCTCGATCTGAAAAAACCTGTTTAAATGGGGTAAGCAAGTACGACAGCAGGTCGAAGGCATTCTGAGCTGCTGGGATGGCCCCGTAAGTGCTGTACCACAGCATCATGCAGAGAAGCTGTGCAATCAATCAGAAAAGACGTAATTAGCATCTCTCATTATACACACATTCATTTTCATTTCAAGACTGCATAATTAACTAATTTAGTTAATGCTGATTTCATGTTGATTATCGCTTTTGCTTTAAGAAGTCAGGTATTTTCTAGGCTGTAGCTTAACAGGAATAAAGAGACTGAAGGCTCCAAGCTCAGCCACTATTAACTAGATGTGCATCACTTAATTACACAGGCTCCCTCCCACCCTCACGAGCAAAAGGGCTGCCCAGAAACACCAAGTTGAGCAACACTGAAAGAGCAACCTGTTCCTCTGACTTCTGAACTTTCAGGATTATTACTTTTAGCTCCAAACTAGTAATTCCATGGACTTTGGATGTTTTTAAAAGACTCTTAAGGCCTCTCTCAAAACTCTCACAAATAGCCATGTTTCACATAGGCATCACTATAAACACACACACACAAATGGAAACTTTTCATTTGAACCATTTAAGGGTGCTGCACATGCCAGAGTTAACATAAACTATAAGAGCAATGATTTTATAATTAACACATTCACAGAGAGGTATAACCTCATCCCCAACTGTGAAGGGCACACCACAGCCTTAAAGGATACGCCTCCCAATCCACTTGTTTACAACTCGGGTCTTTACCCCCATACATCTGAGCTATAGAAAATGGATTTGGTGGGATATCAGTCACTTGGCAAAGGAGGCACTTGCAGAGAGGCAGGAAATGGGATGGGAGTCTGGGACATCAAAAGGCAGGGGCTGTTCTCAAGGCAAAGCCGTGAGAGCTGGCTGCAGAAACGAGGACTGCACCTATTCCCACTGTCACATCCAGAGTGAGTGAGGAGGAAACCTCCCAAGCCAGTGCAGCCTAAAAGAAGGGTCCCAGCATCCCAAAGCTATGGCAAGCTGCCTTACCAGTATCTGTGAGAGGACAAACAGATACATGTTGTCTCCGGGAATCAATCCATTCCACCGGGGAGGCCAACCGAGCACTGCTGTTTTCTGGGAGGCTTTCAGGGACTGCTCCTTCCTGTTCAGCTCTCCCTGCCGTCCTTCAGCTTCATCCGCTGACTCCATAACAGCTGGACGGGAGCCACCTTCACGTGAAAACGACATGTGCAGGGGATGAATGGGATGTGACCCCGCAGGCACCGCGGGGGCTGCAGGGCTATTGTTTTCCTGGAGACGATGGTTACCTCTGGGTTCCGCCTCAGCAGGCGCAGCTCAGGATTGTGAGCGTCACACTCTATTAGTGCAGCTTTATTCACCTGCCTTCGTCAGAAAAAAGTGAGTGTGGGCGGATAAATTATTTTCCCTTTCTTTCCGGAGGTGCCGATTCTGGGCTTTGTTGTTAACAAATTCTCATTTACATTGCTGCACTTTTTCATTTTTACTTTTTAAAAGAAGCTACCTGTGCTATTGCCTAGCTACACACTTCCCAGCTACATGATGGCAGAATACCCATTTTGCTCCTTCCTGTCTCAATTTCCCTATTTCTTTTACTTGTCTGCTTTGTCTAATCCGATTATAAATTTCTGAGGTAGAGACTGTTTCATGTTATGTGTCTGAATAGTGCTCAGGGGCTCTGGGTTTCGGCTAAGTGTCCTAAGGCACTAATAAAATAGACTTTATTCCAATAACCTACTTCTTGGATGAATTCATCCTCAAAGAGCTCTTTAATAATGCTGCAATGCTGTTCTGTTCAGTGGAAGTAACCACTGGTGTGGCTAGTCCCTCAGAAACAGTATTTTGAATAGAGTCTGTGTAGATGTAAGTTCATTTACAAGCAAAAAGGAGGGAAAGATCAGACTCATTGGGTGTAAGTACTACTGACTTACATCTCTGTACATGAGGAATGTCCCAAGGCTGCCCTGTGTAAAACAATGCAGCCTTAAGCCTAAACCAGCCTCCTGTGTCCCAGGGAAAAGCCCCATCCTTGGTCCTTCCACAGTTTGTTGAGGTCAGGTTTCTGTAAAATGCTCCTCTCAACAAACATTTCTCTAAATGTCTCACAATAGTAATTCTAAGTCAGATAAGCACCCATTAACTAGCCACAGCTCTAATTAGGCAAATGAAATATATCTGTGTATCAGCTGAGGGTCTGGCCATAGTAAGAATTCATCTTTAAATGCTGTTTTTTAAATGCTAGAGCACAACCACTTGAAAACAGCACTTTTCCAAGAAAAGCAGGAAGTTTCTGGAATATAGCTCAAGAGATCATGGGAAGTCTACCTCTCAGTCCTTAAAGCTGAAAATTTTCAAGCTTCTAAACTGCTTCATGTCTCACTAGATTCGAACGAGAATTGAGAGGAAAACACTTGTTAATTATTGCCAGTTTTTTCCTGCTATTTTTGTGGGATGTTTATGTTCTGTGTTTTGGAACAGGAATTTGAAATTTAGCAGGGACAGAATCTTCATGTCAGAAACTATTTTTGTCATCCTTGCGGAGAGACATGCACCTGTGGCTGAGATCTAAAGCTACAAAAATATCGTTCTTACAGTTTATTATTGTTTGCTCCTAAAGTCTCTAACCTTCCACTTTCACTAAACATAGTTTTAAGTTCTACTTTTCCTTTATCTGCATTAAACAATGTACCTCTGTCCCTAAGAATGATTAATGAACATATTTACTGTTTTTCCAAGTTCTGATGATTTCCCGTCTTCCATAGTCCTCCCCAAAGCTCAAGATAAAATATACACAGTGCAAAACTAAAGCAACACTGGGAAGACAACCAGACCAAGGAATGCAAGGAGCCAAGGAATGCAGATTTCATGCTTAGCTTTCAACTGGTTTTTATAAGTCATAATATTTCATATTTTTTTTTTTTAAACTGACCAGAGGTGCTGCCTTATGTAGCAGGTAAACAGCATTTCTTTGTTTTGTACTTGTAACAGCCTGAGATTCTACAAGGTCATTTCTGGTTGGAAACAAACCACTGACTATCATACAACAATGCAAAGGCCACTTAACTACATCTTCTGGAATAAAGATGCCAAAGTTAGGGCACTGTTCTGTGTCTGTAACCATGGGGATCTCTGCCTCTCCACAGCCAAGAAGTCCAATTCCTGGAATTCCAGTGTTGTCTAATAACACCTGTATAACTGTAAGAGTCACATTCTCCTTCTTACAAGTGCCCTGTGTGAAGGACAATAGACCCCTCTTACTTTCAATTATTTTCACTGCATAAGGCAGAGGTCTGTGGATGCAGGAGCCCAGGATCCCAGCTCTGCTGAATTGACACTGTTATCAAGAGTTATTTTCACTTCACAGCAGAAGGCAAAAGGTGCAAGAACTAACATAATGGGCAACTGGCTGAATCCATACATATAAATGAACAGATGCATGTCTTGGATATACAGAGAGAAGGTCTAGTATTAACTGAAATACACTCAAAAATTTTCTCCTACAGATCCCAAACAATTAGATTCTAACACAGTGATGCTCACCTAGGCTTCTGTATTGGTTTGACTATGCCAGCTTTACACAACTCTTCAATTAGCACTCACACATCATCTTGCAATCCCATATTCCTGTACTGTTTGCCCTAATGGGCCCAGGATTCTTTCAGTTGCAGATGAGGTAATGAGTGAGACATTGGTGAAGCTTTCTTGTGTCAAGGTGAATGTGAAGGTCTTGAGAGAGCTGGGAAGGATGACTGCATCCAGGAGTGAACTGAGCCTCTCCTTGGCTAGTGATTCGACTGACAGTGAAATGTAGCATCCATGTGATAGCCTCTTTATTTCCTGCATCATGGAGATGGGGATTCAAGTTCCATGAGTACTTCTGCTTTGGCAAGACTACACTTGCCAGGAAAAAAACCCTTTGGCAGAAGAATTAAAAGGTCTCTGACATCTGCAGCAGCCATATGGCTTGTGAAAGCAAGTCGAAATTTCAAAACAGCACCATAAACTTAACCTCATCCTTGCTGTTCAGGGAGAAGCACTTTCTGGATCATGCCAGGGATCCATTCATCCTGTATTCTTTCCTTAAGCAGTGCCACCAAAACAAGCTGCCAAAAATACATGGCACAGCACTGCATATTATTATATTATGGAATAACATATATAGGGAAACATCTTTCTTCACTCAGAAGGTAAAAGCTGGCTTCTGTAACTCTGGCAATGCCCATTTTAAAGCCCCTGCATCTCCATATCTTTTTTTCCTGACTTCATATGTGGGTACATAACAGGCAGAAGAACGAAAAAAACACCTATATAACTCTCAGAAAAACAAGTGCTTGGAGTACTAGTCTTAGCTGAAACACTAAAAGGCACTGTAGCAATAATGAGCAAGTCAACAAAGCCTTACAGTAACAAACATGCCATGATCCCATCAAATCCTGCTGTGGGTGAGGCATTAGCAGCTTTGTAACTCAACTGATTCATACTTAAAGCGTTCAGAGAAAAACAAAACAAAACCCAACCCCTTAGGACTTCACATCCCGGCTGTATTTCCTAATGAAATTAACATTCTAAAAGGAACTTGCGTCCTCTCTTGTGCATGGAATGCTCAAGGAATTGGCACAGCTCCATTGGCAGACTTAATTTAACAATGAGTTTTTGAGAGAAAGACTTATTCCTCAACAAAATTGTTTTTATAACAGAAAGAAAATGTACCCCAGCAATGAAAAGACAGTGCTCATACAGTTATTAGACATTTATGCACATCCATCTCACCCTCCCTGTGGGAATTATGCTTCTGGGTTGAATGGTACTGCCTCTTCACTGGGAAATACAAATTTTATTAATGGTGGATTCTACGTTCCAGACACACAAGACAGGAGAGCAAAAGGGGCCTCACCTGTTCTGCCAAGTCTCAGGCTGCAGCAGGCAACACACCACAGCAGCTCGACTGCCCTGCCCCTAATTGTTTTAGGTGTATTGAGGTGCATTTCCCTCTGAACCTGTCCACATATTCATGATAGCCATGTGTAGTGAGAATTTATAGGAATGGACCACAGCATGGAAGCATCACGAAATATGAACATGCCAGCAGTACCTCACATCCATCAAGATTACCAACATTTCAGACCAGAGTCATAAGTCCATTTACAGCTTCTGCATCTTCAGATGTCCAAATTCAACTGCCCACTGAAATCTCTGCCTCTAATTTCCATTAACTGCTTGGGAGAGCTGCTACTGATGAAACAACAGTGATGAAAGTACACCACTGAGATGGGTCTCAAGTACACTGCTTCTTTTGACATGCACCTCAGCTGTACACGCAGGACACAGCCCTGGGCATTACAGCTCACAGATCTGGTCAAGACCTTGTTAAATACACACATCGTAAGACATCCTGTTTGCAGGCAAGCCCAGGTGTTGGAAAGACACATCAAAGCTGAATAAGCTGCCTCAGAGTGCACATGAACGAGAGGCAGCGTGTGCTAGAGGGTAAAAAGCCTGTCTATCCAAAGAATGGAGCTTTAGGAGAAAGGTATTGCCTAAGACAACATTCTCTTTTTTTTTGGTTGCCACTGCAGCATGACAAGGATGGAATCTGAGTAATTAGCTTTCTTTTGCCCTGCAGTGGTATGGGAAGAAGGGGGTATGAGGAAGGGGACCTCTCATACTTTCAAGGCAAACACAACTTGTGTACTTAGGTTCTTCACTCTGCAGACTCTGAAACTTCTTCACAAACAGCAACCTAATTTATTAAGTAATAAACATGACAGGAGCAGCATCATTAGTGTTTACAGACAGATAAAATTCATCACCAACAAAAGTCTGTTTCTTCTTGATTCTGTCTGCACTCCTGACTCATCTGATAAGTTATGTGGGAAATTTACACTAAAGATATAATGATCTGTGTTGAAAATTGGGAATGCTATTTGCTGTTACCCTCTCTAGCTCTTCCATTATTAATTTTTTTGACCTTTCTGATCACGACAACTGCTACTTTGCTTGATCCCTGACCTGCTCTGTTTACAAGAGTTCAATAAATTTATGTTTTCCAAATGGTTGAGTAAAACACTGCTCAGGAGGAGAGCAACTAGGCCTCAAAAGTATCCAGATTAAAAGTTGCAAAGAAAAACATCTCCGGATGCACCCCACAGCTACCTACTACTGACTGACTGGAGACAGAGGGGATTTACAGCAATGCAATCTCCCCAGTACTTCCAATTCCACTCTGGATGAGTCCAAGTTTTAGGTGCCAAGTGCTTGTGGTTGGTAGATCTTGCATTTGTAATGCAAAACCACATCAAGAGCTACTTCAGAAAGCATCAGACAGCTTAATTCAAATGTTAGCAACAAGCCAAGCAGATCCATGGATCCCACTACATTTACCACTAAACACTGCAAGGCACCACCAAAGCAACCGTAAAATCACTTTGATATCTAACTTGAAGCCAGTTAGATCCATCCTGTGGTCCTCTGTAGGACTGTAGACTAACTGCAGACTTCAAACTCCTCTCTGTAGCAGAATTTAAAGAAGAAATAAGCCTGGCATACCACCAATTTAGGTAAGCTGTCCAAGAAACTGGAACTACCCTCTCTGACACATTACAGAGGAATGGAAGATTCTTCACCAAGACTCGTCCTACACACCAGCAACATGGGTGTCAGTCTCCTCTGTTACTTAATCTGAGATGAATTTCAGCTTACAACTTCTAATGCTTTATTAGTTTGCACTAAGTGTATCTACCCTGGACTGTAAGAACAAGCTGAGCCAGGGTACCAGTATTCACAGCTGTGTGGGGAACAACTGAAATTTCTAACATTCAAGGATTCTATTCAGGGAAGCTGAATATTTTTGCTAGAAAGATCACACTGGAAATATCTGTAATTCATTCACTCTGATTCGTGGGTTGATATGCCCATCAAGGGGAATTAAGCTGCTCAACAGCTCTCCAGAGACATTGTTTCAGGCTCTCTGAAGAGTCAAGAGAACACCACCTCAAGCTTGCTTTTTTTGTGTGCATATATTGGGGAAATTCAGCAACAATGATGTACACTACAGCTTTAAAATTGAGCTTTTAGTAAGCACAGCTACTGATATAAAATGTCTACCATTCTCTTGATTAGTCTAAAGAGAAAAATCTCCTTTGGTCTTCCATTCTGAAAGACAAGCAGAACTGGCAATAAAATACCACAACTTTTTGCATCATTACAAAACTGCTTAGAAAGACACTGCAATGATCCCTCCCTAATACTGAACAAGAAGGTTAATTTATCCTTGTGTGACAGAGGATAACTCACAAATACCAACTTTCCTTTGCACTTACATGAGTGGCAGGTAGCGTGGGGAAAGCCAGCAGCCTCCTTTTGGGGAAGGCAAGCATTCTCTGTGTTCTTTGATGGTGCAGAGAGGAAAAGGGGGGTCGCCTACTCACCAGGAAAAGTACTGTAGACTTGCACTTCCCAAGCTCAGCTGGTGGAATCTGGCTGCTGCTTATACCAAACTCTGATTACCAAAAGGGAAAGACACATCAAGGGAGAAAGAAAGGAAGGGGGAAAGTCATGCAGAATATCTGTGAGCGAGGCATGCAGAGAACAGAAGTCCACATATTTCTGGCCCGATGCTTCTCCCCTTTCACTGGCAACACTTCTAACGAACTTGAAGGAGAAACTTTCCTCTCTACTTGAAATAAGTTCTGCTGGAAAGAATACGCAGCACCTTTGCCATGCTGGGGGGCTGCACAGCTCCATGTGTAAAGGGCCTCTTCTCGTCTCTGAGGGAACAGCAACCTGGTGCCAGAGTGTGCAAGGAGAATAGTTGCCTTTCCGCTCAGCAGCTCCCTGCTGAACTGCTGAGTCACACGTTTTCTCTGCATTCATTTCACACTGCTCCCACTCAGTCCACCTGCCACTTCATCTGGGATGGGTGGGAGGAGAGAAAGAGAGGTGAAGGCAGAAAAAAATGTTCATGTTCGCTCAGGACCATTATTATGATACCGCGGGGTCACATAGAAAAGCAAGCCTGCAAGCTGCTAGAGAGAAATATCAGACTGCAAGACAAACTGCCTCCCCCTCTTCTTCAGCAGGAGAGGAGAATGGCCACCACACAAGTTGCAAACCTCATCTGCTTCCCAATAGGTCAATGATGTTACGTGCTCGCTGATACGTTCTGTGAATTTCAGGGTACGGACAAGGCTCTTCGCTGTGATTTAGAAGAGCTTTCAAGCTGCTGTGATTTTTTTTAACGGTCCAACAGCTACTGTGTTGTAATTGTCTGGCTGCCACAGGGAAGTGACACAATGATAAGTGAAAGTATCACGTGGATAGGTTCCAGTTCCTAAGGGCATCTTCAGCTGAGTTGCTGCAGTGGAAGTGTCCACCAGCTCCAACTTTCATCATTAAAGAAGATGAAGAGAAAACCCTAGCCATTTTATTGCAGGTTCCATAAAACTCAAGCACAACAGGAGCAATCTCCTACTCCCTGTTAAATTCTTGTACAGAATAGGGAGTCTATTATCAGTGGTAGGAAACATGTTCATCATGGTTACAGAGGGTCCAGATTACCCTTAGGATGGGCTGTACACATGGAAACAAACATTTAATTAAATTACCCAGGCAGTATTTTTTCTGTGATTAGAATTCTGGACAGTGCATTTTATAAGTCATGAAAAAAGAAAATGCCCAGAGGTTTCCTGATGTATGAAATAAATTTCTGAAAAAACACTTTTGAAACTAACTTTCAGACTATGCAAGGAAAACTGTGATTAATTGTCAGACTAATGTTTAACCCACTGCTACTGTCAGCAGAAAAACTGAGGGCTTGTTAGGAGCTAAATAAGGATTTTGTTTCATTAAACAGAATTAATGATTCAAAAAGTAAGCCTGTTTTTCCCTGTGAGAAGGAATCTGTTCTTAGTTCATGTTCAGTCTTACGTTTTAATGACTCTAGTGTAAATCTCTGCAAATGTGCTTGCGCTCTACAGACCTGAAATGCAAAGACAAAATCCAGTGTCAGAGGGTGAAGTGACAGAGTATTAAAATGCCTTTCTGTATCAACTTCCACTCCCCACCCCACAGAGTAGCTCACTGTAGAGTTGCTCAAGAAGTAGTTCATGGAAAAAATGATAACTGAAGAGGAAAAGAAAGATGGGAAAGAAAAAAGCAAAACTCTCAATCTTCTCAAATTCCCCTGCCTCCATAGAGTCTTTTTTGTTCCAAATAATCAAAAGATTTGCAAAACAGTTTTAAAAGAGAGGATGCTGGCCTACAAAGTCATCCTTGGAAGGGGAAGGATGCAGCCTGACACCAGAGATTTTGTTTTACTGAAGGGTGGGTCTGGGGGACTTCATTTGATCTGTCACCAACCCCTTCCTTTCTGGAAGAAACCTAATGTTCCAGACAGCATTCCTCTCATACTAGCATCCTACACACTGGTATCGACTGCTTTATAATAAACCTAACCCACCCAGCAAGAGAGAAGGTAATTTACCTGATCCTCTCACCAAATCTCTAATCCATAATAGCTCATAGGAAACAGAGCTGCAAGGGAAAAGCAGCTCAGCTGATGCTACTCTGAATTAGGGGTGAGCCTCACTTAGATGGGAGCAAGAAGAAAAAGGTCCTTGGGCCCTCTGCTCTGGAAAGACAGCAGAGAGGAACTGCTAGGAGCCATAAGAATCAGTAAGGGACTGTCAGATAAAGCAACCATATGGGAAGTATATGGGAGCTACTGTACTATCTGTAGGGTCTGACTGCCAGGGTCCTACACTCATTATAAACTGCTGTGTCTCTACTAACAAGTTGCTCTTAATTCTCAATGCAAAACCAGTTATGCCCTTGTCCACATCTAAATCATACTCCCATTACTAAATCAAATACATGAGTGGTTTATTCCTAATGGCTCTCCTAATGCTTACAGGTCTTAAACACAAGATATGGTGTTGGGCAGTGTCCTTTTTCCTTTTCTCCTGTGAAACATCAACTTAAAGGAAATGCCATTTCTCAGGGCAGCCAGGGCCCCTAGAGGAGCATTTGCTTCAAAACAGAGTATTAAATATGGTGTCAAATTACAGCTCTTGAGTCAATGCAGACCCTCAGAGGGCAGAGACACTGAATATTAACTTCTATCACTCCCACATATAATTAGCAATTGCCATCTTTCAATCAGGGCTCAATTCAAAGCTTCTTTGGTTTGATTTTATATTTTTTCCTTTCCTCTTAACTCTCTTACAGAAGGTCCATGTGATTACCACTGAATGTCAGATACAATTTTAATTTTTCCTTTTTATTAAAGAATAGATTTTTTTGTTACGCTGTTTTCTTCACTGAATATTTTCAAGTGCCTGGTGATAATTCTGGAGCTGCCCTGAGCCTTTGTAAACAGACTATAAGTTGACTTCCAGTGGAGTTGGTTGTGCCAAATTAATCCCAGGCTGCAAGCTCCCTTTAGCACTGAAAATGGAAACCCACAAAGCAGCTCTGTAATTCCACAGCTGAAGAGATAAAGGCTTAGACTGCTCATGCACAGGCAACACAGGCATGGAGAACTGTCAGCAGCACAGCAAAGCAGATTGAAATGTACAGGCTTGAACTCTGAAACAGGATAACTGACTCTCTGCTCTCCAACCTTAATTATAATTTTTGTGCCTTTACACTTCAGCTACAGGATATACATAACTGTCCCTGAGTGCATAATCAAAAAATGGCAATAATTTAGAACCAGACAAACAGCCTCTTCAATATAAGAGTGACTCTGACAATTACAAGAAACAAGCACATTCTGGTATCACACACTTGTGGAAGTATTTACTATTCATACCACTGTAATCTGAATTGGTGTTGTCACACTGCTATTGTTGAGAAAAAAAAAACAACCCAAAAGGCATATTTCTTTTGTTAAATTAATAACTTCTACAGTCATAATGCTAATACCATTGTATGTTTCTAATGTCTCCTCAGTGACTGGCCTGACATTCTGGAGGTATTAGATCTGCTCTCTGCTCTCATGAATGAGTGGGTTTGCACCTTGAAGCAGAGGGGTGATTTGCTGGCTTCCTGCCAGCTTCAAATGGGAACATTTTGATGCCATTCATTTGGGGATAGCCTGCTTTACTAAGTGACTCAAATCTTATGCCCTGGAGCCTTCACGAAAAACATTTAGGAAAGCCACTATCACATTCAATTCAAAGGCATTCTCTTTCCTGAGCAAAGTAAATTATATCAAGACCAGTCTCAACAATCATCTTCAGCCACAAACCTGATACATGCCCCAAGGGTATTATGCCAAGTATAAGCATTTTGCTTTCTTTCATGCATTTAAAAAGGCTATGCTTGCATAGCTTGGCTTCCTCAGAAAGCAACAGTATCCCTCAGACAGTATAATTTAGGCTTTGAAACAAACAGTTGTAGAAATAAGGGTGTGGACATCCACAGACAGGATCAGTTTTATTTATGTATCAGAGCCCTATTTCCATCCAGGGCTACACCATTATAGGCCCTGATAGAAACCCTGAACAATTAAATATCATTGTTTCCAGCTCAGCGCTCTGCTACCTCGCTAACTGCACTCCCTTCATGTTAGGGGCATGCTTAGATTACTGAAATGTCACAAGTTTAAGAGTTGCAAGCTGTCCTTCTCCCTAGCTATCCACACAGGAGCACAAAAAGTGAACAATGCAAATAAAACGTGGTAACAGTCCTGTTTTTTAGTCTGTCTGGGTTCTTACACTGTGTTCATCAACATGGATACACAGCCTTAAATAGTAAACTAAAAAGATGCAACAGCTTGCCTTCTCATCCTCTTCCCAGGGAGGAAACATGCACTGAGCAATGTTTTGTCTAGACAGATAAGCAGACATGCACAAGTTGTTACGGCTCTCTGTTGGAGAAGGTGACACAAAAAAAGCACACGCTGGTGATGAGCTTTGCAATTATTCCGGGAGGCTTTTGCACCACTTGTCTGCAGTCATGAGCTTCACTCTATAAAACAACCTAAGGAAACAAACCTCTCATGCCCACACATATCCCAAGGCTCCACTCCACCTCACACCACACAGCCTCGTGCTGAGTTACTGTGGCAAGAGCTGACATCAATCAACAGGTCTCCACGGTGGTAAGCAAACACCATTTTGGATCCTGCACCAGCAGAGCATTTCTACTTCTAGCTCCAGACTGGGCTCACAGACAGCTTAGAGATTTTCACTGTGTGCTCCTGCTACTGCTGCAAAAATGAGGATGATCTGAGGTCGCATGGAAGCAGGCAGCAGGTGTGCTTGCATCTGTGGGAGACACACCTGCCAAGGAGGCACACTTAAAACCCCCCATCGCTTCAGGTATAAAAGGTCTCACAATATGTCCCATTCCAAGGATGAAAAGACAGCACTTTACCTCCTCAGCTATGCAACACAGATTGGAACTGTTCAAAAATACTGTTTCGTCAGGTCTTGCTTGAAGCATTCCTTTCTTTTCAGAAGCTCCTGATTTCATAACATTTATAATTCAGGTCACCATAAAGGCAGCAAACATTCTTATGGACTTCCAGCTGCCCCACAGTTTTGTCTCCATGTTGAAATATTCTGTGTACATAACATATTTTGGAATATGAATAATCAATTGCTTCCCTTAGGATGATCTTTATGAAGTGTGGGTGACAGTATGTGTCAATGGGAAGCAAGATTTCATCCACAGGGCTGTATTTCTGCTATGCTATACAGAACACTTCATCTGCATAAACAGGAGATGCCAAATGCCTCAGATCAAGTCTCCTCCCACACTTGACTTCAATATGAAGAATAAAGTACTGAGTAATCTTGTAAATCTCATTCTTAGCTTCTAAAGACCAGTGCAGCACTTTCAAACCATCCCACCTCTGTCTTCCTCCACATTGCTTCAAGATTCTACTAAAAGAATTTTTTTTGTTTGCACCCCTCATCTCCCAATGACAATTATGTACAACAAACCTACTTGGTCCTTTCCTGAAGGGTTTGTGTGGCAAGGCTTTGGTAGCAGGGTGTGGGGGGCTGCAAGGGTGGCTTCTTTGAGAAGCTTCCCCATGTCTGACAGTTCTAATGCCAGCCAGCTGGCCAAGGCCAAGCACATCAGATGGTATGCCACAGGGATAATGTGTTTAAGAGGAAGAATAAAGATATGGCACAGAAGTAAATGTGGCCTGGCCTGAGAAGAAAGGAGTGAGAATATGTGAGAGAAACAGCCCTGCAGACAGCCAGGTCGGTGCAGGAGGTGCTCCAGGCGCTGGAGCTGGGATTCCCCTGAAGCCCATGGAGGAGCAAAGATCTACCTGTAGCCTCTGGAGGACCCCATGCCAGAACAGGTAGATGCCCAAAAGAAGGTTGTGACTCCCTGGTAAGTCCACACTGGAGCAGGCTCCTGGCAGGGGGACCTGCAGACCCAGCCCATGCTGGAGCACCCTGTTCCTGAGGAACCACATCTGCTGGAAGGAACCCACACTGGAGCAGATTGGGAAGGACTACAGCCTGGGGGAAGGACTCACACTGGAGAAGTTAATGGAGGACTGCCTCCCATGGGAGACACCCCCTGATGGAGAAGGGGAAGAACTCTTTTTCCAGTGGCAGAAAAAAACATGTGATGAACTGACCATAATCCCCATTCCCCATCTCCCTGAATCACTGAGAGAGAGGAAATAGAGAATCAGGAATGAAGTTAAGACCAAGGAGGGAGGGGTAGGAAGAAGGTGATTTAAAATTTACTTCTCATTATCCTGCTCTGATTTTGATTTGCAATAAATTCAACTAATTTCCCTGAGCTTTGCCTGTGACAGTAACTGGTGAGTGATCTCTCCCGGCCCTTAGCTCAACTCATGAGCTGTTTGTTGTATTTTCTCTCCCTTACCCAGTTCAGAGGGGGGTGATAGAGAGGCTTTGGTGGGTTCCTGACCTCCAGCAAAGGTCAAACCACCACAGGAGCATTAATTATGCTGGGAAGATCATAAGTAGAATGGACAAGAGCTACATTTTATCCATGGCCCAGGCAGAAGCCCTGTGATCTATTTCAGTTATGCTGAGCAGAGACACAAAAAGACAAAGGAGGGAGTAGGGCAATATCAAGTCCTATTTTTGAGCGATAACTGTAAAACCATAGTTCATCCTTTCATCTCCAGAGATCTTGAAATGATCTTATCAGCTGAACAGACAACAGCATCCTCAAATCCATATGTGCATCCAATAGGAGTAGCACTTAGTAGCATGTAAAAAAACCTCAAGAACAAAGGAAGCTTCACCTTGGAGCTGTTGCAAAAGCATTTTTCCGTACAGAAAAATAACACAGGCTCTTCAATGTGCTGGCAAAGGACATTCAGAACCTATCAGTACCCATGAGCACACAGGATGCTAAAAGGGGCCATTTTGAGAATGCCTGCACAAACCTGACAGAAAGAAAAATGACCTATTCTGAAAAATAGATCTGTATTTATCTTTGTCTCCTACAGAAGGCATTCCAAATGCAAGGCATTTAGTGTCTTTCAGGAGTGCCATCCCTCTTGTCAAAAGGCTGCAAAATTGGTCAGATGAAACTTTTACCCGTTTCAGCAGGAATGTTGCCTGTGCAAGGAAGTTGGGACCAAGTCTTACAGTCTAACCAGCTTCCCTTCTGCTTCTGTAAGAGACCTCTTTGACACACACAGAGGGAAGGTAAAGGCATTCAAACTGCTACAGACTGTGCAAAGCAGCAGCTTTGGACTGTCATTTGAAGGTCAGTCTCCAAAACACAGTATTTATTTTTCTATTGTCAAACAGCCTGAGTAGAAAGGACTTCTAACAGAATATGTCAGTTAATTGAATCTGGAACACTAATAGGTTTTTCTCAACACTGTAGCATTTTTTTCTACGAAAAGCAATGAAAAAATGGTTATATTTAAAAGTGGTAATAGCTGTAGTCTTGGAACATATGCTTAATGAATAAATCTGTCAGGAAAAAACCCTTGTGTGTATTGGAGGGGGGAAGTATGTTTGTTCTCACTTAAAGCGTGCCATGATGGCAATCATCAACAGCAAATGGCATCTATTGTTTGGACCAAAAAAAAATTTCATTTGGCCATTTATTTTCAGGTGAAATTGCTCTTTTCTTTTAAATGACACATTCTTTTAGCTAAGCAGCTGAGTTGAAAATAAAGCAATAGCAGATCCATGTCATTAAGGACACCTGATAAGCTCTTTGGTAGGTGCAAAGAGCCACAACACAGTAATATCCAGGCAGCTTGCTGCCATATCCTGGGGTGCAGCACACAGAAAGCCAACAGCCTACAGGGAAGAGGTATTCAGATCCCATGGGGAGAACAGCCTAACAACCCAGTGCTACCACATATTGCAGCAGTGGGTGCAATCCCAGGGATGAAATTACATAGGATACAGCAAAACAGGAACTGAGCAGAATAGCCTCTGTAAAGCTTCGATGACAACCAGAAACCTATGATGAAAAACACATGAGAACAAACTCAACCTACTGCATTGCCATTTGCATGAGCAGGTGGATAAATCTAATAAGCTGGAAGATTTGTTTGTGAAATTAAAATGCCAATTCCATATACTGGGAAGTGTGAAAAATATTCACAGTCAAGCCAGAGCTGTCTGAGTATTTTTAAAGGAAGCTTGACAGATGTTGTGAAAATGTACTGCAAAAGAGTCAAACCTGTCAGTATATACTCAACTTTTCTGTTGAAGAACACCATGTTCCTCTCATGGAGTGCCCAAATCTCTCCTTTCTCCACTTAAACTGAGAGTTTAAGCTCCTCAGTTCCACTCGGAATGCTCCAGAGGAAAGTTCACAGAGGCAGACTCCCCCTTCCCATTCTTTTTTTCAATAACATGCTTGACTATGACTCTCTTGGCAACCCAGCCAGATCTCAGCTGGAAGGCTCATCTCGTGGGGAAAGAGCCATGGGGGACTCCCAAATTGCATTCAACCAAATCCCTGGTGCAAAGCACTGCAGCTGGAAATCTAACAAATCCAACAGGTGACACCGTAGCATGATCACCTCTTCTTTAGCAAGTCCTCTCAGGTAGCAGGGTGGGCACACTGCTCCAGCCAAGCACAAGCCAATGCCTGCTCTCCATCAGTTTTTTAAATTCTCAGTCCTTGCAGTCCCTCCTCTTTCCTTTTAGAGTTTTTCTTGTGAAGATGTGGAGCAGGCCCAGATCTTAACAAAGGTCAGAGACCATGTGTAGGCGGAAAGAGGTAAGAAGATTCACAAACAAAGCAAGTCTTAGGTTCCCCAAGACATCTTTTCCAAGAGAGAACTGTGATACAAGGAAGAAAACCTTCCACCATTAAAACCTCTAATTCTTGAGGCTGATATTCCACAACTACTCACCCCTTAATGCTATCCTTATTGAAATATTTTCTTTGTTGAGGTTTCTTGTATTTCTCCGTGGTGATGCCACCAGCAGGCATAAGGAAAGCATGAAACCCTAATCAGCAAACTAGTAAGGCAGAGGTCAAGAATTTCCATGATTTCCAGAAACAGTAGAGGTTTGAGATACAGTGACAACATCAGACTTCCAAAGGGTGATTTGCCTCAGCTGAAATTAAGTTAATAAAACTGTTGCAGATGGACCACCCATGTGACACATCAACAAGATTCTGCTCTCAAAAATGACTAGTTGTCTTAACTGGCTGATTTTCAGCTAATTTCAGCTTTGATATTAGTTTGTCCATTAATTAATCAGTTAGTCCACCAAAACAAACAGTGACCACGAGGTGTGCGTATAATTCAGTATGTAACAATGTGCCCAGTTCAAAATACTGCACTGGTTTGGATCTCACATCCCTGAAACAGGCTCTTCAGTATTTTTGACTTACAAAATGTGTGTTCTGTGGCATTAAACTGGATCCTACAAAACCAGTCATCAGTTAAGCTAGACAATGGACTAACAGTAACAAGCAGAGAAGGGAGAAAATAAAATACAGATGACAAAAGAAGGTGTATGTTTGGGAATAATGAAAAGGAGAATATCTGATAAAAGAGGAAAGAAGGAAAATAAATACAAGGCCATAGAAGAGAAGCCCACAGGAGGAGGAGGAGTGTGAAAAGCCTGACAGAAGGACTGAGTGGAGACTAAAAACAGCATCTGGCAGTAGCTCAAATCAAACAAGGTAGCATATGCAAGAAGTACAGCATACTGAATACTTCCTTCCTCTTGGGTATTAAATAACCTCAGAATTAAGATAGAGAGTCTTCCCTCCCTCTTTTCTGAAATATCTTGCTCTAAACTCCGAAACAGAAAAAAAATCTAGTTAAACTTTTTGGTAATTGCCATTTTCCAATTACAACTGTGAGCTCTCACTGAAAATTTTCAGACATAAGGCTGCAGAAATCAGACATGGATTTTGATTCATATTTCTAGTGGGAAACATGATGGTGGGTATCTCATGCCTAACAGACTTAGGGCATCAAGAAGCCAGATTTTCAAAAGCCCCAATTTCCCTAGACAGAGCCCTAGTTCTGCTGAAATAACTCTAACTGTTCTTCAAAAGATGGGCTTAAGTTTCATTTTCAAAGGCAGCTTAAAAATATGGATTGCATTTCACACTGACAATGAGACAATACCGCACAGTTGTTTTTGAAACTGAGACTGTCATGGTTTTCAAACTGCTGCCTACCACGTGCTATTGCTTCCTTTAATTGCGTCTGTGAATACAGCACACAAATGTGTCTGCTGTCACTCACAATTAAGAAAATACAGGTACAGTTGTGAGAACATCAAATGCTACAAACTGGGCAGTGTGAGTACAGCTCACCATTCCAAATCTTACACTGCAAATGATGTTTTTGGTATTTGCACCTGCAGAAAACCTGAGAAAGTCCCACATGAGGAGGGTTACAGTGCTGGCCAGGGCCAAATAGAGCTTCAGTTCTCACAGTGGTGGAACATGGCCTTACAGGTAGACGTGCCAAGCCAAGCAATGCATCTTCAGGGAGTATCCCCCCATGTCCCACCTGTTTTCTGTCATGGTGCCCAGGCTGCCACATCTACATCTGCCTGCACAGCAGGAACAAACTACAACCACAGTCCTTCACCCCATGACCATCTGGAGGAGGACAGTCACTCGAATTTGCTGTTGCTCTCCTCAGGTCCATATGCCCATATTTCCTTTGCCAGAACACAGGAAAACAAAGACAAAAAGTTGATGCCATCCAGACTTCATTCTCACAAAGAGCACAGGGTCAAATTTAGCTTCTCTGACAGTCCCTATTGCTGAAGAACAAGTTTAAAAGGTAGGAGCTACACACAGAGAGGCTTGAGCAATGAGGGGAGAACTGTCCTAATATGAATGAAGGTAAAAGAAGGATTGACAGAACAGCCCTGAGTAGTCCTTGGAGGGGAGTGACGACACAGAGATATTATTTTGCTGCCAGTGTAGTAGTGGAGACACAGTAGAATGTACTTTTACCTTCGATTTAGGATCCCAGTCTCCATAAGGACTGACAGAAACTGTTTTAAAAACCCCAGACTCTGTGATCTACCTTTGAAATACAGCTGCCTACCTGCTGGAGGTCCTGAATCCTTCTGTATTACCTATGCCCCAATGTCCTGTCAGTATATGCTCATGATTCTCTACATATCTTTAAACTTTTCAAGTGATATTCTTGTATTAAGGTTCGAAAACTGAAGCCCAGGAACATATCAGCAAATGATTCTGTTGTCTTTTCATGCAGTAGGCCTGAAAGGCGTCAAAAAATTCCAACTTTCCCTGGAACTTCATCGGAAAGCAAATAATCAGTTCCCTTAAATGCCTCATGAAATCCCAGTCTGAATAATACAGTATTATCCATGGTATTCACCAATAATATGTCCTTGATATTGTGACTGTTATGCTGGGCTACTGGAGCTGGCAGAGGAGTAAACATCAGGGGACACCATCAACAGGGTCAAGCCTTTAAATTACACATGCCAGTTTACCAATTACCTTTACTTGGTGTGGAGCAAGATAACCATTTTATGCACAGCACAGAAGGAGAATGAAGAGCATCAAGTCAACTTGACACCTGTCCAGCTTGAGAAAGGATCAAGTGTAAGAAGAATTAACAGAAAAAAACCCAAAAACCTAAGAACTTATCCAGCCCTTAATAAAGACATGATAATACTGGAAAAAAAACTGTATTAGAACTAAATCAATAAGGACCATAGAGCTAAAACTGGTACCTGATAATTTACCAAATAGATGCTTGTCAAAAAGAATAGACTGATGTTTAATTTAACTCTTTATTGAAATCAGGGTCCCTGATAGATTCCTGTAGATAGTGTACCTTGGCACTGCAACTGCCTCATCCTCATCATCTTAAATGCCATTAAGAGATGAACCAAGATTTTAATCAGTTTAATTTTCTACAGAGTTTTGTGTACACACTGAAGAATAAACTTGCTTTAATAAAGATTTAACTGAAAGGCTTCAACTTCAAACTGTCAACCCGAGTGCACACTCCTTCAAAAATAGCATTTTAATTTTGCTCATCCCCACAGACTCATGTGACCTCTTTTATCTGTATCCTGTTTTCCACCCGCACAAGAGCAGCTCGTGGCTCTGTGGTGCAGCTACAGCAAAACTTTTCAAGCCTCCAGAAACACTATCCAGTTTCATTGCACTCTCTTTGTTTTTGCTTTAGGTGCTGTTTTGGATGTGAGCATGTGAACATAAGGAAGTTCCATGAAATAAACAGACTTCTGGTTACTTAAAATGACCATTTTTTAATCAAGTCCATCATTTTATGGTTTCACTGTCCCTATTAATTGGCTGGCATAAACACATTCCAACAGTTTCCCAAGGAATGGGAATTTGAATTTGCCCTCCAACCTACCCTAATCAAGCCACGCCTTACAAACTTTTCATTAGCTCCTATGCCCTGCAATAAAAGCAGTATTTTCTTTGTATGAATGTTATTGATTGCTCAGCTTAAGCACTACAACACTGAAGACCTTTGGCCACATTCTACACAGCATTTTACGCAACACTGAAGTTTATTATTGTCTTTGTGACAGCTGAACAGAATGATACCCTTTTCTTTGCCAAATCTGAAACATGGACCAGTCTACAGTCCTATGCCAATGCATTGAGAATGACTTTTACTTCAAACATTCATTTGAGCATCTTCCATCAGATTAAAGACACGGATTTGAATTTTACACACCTGAGCCTTTCCTGAAATTAGCATCACTGATACTTCCTAAGTGCCTTTGCCTCTTGTGCCACTCAGACTGAGGCCTTTCCAGGGTACTTTTCAGCTAGCACACTTGCCAGGGGTAGCCTATAGACACAGAATTTCTTCCAGAGTACTTCAGCAATGCTTCCATGCTGGCTCTATCAAGTTAACATGAAGGCAAGTGCATGACCTTCAGCTCACATTCAGCTGGAAAGTTTTAGCACAGTCTTTTTGTTGGAACTATTCCACTTTGATGTCACATGATAAATGATTGTCGATCTTTTCTTTCTCCCCTCCCACACCAGGTTTTTCCAGGCTAAGCTTTTCTGCAAGGCAGAACTACCCACGCCTTATTCTGCAATGAAAACAAAACTGCTTGAAAAACTTCCCTTTGTATTGCCCACATATAAAGTGTAAGCCAGGAATCACTGCTGGATTAAAGATCTTTTCGATGAACAACCTTCAGGCTCTGTGCATGAACACTTGGTATTTTGGCCTCAAGATGAGAGAAGGGCAGTGTCAAAGCCTAAGCAAAGACACAAGTGGAAGAACTGAAGTCCCTTATAAACAAGGAGGGGAAAAAAAATTTTAAAAAGCATTATTCTACCAGAACCATTCACACATTTCCCCCCAAAAGCAGCCATATTGGTGAACAGGAAATAGAAAGTGAAATGTGAAAGATCTCTGAAAATACTCAGTAGCCCTAAGAACCATATATTGGATTTATAGCACATGTATTTTTTCTTTTTATCTATCCAGCTAAAAACAGAGAGGGTCTGGTTTCTGTGTTGGTGGGTGGAACAAATTTACTTCAACTCCATATTTTAACTATGTTTTACTACAGATTTCCGTAAGGGGTTAAATTTGATAAACATGGCAAAATGATTTCTGAATTCATTATTTTGTATAACCAGCAGAATGGTGCTCACATCTTGCTTTGAAATCAAGAGAGTCTGTGACTACAAGGATCAGATAACATTAAAAAAATCATGCTTTTATTTATGCCAGACTATCAAGAGTTAAGTCCTTTGAGGCAAAATGTGTGTTTGTCATTTATTGTATGTTTGTACATGTCCTAACATAATGAGGCTTGCGATTATTTGGCACAACTACCCACCACATCAACAAAAAAATTAAATAACATGAATGTTTCATGGCCTAAGTTTAACATTAGCCTCAAAGGATCTGGACAATGTTGTAAAAAACACCAAAATGTGTAACACTAATATGACTTCCTGAGCTAACAGAAAAGACAGCACCTCCCTTCTGCCATCAAATGAGTGGCAGGCATTGATTTTCAGTAGTCCAAAGCTGACCACTTATATCTAATTTGCAAAGATGATGGCAATGCCCAGAAAAAATAACTGTAGGTTACCTGAAGTTTTTCAGGATTCTTACATAAATAAGATTACAGCTCAGAAAGGGTTTTTTAGCAGTAAATTATACAGCATGTGGCATGAACTCCTTCGCCTCACAGCTTATTTGCATATAGAATGTTTTTGCCTTTCAAACACCCCCTAATAAAGGTTTTCAGCATCCTCTTTTCACAAGCTGGGCTTCCTTTGCAGTGTGTTGTTGATACCAAAGGCCCACCCACGTCAGATGCACTGGCTCCTCCAGCATAAAAGCAATCACAAACTGCAGCAGTCTGCAAAAAGGTACCACAGGCCAGCCCAAGTGTAGCATTAACTGACACCAGTAAATAAATTAGGTAACCAAAAAAACCAAAAAAGGTTTATCTACACTGGGTGCATGCTCTAAGAGCCCTCACTACGCAGACAGGAGACACTTTGCTGTAAGAGAATATGTTTAGAAACAAGTCCAGAATGGCTTGGAAACACCCGCTTCCTCAATGATTAAACAAAACTAATTTACTGACTGTTTACCACAAATAAATTAAAAAGAAAAAAACCGCTGGAGATAGCTATGAACTGGATTTAAAAGGACTTCCTAAGGAGCTTTTAGGAGACAAAGGCTCAATCCCTTTAGGCTTCCTTAGAAATCCAAGCTAGAAAGAATTTCATAGACATCAAGCAGGCAATGGAGGTATAATGGATTCTGAATGATGCGAGAACCACAACTAGGTTAAAATATATACTCCACTGTGAAAAGATGTAGCAAAAACTACCTGCCATGCTCACTGGGCTTCGCAAAACACTTTAAACATGAAAATTAGGACAAGTTGTGGAAGAGTGTATGGGGGAATTTTTCATCTGTACTGAAGTGACAGTGTGACACATCTCATCTTCCTTGTCTTACTTACCATCTGACTTGCACTCAGCCCTTTCAGTCACATAGTAACTCGGTTCCAATGCCTGCTCCAGGACAGATGGTCCTCTGGGATTATCATTTACGTCCTTCATGCACTAGAATCCTGAAAAATAAGGGGAGAACCTAAGCTTTAACACTATCACATGTCTAAGAACCATTCAGGGCTTTTACACATAGTTCTTCTTGACAATAAATTCTAAAAGATTGTGATGAGCTGTTAAACCATAAAGAAAGTGTCAACCCACTGATGTGTGGGGTGAAGTGAAACATGGCAAGGAGATGAAGTATACTGCCATATTATTACTGATGAATTTGCTTTTGCTTATTACCTGCATAAAGGAACTGGAATCTAGCAGAAGCCTTCCAGGTATCTGAACGATTTGTACCACAAAATCTTTTAGTATTTTAGGAAAAGGAGGCGATCCATGAACTAAACTCCCTTCGGAGCCATCTGCACCATACGGAAAAAGCCTTCAGCTAAAATCATAATGCCCTTTTCACTAAAATCTCTGAGAGGGCTTAAAGGTCTGAATACAAGACAAAACCCCTTATTTGAGAAGGGCTGTTGAATGTGTCATACCTATCACACAGTGGGGATAACTGAACACTTAATTTGGGAACAGTCCATCGTAACCTCAGAGACCAAGTGCCCAACGTGCCACTCAAGGCATGGCAAAAACATGGGCAAAGAAGGTCATGCAGGCACGTGGAAAGATATTCACACCTAACAAACTGCAAGGACCTTTTCCCCCTTCATACACTCAGCTAAGGGAGGGGCCAGGGATGCCTTTTTTGTCCAGATTATAAAGTGCTCTGCCTTCAAGGCTTATGTGATTTGTGATATACTTCTAAGGGACCTTGCACTGGGAACATCAGGCCAGTTCATTCATTTCCCAAGTCCACAGAGACAAACAGAACTCCTTATATTGATACTAACACCCTGTGCCCCACAATCCAATCAAGAAGTCTCCTGAAGAACATGAGTTTAAAGGGCTAAACTCTGAAAGGGCCCTCTCCTACAGAGGTACTGTTGAAATCCTTTGACTAGAAAATGATCTTTCTGGTATTGAACAGGCTAATAAATCCAAGACCATTTAGATATGCAGACTTTACCTCTGACACTAGGACATGAGGTGATCACTGCATATAGAGAAGCACATTTGTATGTTAAATAAAAACATACTTAAAAGCAAGTCACGTTCTTAGAAGACACTAGGATCTAAGAAGACAGTATCCAGGTAAAAGCAAAAGAGCACAGTAATGTGTGAGGCACTCCTCAAAAAATCGTCTCATCCAATATAGCACATCTTAGCACTAAGCAATCCTCTGCTACCTAGGACAAGGGACTACTAAGGAATGAAACTGACTGTAAAGGCCTGGATAAATGCTGTCTCCTTTCCTCAGAGTAATACAAACATAGTATGTAAGTCCAAGAAAAAGAATTACTGCCTGTGTACAGAGTGTGTCTCGAAACATAATCCAAAAGTTATTCCTAAAACCAGAAAAAATAAGAATACGTCATGCGGATGGTATTTATACTTTTATAGCCACTTAGAAACACCTCTGCCTCCTTCCCAGGAAAATATGACAACCAATAATTTTCAGCTAGATGTTTTTGTTAAGTTCATTTTCTATGTGATTTCTTCAGTCCAGGCTCAAAACCAGAAAAGATGTCTTGCAGGCAAGTCCCAAAGAAAGTCAGCCTTCTTTCACAGAGCAGGTGCTACTCAAAACAACTAACAAACACCATAAAAAGATGCCCCTCAAACCTGACAATGACATAATTGCCAGTTGTGTGCAACAGCTCCCAAGAAACAGCCTTTGCAATGCACTCATGTCACTCCAGAACAGCAAAGAGGTGCAGGACCAAGGAGTAACTGGATTTCATAAGGGACTGACACAAGATAAAAGGAATTGGTGTCTTTTGGCTCACTACGAAGGCCAAATTATACCCCCAGACTGCACCAAGTGATCTAATAAAGGATGTTGTATCTCTCTATACAGCTCTTTTGTCTTGACACGAAGGGCTCTGGTATCTGATGGGCAAGCAAAGGTATTACTTCTGTCAGTGGAAATATAATTAACTCTGCATGTCCTCAGTCCAATGCAAGCAGAAGACAAGAGCTAAAATTCAAGCCAGAAGTGGTTCACACATTTGAAGTAGACTAAGAATGTTTACATACAGTTACTGTGGTTCAGCTGACACAAGGTAACCTGATTACACCCGTTTTTTAGCACAGAGCTGTTTACAATGACAGTAGCCCCAAATGCTTTCTTTGACCTCCCTTAGTGCCTGCAGTTCATCACAATATTCAAATGCTGGTATGTTTTCTTTACACACAGTGTACAAAGAAGTTGGTATCAACATTTCCAGAGAGGCCAAATGACTAAGAATTAATATTAAGAGAGAGTGGCCTCTTCTTAAACTGTGTTCTACTGTTGTAGTCTGCATTCAGAGCAGATGCTTTGCCAGACTCCACACTTGATTCCTTTCCTTACACTGCCTCCAAACTCAAGCATTCCTACTCTGCTTCCTCTTTCCCCATCATGTAATTTAGGGACAGTTGTAGTTTTACATATTGCCTAATATGCCCCATCTTTCTGTCTCTCCAACAGCAGATATTTTTCAAAGGAAAATACCACTAAAGCAAGACAGGAGTCATTCCTGCCTCCGAAAATGCATAAAGGCTTATTCTCAATTAACTTACACCTTGCAGTTATTATCAGTGCAATAATGATGTGAAAACAATGCTAAGATTTGGCAGCATTTTACACCTACTATACACTGATGCAGAAGACATAATTCTATTTGCCCTTGACCACAAGGGAAACCTTCAAGGCCAAGCAGTTTTACAAAAAGGAACTCACATTAAACAATAAAGGCAATACAACAGCATGACCTTCCTTTCAAAACTCTGATGTGTCCCTTGTTATTCTGACACAAGTAACTAAAACCAGTTGGAGGAGTACTCAATCATGTGCAAAAGTGCCAGCAAAACCAGGCTCTAAGTTAAGAGAAGACTTTGGCACCTAATTTTGAACTGTGTGAAACCCCTAGAGGATGTGTCACAGAGGACTGAGAAGCAATTGCCAAATTTCTGGTAGCAAATACCCAGAAGCACATTCAGACTACTTCACGGAAGCAAGAGTGACTTAATCTTGTGCTGTGCATGAGGAAAATCCCATGTTTTTAAGCCACCAAGTTGATTTTTGCTGGAAACAATGGTCTGCCCAGACACAAGTAAAAATTGTATACACAATTATCTGTACACGTACCCTGGTTCTGACAGGATAACAAAGCAGGTTAATGTGCAGGAGCATCATCACAGAACAGTAACACACACAAAAAGATAAAATGGTTTATTGCTACTGGTTTTTTCCCTCTTCTGGGAAGGACATAGCAGCTATTCCAAAGGACACATCATTCAGGCAATCTGTAGTGATGCTGTAAGATGTTCCCTCACTCCATCCACAACCCCCAATCAGATAAGACTATTTGCCCAAAAGGAGACTACATGGAACCACACACTCTCCTTTTGTCCTTACATTGCCTTTTCTCCCTCTTGAGAACGGACAAACCAGTAGACAGGGCTAAGGCTCCAGGGGCCGAGGAACAGAAACACATCATTAAAAGAAGCATGCACATAAGCAGTTTCTGTCTTGGGACCTGAACACTGAGCTTAATTAACTACTGGGTGGAAAGCACAGCTTATATAATGCAGACTGTCTGTGGACTGCCATCCCAATCATTCCACACAACCCCTTCTAACTGCTGGTCCACATAAGAGCAATTTTTTACTGGCAAAACCAATGTAACTGGCATGAGGGATCTGGATACCAACTTGGAGAGACATCAAGAAAGAAGAAACAGGTTTTTAAAACAGAGTAAATATTACCCAGGCTACTAAATAGCTCTGTAAGGGAAAAAAGGCTTTGTTCTTTCTGAAACTCAAAAATTAGTTTGTCATCAGACATTTAATCAGTGCTAAATAGATACTGACAGATTCTGCCACTGTCCATGAGAACGTGTCCTGGAAAACATCTCAGGACTTCAGCTCTTCTTTACCTGTACTCTGGAGGTCTGCTTTCTGCAGTACTGTATACTTAGGAGATGTCAGTAATAAGCATGATAAACATGGAGAATTTTTAGCTCTGGGAATAACAGACGTCTGTTCACTGAACATCAGATCAGCTAGTCATGAGGCCACAGAACTGTAACTTGGTGGTTTGAGAGTCTTTAGTTTCCTGTTTCTCCATCTTTTAAAGATTCAGCTCAAGAGACTGTCTACCATTCTGTGGTTGTGGAGTTCTTAGCTCAGAGGGTCCTTAATATTTCTTGGGGAATTTAAATAAGTCCACCTCCAAACCATCAACAGTTGAGGTTCACTTCGAGTTGTGTTTAGGATGATCTAACCTTATGCCGCTGCAGAAAAAGAGGGGTTTGTTTCATGCTGTTCAGTTTTCTCTACTGCATCCTAACCCCCATCTTAGCTATCTATGCAGCAACAGGGCTGCTGCTTCACCCTGCAGAACTGACAGAAAACTAATTAACTGGGTGGGGTGTGGATCAGCCATCACTGGGGGAATGAAAAGGGGACCCGCTTGGTGGAAGCTCACTGCTAGATTAAATGCTAAAGTGAACTGCACTCTGCTTACAGGGACTTACAGGACTTCCCCAGGGGTTCAGCTCATTGTACATCCACATGTACATTGTAAAACTAAGGCTAAGCAAGTATCAAATGAAGCTCAACTCCTTTGTTACAGCATACTGATTTTTGTGAACACCCCCTACCAGTTCTACCCAAAAAAGAGTGGTCAAAATTCAATCAGGGAAAAAATATTAATGAAAATGAAATACAAACCCAAACATTAAATACAAAAATTTAAAACAATATTCCCACTGGAAAAAAAAATTCTCCCTTTCTTTAAAAAGCTATTTTCTAGCCATTAAATAAAGGTAAACTCAGAAAAATCACACATGATATGCACAGCCATCCTAGAGAGCATTTATAGCAGGTACTTGAAATTCTGATGTCACTCACAACAGATATATCAGCTGGTAGTTCTAAAAACTTCATCATATATTAAAAGCTGTGACCAATATTGTTTTCTGTGCATAGAGATAAACATCCTGCTCAAAGATCTGAACTCCTATTTAAAAACAAAACCAAACATTAAGAATAAAAAGCAGCCAGTGTGGTTCTGAGACACATATGTGGCTGCATTTCATATTCCCTGCCTACACTGGCAGTGTGGGAGCTGTTAGTCATCTAATGCGCATATTTGCTTGGCACGATGCCTTTACTTTTGCAGGCAGAAGAGAAAGATGATCACCCATTTATTGTATCCTTATATCTTCACTGCCTGTTCATCAGTCAGCGTGACCAGGCCCTCCCAGTTCAAACTGCAGGCTGTTGGGAGGCAGACCAGTTCAAAGTGAAGCCTAGGGTCTAGGAGGTTGTTAAGCACATTTGTAAAGAAAAGGGCAACTTTTAAATTCATGCTGTTTCTCAACTTTCTCTGTTGGGACCAACATCTTTATTTAAGAATAAGGACCTTTTATTAAATAGAGGCCTAATTTAGTTTTGCTTTCATCCCTGGCACAGTAAAATCCTTTTACTATTTTCAAGGGCATTAGGGGATCTCAAGTTGGTTTGCTTTAACTGTCCTGCTCTGCCTCCATTCTGGAGGGGTCTGGAACAGAAGCTTAATTTAGTTTTCAAGGAAGGCTGTCATAAAACTTCATGACCCAGACTACAGCAGGATCAGACACGCCCCATCCTTTTGGCATCTTAATTTCATTTAAGCCCCACAAGAAAGGTGAGTGTTTTTAGTGCAGTGTTGATGGTGTAATCTGAAGAGTAAGGGTGCCTCAATGTTGTCAGACTTTGAAGAAATAGCTCCAGGCATTTCCTTCCCAATGTCCTTGAATGCTGCAAAGTATTTTAGTGTGAGATACTTCATGTCACAAACTCCTTTGTACAGAATTAACAAAGCACCAAAGCAACTGCTTTCTGACATGCAAGGGAAGAAGTGTTTTGAGTGGAAGTAGTTCAATGCCATCACTTGGATATCTCAGTGGTGAAACCACTTCACACTGACTGCTGTGCTTATGCCAAGGAGAAGTCTCACGCTGCTCCACTCCACTGTGGAAACTGGCAAGGCCAGCCTTCAAGGCTAAACTGGGACTACCTTGCAGGACCTCTCAAAACCCCTTGCTTATTCTAATTGCCTTCAGCAACATGGGCTGCCATGTCCCCGCTGGTTTTGACCCAAATGTGCACAAGTTTAGATTCCCAAGGACTGCAGTGTACTGCAGTTACTTTGTTGGTGTCATGTCTGCTGACTGCACTCAAGTGTTCATATCTAGCTGAAGGGAACAGCTTTTGACAAGCAGGAGTTCAGAACAGGTAAGATCTGGTCTGATCTAGTGGAGCCCTGTCTTTAAATTTGATGACAGTAGACAGAAGAAATATGTGGGAAGCATCCACAATAACCAACCATCTCAAGTTAATTAGCAATTAATTTAGTGAGCTACTAAAGTCTAGCGAAGATGAATCCTGGGAGATTCTGGTCACAGTTTCCCTGATGTAAATCTAGATTAACTCCTAGAGAGCACATCAATCTCCATGACAGTTACTTCAGATTTACACCCAGCTACTCCGAATTTGTGCTCTTGTTTTCACAGCCGTGTGGGAGATCTGTCTCAACACAAATCAGCTCTGCTCTCATGCAGATTCTGCAAGGTACACAGAGTTACAGCTCTGTAAAAATCCAACCTTGGTGAAGTGGGGAAATTAAATTCTCCACTGATGAAATCTGAGCCTCCCACATAACAGACGAAAATTCTGCTACTGAGCCTACCACTACAAGTGGTCACAATAGCTTCCTTAGTTCTGTCTTCACACAGTAAGGATAATTCCCTCTCACTGGATTTCACAAAGCTCAACAGCAAGCATGGAAATTACTACATTCTTTTGCCTAGGAGTATTAAGAATACCAGATCCATAGAGTCAGTTTTGAGTCCAGTCTTGCAACCCCAGCAAAATCCATACAATCTTTCAAGGTCATCTTTCTAAGGGGCCACAAAGAGAGTAAACACCTTCTCGCCATTAGCACTGACACTTGTGATGCAGACTGCAGTTGCATCAGAGAAATTTGATATGAAAACGAGATATTATCCAGCCACATGGCCTGTCACCCTTTTGCCAGTTTTACTCAGTTCAGCATCCACCTCTCAGCACAGCCACAACTTTCCCCTTTCTTTATCTGTAAGTTAACTACAGATATAATGCCCCATTCCACTCACACGAATCTCAGTCCTAGTGGAGCAGCCCCAGTTTTGGAATTCTAAGCAAATTCAGAGAAGGTGTATGCCTGCCTGTGTGCTTCAAGGGGAGCCAGAGTGCAGGTCACAAAAGTAACAAGGAGCAGACGTGCATCAAAGGCAACATACAACTGCAGGTGCTTGAACCTGAATTCAGCAATTCATCCAGATGTATTGTCAAATGGTTTGTGGAAACACGAAGAGATACTTAGAGGCACTTTTGTTAGATGGTTTAAGATCACATTAAGAACTTGAATCCAACGCATTCACGTTGGGATTTTATTGCTTTAAAGGGGACAGTTGTTTTTAGAGTGAAGCATTTTAAATGACCCACAAGCTCATTTACTGTCTCTTAAAAAAATCAAACAAAAAATATTTTTATAAGATATATTGGTTCTCACTTAAGCATTTAAATTAAGTGACTGGAAAGTATTTGACAAGAATCAAGGTGAAAACAAAGTGGTAATTTTTAAGGGGGGGATTGACCTTATAAAAGTTATTTTATCTAAGCAATTTTACACAAAATAATTTCATCTACACAGGCCACTTTGGGTTTTACAGCTGAAGCTCCCCAAAACTATGTGACATTTATGAATTTGCCTACAGATACAAGTTATGTCACAGTATAAAAGGATGAGTATTTAAACAGTAACTATTCCAGAATGACTATGCCCGTACATGAAGTTATTTAGAAAGTTATTGCACAAAAACGCTGTATGGACTATGTGTAAGTACTGCAGAATACTGTAGCATGCCACAGTAAAAACAATCCAACACTTTGATGTGATGAAGCAAAATAATTTCCCCTCCACATGTACCAGGAACTAAGTAGATCCCACAGCACCCTACAATTCTTATCTCAACCTCCATACAATTACTGGAAAGAAATAAAACTAGGTTTACACACAAGTCCCAGGTGCCTTTTCTGAACTTAACTGAACTTCACCAATAGGTGAGATAAGAATTCAACTGGTTACTGATGGCTGGGCATTTTAATGCTTAATTAATGCTTCTGGTCCGTTTCTAGAAGAGTAAGTGGACTCAAAGAAATCTTTCTTTGTACTATTTCTCAAAGATCACACCAGCTGACTCATCCTCCTGCCTGAAGTACAACATGAAAGCAAAGCAAAGCAAAACAAAATCTCTCAAATTATCAGAACCGAAATTGCTTTCTATAGTAGCAGAAGATAGACTAAAAACAAAATTGGATACCAATTCACAAACTGCCATTAAATTTCCAGGAAGCCAATCCACCAAGGAACATACTGCACCCTAGAGAGTCCTTAATGAATAGTGACACATTGGCAATAGGCTAGTTAAGGTTTTGCCAGCATTTAGGTTTTAAATCCCTCCTATGTTAGCAAAACAAACCTGGAACTTAGTGAAAAATTATATACAGGGCTCCAGCCCAGGAAGAGAGACTCTGGGAGGAAGGTGAGGAGAAGTGTTAGTACCACAGTAGATTGGATTTCATGTTTTAATTTTAAAAATAAAAAAATAAATTAAAATTTGAAAAAAAAAGGAGAAGCTTTGAACCACTGCAAGTTACAAAGGCAGAGAACATTTTGGCAAACATTTAAGGCTGAATCCTGCAAGTACTAAGTGCCCTTGAGTCTAGTTTCAGTGGGCAACACGAGTTGACAGCATCCCTCCAAAGAATGAGGGATGCCCAGTGTCTGAGTTCACATTTACATCCATGGGTCTTAAAGCACAAAGCTGTTTCTGTGGTCTGGACCACCCTCCATCTATACTTTCTCTGTTTTTCTTGGATTGAAGAGCTTGATCTTTCTTCCATCACAGGGCTGATGACATTTACAGTCCAGGGCCCGGAAGATAAGCCCTATAAACTTGCAAACATGATGAAATATACAGGACATAAAGAGCTTTATGCACTGAATATAATTTGCATTAGATGGAGCATGACTCTCCCCTTGATGTTTATATGGGGAGTATTTCACGGTATCTTGGCATTGTTTTTTTAACTAGAAGCTATACAGCATCTAATTTGGAGCCCCTACCGCTTCCAACCCCATCAGCTGGAACAGACTGCACACTTCTGACTTCCAGTTTTTGGAAATGGATTGCAATAGTGCAGAGGGGAAGCAGCATTAGACACTGTTAAGAGAATGGACAGAGCAGATAGAGGCATTTCACCACCATCCAAATCTGCATTAAATTGTCTCAGTACTCAGTTAAGGCCAGTAGGGTTAGAAGTAAGGAAGGTAAGCTCAAAGTAAAGCCAGTAAGTGCTTTCAGTACCAAATGGAGGTCCATCAGTTAACTGCCTACATCCTTCGCTATCCTAAGTGCCTCTAAATGTCCTGTATACTTCAATGTTCCTGGTACCTTCAGAGCTGAGCACGTGTACCCAAGAACTGCCTGCAGAATGCCTCAGGCCTCAGCTGCAGCCAGGTCTGTCCCACTTGTGAACCACAGTGAGGCATGCAAGGATCCCCTTTTATCCTGCTCCATGCGTTGTGGCTGTGTGACAGGTGACAACAAACTGGTACCAGGGTTCCAGGGCCATGCCACGACCTCCCCTGCTTGTTTATTGCCAGCCCAGCATTGATTACTGCCCCTTTGAAGCACCTATCTGTTTTTTCAAAAACACATTTCTTACAGAGTTCAGGCTATGCCTTGGAAGGCAGTGAGCTACGATTTTTCTTAGGAAGGAAGTTGGGTACAACAACTCAGTTCCTAGGTCAGGACTCAGGAGCTCCCCTCCCTGTCCGATATAAGACTTCCCACAGTAGGACAGTATTGTCTTAATTTAACTTGATTTTGTTAAGTATTTGGACATTTCAAGCTACAAAATGGCCATATATACATGTACCTGAAACATTACTGCCCTTAACATACCCACATTTGAAAAGCTTATCCATTTACAATATTAAGACCCTGTAAGTCAACAATCAACACTCATCCTGACTAGCAATTGCTCAGGAGTAATCAGTGTCACTCAGAACCTTATCTTTCACAGATTATTGCCTCCCCAGCATAAATCATGGTGAACCTGGCATTCTCATATAAACCCCTTTTCTACAAACAGGTGGAGTTTAGTAGCATGGTAAATGAATCTTAAGGAGGAGTCAATCAGAGAGCAGTCAATGCTCTAAAAAGAATACATAATGCTCTGAAAAAAACAGTTTTCTTGTTTCCATTATTATAGCTAATGGCATCTTCCTGTTTGCTAAACAGCTGCCTTCTCAGGTTAGACTGACCCAGCTATCCTGGGGGGACACAATCTCTGAAGGGAGCAGAACTGCTTATCCCAAAGGCATGAATGCACTATCACAAACCATCAGGGTATCACTACAGTATCCATTTAGCCTATTGCTGCCACAGCCTTAAAAATTAATGAGTTCTCCAGGGAATAGACAGACATAATGCTCAAAGCAAATGAAGCTGCTGCCAATACTGTTTTCCTCTTCCCCAGACACCAAACCAAAACAGAGGAGCAGATTTTGCCCACAGCTGAGTATCAGAATCCTTTCAGATCCAGACAGAAAAAAAATACCTATGCCTTTGTGGACAGGCCTTGAAATTTCCCTACTTGCCAGCCAACACCACATAATCTGACCTTGTTCCCTCTGCCATCCACGTTCCACATGAAGAAAAACCAAGCTTCCTTTTGGGGTAAATGTCTGAAGTTATCTTGGTCCAAGTTTTGTGAAGATGCTAAACCTTGCTTAGAAATGATGACTTGGATAAAATAAAAGGGGTGCTTACTTTCTCCAGCCCTGGAGAAATCTGACTTGATTTCTCCCTTTTCCTTTTCTGTGCAGTAGTTAACATGTCCACAGATATGATAGGGCATATACACAGCAACACAGGTCAGCAAAGACCCCTTCTTTGAGGAGTTATCTCACATAAAAGGGAACATCAGATGGAGCTCTGCTTCTGCATCATACTCTTCAAATATGAAAGCCTGGTAGGTGCAGAGGGGGATAGGAGCAATCACTCTCCCACCCTTTCTAGCTCTTGCTTTTCATGGCTCCACTGCACTCAGACACAAAAGAGAAACAGCTTCTTCTGCCTTCCAATCCCTTTGCGTCTCCAAAACCACCCCCTGCATCAACCAGTGTCACTGAGTCTGCCAGAAAAAGGTTTAGGAATCCTCAAACAAAATGCGTTAAGCATCCAGAATTATCATCAATTAACTGCTCCAAAACAATGTAATAAGGGATTAGCACAGCGGAGGAGCTCTGAAATTTACAGTGATCTAAGGTCTGAGACCTGTTCTCAAACAACAGGAAAAAAATGCTTCTGTGGGGCAAAAGACCAACACCATGCAAATCACTGTGACAAGCAAGCAAGGCTTTATCTAGTCTGACATGTTAGCAGGATCTCAGGTTTTTGCTCATCTCTACCTCTCATAACTGATGAAGCATCAGCTCCTAAAAGCATGCAGCAAAGAAGAAAATTAGCAATTACAACCAGGTAAATGCAATGCTCAAGTTCAGTATTCCAGGAAAAGGCCTAAAAATGGCTGGATGGATTAATGAGGCATTTTCCAGGACATCAGGATGATGCTTCCGAATACCTGCTGTGTTCTCAGAATCACAATGATGTCCATAGCAATCAGTTGCAGAAGAAGAACAAAAAAAAAAAACAGAAGCAAATTACTTTCATATATCCTGTGGTGGTGGCCATCAGCTCATTTCAGCCCATGATAAAGTCCCTTAACAACTAAGGGATTCCACAGCTCCTGGGGAAAAGCTGCTTCTTTTATACTCGGCAATATCACTATCAATCAGAGTTGCTTATCTGACAGGATCTAGTGGACAAAGAGGGCAGTTTGTACTTCCCTGCTTTGAAACCTTTGTGGCAGAAGGTTACTCAGCTCTTTCTGAGAGGAAGAGAAATACAAAGCTACAGGAGCTGACACTTGGGCTGGAGAGGTGATGGACACAGATGGACAAGGTGGGAGCCATGCACAGAGCAGCAGAGATTGGTATCAGCTGGGAAAAAAAGCAGGAAGAAAAGCTTGTAGACACAGATAGGAAACTATATTCCAAACTGGAATAAACATCCGGTTTCAAGGACAGACAATAAATTAGCTTAGAGACCTACTCTCAATTTCTGTTCAGCATCAACAACCAAGGGAGTAAGCTGGATGCCTTAATAAAGCAAATTCCCAAATGACAGCAGACACTATTCCAGCTAGCTTTGGACTGCCTTCTTTTCCCAGTGTAATCAGCAATCTCATAGGCACAGCTGTACAAATCCCAGGCCACTAGACTGTGACAGAACACAGTGAAGCCAGAGTTAGCATTAGCAGGACTTTGAAGCAAGCTTGCCAAGCAGAAGAGAATATTTTTCTAAATCCTGGATACATAGACAGTAAGCCCTTCTCTTGAAACAGTGGAATCAGCATCATGCCTAAATCAGTATCTTACCACTGGCACTGTTTTTTGGGGGTAAAAAAACCCCTTTATTAAAGTTATTAAGTTTAACATTAAAGTCATGCCCAGGGCTAACACAAAGCAACAGTTCTCAATTTAAACTAATATAATGTAATCTAATCTACTCATGGATAACAGACTGAAAATTGATGTTCTGAGTTGCACAGACTACATTGCAGATAAAACATGGTTGCTTAATTGCTGGTTCATTACTGAGCATCCCTACATAACTTCAGAGCACTGCATCTCCATTTGTGATCTGCTGCCCACTGGCAACACACAGACCTGTGACAATGGCCAAAACTACATTCAAGATCTACAGCACTTCCAGTCAGGAGTCTGAGGGGTTACAGTGCTAGAGAACTCATAGGAAATTCAAAGGGACGATATTTTCTGCTAAAAAATTCAGGATATACACTATTGTAAATTATGCAAAAAGCCCAAAGGAGATAAAAGAGCAAATGGCAGTGCCTGCTTTGTGGACATTATACCTAATTAAGAAATTAGGCATGACAAAAAATGTACATAGCACGGAAAATGTTACACGTGCTTGCAGTAATTTACCACAAAGAACAGAGCACCATCTGAGAACATGGTTTAAAACAATAACTAACAGGCTAAAATACAGACAGCATTTGGGCACGCAGCTCCTTGTGTCTGTTGGTGCAAGTCAGGCATCATGCAAGTATGAGAGAAGTCCTCTTCTAATTTCAAAGAAAATAATAACTATTTTAATTACGTGTCCATTCCAAACAGGGTCTGAAGTGCAAAAGCAATCACCAGCACAATAAAATAACCATTACATGCTTTTTAATCACAGGATTTGTTACAATAATTCTTGAAGCTCCCAGCAGTTTCATAACAAAGTAGTCACATCTGCAGTTTCACAGAAATTACCACGTCTGTGCCAACGTTTCATCTTACGAATGTTTGCAGGCTCCGATTTCCATGTTTAGAAGAGGAATGAAACAAGGCAACTACTTAAATTATTCCACCTCTCTGGCTTGCTATTCTGAGACTTAAGGAGCAGAGACTTCGGTCAGGGTAATGGAATGGTGGCAGTGATCTCCACTGACAAGGGAGGCTCCTCTCCTGAAGGAGACAGCTTCAGCCAAGCCCCAGTCTGGTAACAGACACTGTTACTGATACTGAAAATGAGGGAACAGATGCTGTTGAAGTACCAAATGGAAGGCACTCTGGAAAAGAAAATAAACAAATCTAGCCATACTCAACCAGTCAAGGTACAGGAAGGAAGCAGCAAGTCTCTGTTCCTAAAAGTAAAAAGGATTCTGCAGAACCACCAGAAAAAAATGCACAGCCTGATAAATACAATGAATTCCCTTCCCCAGACTATCTGGATGAAGCTAGGAAAAACATATTAAGCATATTTTATTTACCTGCATTAAAACACAAAACCAAACACACAAACCAATCCAAAACAACAACAGCAAAAAACCCAACAAAAAACCCCAAAAAACAAACAGGCAAGTGTAATTCAGTGAACTGACAGTAAATTCAAAAGTGGTATCACATATCCAAGGAATGCTTCAAAGAACATCTCTGGTAAAACAAGTACTCTCTTAGGGAGGCTCAATCAGGATGCCTTGCTTGCTTCTAAGTATCCTGACCTAAACATTATGACCTAAATCTTGCAAGAGTGGAGAAAAATGAAACCTCAAGCCCATATGGATTCTCACTGCCATTAGCAGGCCTGCAATGGTCTGGAGGAGTAGATGCCTGTATTTTAATTATCCCAAACTTTGGTCAATTCCAAGACACCAGTATGAGCTGCAAAATGAAACACATGGAATGCATCCAGGGAGATCCAGCAGCCTGCCTTTTGACTAGGTAGCTAATCAACAGCTAATTGTAAGAACAGGTCTCCAGAGTGTCTGGGTCGAAAAGCTGCTGCTGTTGGTGTTGTCACCACAGCTGCATGTGACAACTGCCAGCCTACAACCCACACTGGGCTGCTTGTGACAACCCAACTTTCAGAGACCAGCTGGGGTCAGTGAGCAGGTTCAGTAGGCTGTTCTGCTCCCCTGGACGTCTCTCAATCAAAGAAGAAATTTCTCAAGTGCAGTTCTCCACATCCCCTAATGCTCACTTAACCACTGTCCTTCTACACAAGTGAAATAAGGCTGCACTCCTGGTGGGAGGCAGGAATGGGGCTACAAAACCCATGGTAACTGTTGGTTTGGCATTTAAAATCCTGCCTTCCCAAAGGACACAAACGTTGCTATACCCCAGTGGGGCCTTCCCCTTGTCTTGCACCTGTGGTCTCATTGACTTAAAAACACCTGCAATGCTGTTGGCTGCTAAAAATCTCCTGCCATTGAAACAGCAGGAAGAGAAATAAGGTAATAATTGGAATGACCTGCTTTTACAGACTGCAAGTCATCTATTATGAAAATGGTTATTATTTATAGCAACTGGGAGATAAAATTCAGAACAAATACCCTCACTGTGCAAAATTCTGAGTTTCTTTCCCCACCTGGTTTCAGCTATTCAAAAATATCCAGAAGAGTTCTTTACCAAATACCAGCATTTGTATTTTTCAACAAGCTGATGTTATGAACAGAATATGGCTTCCCACTGAAGGGAAGTAACAACTATCTAGAGGGAAAAAGGAAAAGTTTGTCTCAGGGTAGAAACCACAAGAGTTGCTATTTTCTGGAGTGTGGAATTCAGGGGAAAAAAAAAAAAATACAGCCTCATCTTGAAAGTGATGTGTACGCTGGTCCAAATGAAGTCATCACCTAAATTTATCTAAGCCACCCTCACTAGGAGTTGAAATCAAAAGGGAATTAAGCAGTAACCTAAGTAATATGCTATCATTTCAAGATGAAAGGAGCTGTGCACAAACGTAATATTAATAAATACAAATGGTCCTGTTCTCTTTGAGAATGTCAAAGTTTCAAATCTCCACTTCTAAGAAAGTCAGAAACAATTGAGGTAGGTTGTTTAAAAATAAGTAACTGAAGGTAAACAAAACATCCTAAATGATATCTCCTCAATAAAACCTTCTTTTAAAAAAGAGTTTCAATTTTAAATTCAAGCTCAATTTTAGAATGTATTTTCTCACAAGCCAGACTGAATTTGTTGTAATACATCTTTTGACTCTTTTTTCAAATGAGTTCATAGGCTGATGTGGTCCCACAGTGCAAATATTCCACTGTCATTTACTTCAGAGTGTGACATGAGAAACATAAGCTTGCTCACTGTAAAAAAAAATTTAAACTGCTAACTGATTTTTAACAAATAATTCACTTCTTTTAAAAGGACAATTTCCTTCAAGCACGTTGTTTGTTCCTTTGCATCAATAGCCCCCACTGTCCCGTGTCTGCTCCTCCTTTGCCATTTATTTAAAACAATTTTATACTTTACTGACTTAAGTTTACAGACTAGTGCTATTCTCACACCAGTTTTCAACATCTAATTCTTAATAGCACATAATGTGAGTTATCTTTATCTGTACTCCTTGCATTTTAATAAAGATGTATACATCTCCAGACACACAGAACTCATGGGATCTAGGGACACTGGGATTTCTAGGTATAACTGTGATTTCAGTAAACATGCATTTCAAGAAGTAACAAACCTTATTTATCACAGAATATACTGAGTTGGAAGGGACCCACAAGGATTGAGTCCAATGCCACAGAGTCACTTTGCTGCACTTGTAACACAAGATACATCCTTACCTGAAGGAACACCTACAGCTGTAAATACAAAGTATTCCTCTAAACAGAAAATATTCTGTTCATTCAATATACACAGAACAAACAAATAAGTGGATATTTAACCTTAACTTCTCATATTGGGTTCACAGATGAAAATTTGCATCTCTGCCAAAGCACATGTACCTCAAAGATCTTTGTGCTCTTGCTACACCT
This sequence comes from Rhipidura dahli, assembly GCA_013399225.1. NCBI lineage: Eukaryota > Metazoa > Chordata > Aves > Passeriformes > Rhipiduridae > Rhipidura > Rhipidura dahli. The sequence continues at coordinate 103,521 of VXAC01007221.1, read as the reverse complement.
CTAGTTGCATTGTTAAAGGGCTCCTTTCATTGTCTTACTCTCCTTTAGGTTTAGATTGGATTTCACCAACTCCTGCAACAGTAATTCAAGTCTAAGAGTCTGTCTACACAGGGCTACACACCAGAATAGCCATTCCAAATATTTAGGCATATACATTTCCAGTTCCCAGTCTGATGGTATAAGGGCCATGCATGTGTGGAAAATAAGCTTGGTATGCTAATGATAGTGAACTTCCATACCTAAATTAGCCCTCCATTTCCCAGTTAAATAAATTCATCCCGCACAACTCTCAGGGTTACATAGGAATGAGAGACAGCATTTGATAATTGCCTACTTACAAACAGAAATGTATTTTGCAAGATTCTTTCTGCATTTGTTGTTTTTTAATGTGAAATGAAGATGAAAGGAAATGGAAGACAGAGATAAGATTCTGCCACTTTTTGAAATGGAAAAATCTTAGTCCACTGGACTTGCCCACTAAAATATCCAGTGATTTTTTTTTTCCCCCAAAGCAGTGATCAATCAGTTATCTGCCAAGAACTGTGTTGGATTTGTATTTAATATTGTAGTTACAACTGTGGAATGCATTTCAGGGCATCACATGCAGTCTTAGCGTCCTGGCCTCCCAACTTCCAACCTGCTCACTACTGACAGGAGCCTGTGCTGCAAAGGGGCTCAGGAATAAAAAACAGTTTGTAAGGGTATGGAAATCATTCATATGAGATATTTTGTGTATTGCATTACTTCAAGGACTTTGTGCCCTTGTCAACTGCAGGTTTCAAAGAGCCTTCTGCAAGTGAACCAACAGCTTTGGAGCACACAGCTTCCAAACAGAGACTCCTTTGAAACCAGTTATGTTGTACAGCTTACACCATCCATTTCCCTGATTTCCAAGCAGTTCAGGAAATGAAATCATTCAGCACTGATGGGTGCAGATCACAGGTTCACTAGGATAAATAAAATTTCTTCCTCTAACGTGCTTCAATTCACATTGACTTGTAGAGAAAACCGAATTGCTCCAGTCATATTAGTGCAACTGAACAGAAACAAACGTATCTACACAGGTCCTGAAAGCAGTCTCTAACCCACTACTAAGTTTCTTCAGTGCAAAAACTTCTTGTGAAGTCAAGGGCATCCAGTTCTCCTTCAGACATACAATTTCAGACTAGACTACAGTGACACCTTATACTGCCAGTGCCTGCCAGGAACTCTGGAGCTCTATCCTCCATCAGCTTCTTTAAGGAACATTCTTATCTTGCACAAAACTGCTGCCTTCAGAGTCCTGGGTGCTCATCAGCACTTTTAATGAAACATGATCTGCAGACAATCGAGGGGAAGAGCAATTCTAGCGATACGTGGACTACAACATCTGAATGATTTTTAAAAAGCAGTGTAATTAAGACTACCTGGGTCACAGCTTATGCAGTTTGATGAAGCAGTGTATCCACACAGACACCAGTTCAGAGGGTGACATGTTAGCTGTGGATGTGGCAGTGGACAAAACTAGTGAGGAGCAGGCTTTGCATACTGCAGTGGCTGGTAACTTATCATTCAAGCTTTCAAAACCTGTCAGAAGCTCTAGCCCATCTGGAGGTACCAGGTTTGCACACACAGGATTATGAAGACAGTCATCATCCTAAACAAATGCATGTACATAAAATATATTACATGTAATTTTCGCTCTTGCTGTCACTCACTGCTATTTGAGCCCAGCCTCACATATTTAATTCTTTTCTAAAAGATGGTCTAAATGGCTTTATTATATACTGCAACAACTAAAGGCATTTATCTGATGATGGATAACGGAGGTCACAATCTCCCTGTAACTTAAGCAAGTTGCTTATACCTGAAGGGTGAGTTTGTATCAAAAACGAGTTCCTGTTAGCACATGCAGTTGTGTCCACAGGACAGAACTGCTATAAAAATACAGAAAGTTGCACTGCCTAGCTGTTGTACCCACACACACAGAAGTAAAAGACAGAATTAAAGTGGTTATGATACTGAATCACAAAGGAAACAAGAAACAAAATTTTTATGCTAGAGATCCAAGTCCTAACAATACTAAATATTTTGGGCAGCTACTCATGACCTTAAACCAGGGTCAGTGTTACTTTCAATTACACCCATCTCTTAGAGCTGCAAACAAGGATCTGAGCCCTAAGTGAATCAAGTTAGGAAAGGCTGCTCCTGCCCCAAACTGGTTAGGAGTCAGGTTACATGCAGCAGGTCACTAAACGAGGAAGGACTAAGTAAAAAAGACACAAACCAATGAAATACAACTTACTGTCATTCTAGCTGGTCACAGATCAGGGCTCTTACAACACAGGAGCTTGAATCTGATATTCAAACATGTGAATTACTACCATACCAGCTCTTTAAAGTTGCTCAAAATCCCAGGACCATTTGGTTCCATAGAATTAAGTGAGGAGTCTGACAAGAACATGAGCTCCGCCATGAGATAAAAAAGACTGTGACCTTCCAAAGATGTTCAGAACCCTTGCTCTTCTTGAGTATCATGGCTTGCTCTCTCTATGTGGTAGCATGGATACACACAGCACACACACACTGCATCTCTGCTGGCCTTATTCTGCTAAAGATGGTCTAGTGTAAATCAGTCCTTCAGTTCTTAACTTTCATTTGCATGTTCTCTTTGCAAGGAAGTCTCAAACATTCTCTATAGTAGAAACACATTATCTCTGAAAACTCGAGATAAACTCTCTAAGCATCAGTTTAAACCAAGAATCCAGGCCGTATCATAGGTTTAATCTTGGGTCACATCAGTTGCACTTTGCTGTGGCCTACACAGGGTAAGCAGGGAGCTGAAAAAGAACTATGAGAGCAAAACTCCCAGGGGATTCTGCCATGTACCTTTTAAAAAGCTACAAGTCAGAAAGGCTCTTCTACAAAAGCCTACAGGGTTCTAGTCTCCACCGCCTCTTCCACCTTTGGACTCAACATTCCACAGGACAGAGTGATCTGGTTAAGCAACTACCAACCAACCAAACCTAACAAAACTCCCTGCCTCTCAGCAGGGGTTGGTTTGTGGACAATGGTGAGGTAAAGCCAAGCAAATGTAACTCTTCAGTGCAGCTGGTTAAGCAAATTAACTCATTTTATTCCTGAACCAGAAATTTCCAACCTGTACATTACTTCACTCCCTTTGTTGAACAAACTTAACTTCCCTGTCTCATCTCTTCTGTGGACAAGCCCAAACCAGAGCTGCATGGCTGACCTTTTTAGACAGAGGCAGAAAGAACAGATATAATTTTTTTTACTGTGCTGCAAATCAGTGTAATTGCTCCTGCTGCAGCAACATCTGCCTTTCCAGATACTGAGAAAGCAGATACTGGAAAGCATCCTGCTACATAATGGGATTCTGAGATCCAGAAAACAAAAGAAACGCTTGTAAAAACTTTTCTGATCTTTTCCCCACCCCACGCTTTTTTTAAAAGCATAAACCATGTAACAGAAAAAAACAGAAAACAGCCTTTCCATTTCAAACCAGTTTAGGTGCTTTAAAGCTGTATGTGTTTATTTGCCTTTTGTGCTTTGTACTTAATCAATATTAATACCAAAAGATGCATGCTGTAATTGTTCAGATTTGCATTCTTTTTGTGCCATTTGTCACACTAAATTGTTACTAAATTGATGGTTTTGCTATTTAAAGGCTCTTGTTCCAGTTTTACATGCATGACATCCAGTTGGCAACTCTTTCTGCAGTAGAGTGACAAACATTTTAAAGCCCTTAAACCATAATACTGCTAAATAAGAAGTAAAAAAATCTAACAAACCAATGGCACAATACCACAAAGAATAAAGCCTGTTCAGTTATAACAAAAGGAATAAAACAAGCAAATGTGATGTGCTTACCTTTCTGCACATACCTACTGAGAACGTCTGGACTCACTATATGCAAATGTAGAGTAAGAACTCTAGTGTCCATTTTATTACATTCAAGTCAACTGGCTAAATTTTCTCTCTCAATGGGCTTGTATTGAGCCCCTGAACAATTCCTGGCTTCATATGTACAATACTAACTCAAATATATCAATGAGAGCATTGGCAAAATCACTACATTCTGCTACTCCAAAGGCACAAGCTGGAAGTGTAGAGCAAGAAGTGAGAAAATTTACTTCAGCTATCCCACACAGTAAAATTCAACACCCTGTCATGTACCACACAACTTGTGCTGAAATCAGTGTGAGCTTGGGATCTGTCTGAGATTTGAACTTGATCCATTAACTGCACAATTTATACACCAAGGAACTTATCATCTTAAAACTAACAAAACACTGTGATCAAACAAAAAAAATTTTGCTTCCTCGGTATATGCAACATTTTGGAAGTAAAGAAAAAAAAAGAGGGTAATGCAGCCACATTTCTTCTAAATCTGTGATTTGTTGCACTAACACAAGCACGGAACCTGATAACCAGCTGCAAATCGCTGCCAATCAGGTGGAAGACAACGGAGCTGGATCCGAACCTCAGCAACTTTGTAAATAACGCTGCAAGACCAAGGCTTAACCTACTAAATTTGTTTTTCCTTTCTCACATAAGGGAACAATCACAGTCTCACCAAAACGTAATTGCATAACAAGATAACCATATGTAAAGTTTGAAGAAAAAAAAGTGTCTTAATTGCAAACGAGCTCACAGGGCACCGGTGAATGCTCTTCTGTTCCACCCGTAACTCTACCAAAATCCAGTTGCACAGGTCTCCAGCTTCCGAGCACTTTATTGCCTACACCGGCAGCTCTCCTACTCTCAGCACTGCCATCTAGGAGAGATGGGCCGCCTGCAACATCAGCTCCCAGGCAGCAGCATTCCCGGAAAGCATCGCAAAGCTGTTGCTGCTGCTAAAATTTTAACTGCAGCCGGCAGTAAACTACCTGCTGTGCCGGTTCGAGAGCAGCCTCCCCCAAATCCCCCAGCCCTTCCCAAGCGAGGTCCGCTAAGCGCATACACCAGCATCCGCTCCGCGTCTCTCGGCGTTCTGTGGCGGGGGAAACCGGGGGAAATGCCCAACCTTGTGCGCGCCGCCACCGCGCCCGGGCCCTGCGGGCGCGGAGCAGAGCGGAGCAGGCGCCCCGGGGGTGCGAGCGGCGCCGGAGGAGCCGGGCTGCGGCCGCCCTCAGCGCTCCGCGCAGGTTCGCGGG
>VXAC01007221.1:85192-98292 GCA_013399225.1 Rhipidura dahli | reverse complement strand
CACAAAGGCAGCGCTGTGGAGCGGTGGGGACAGCGGGCTGTCCCCCGCCGAGCGCCCGGCCGTGCTGCACCAGAACCCCGCTCCCGCCGCCGGCAGCCGCCCGCTCCCCTCCCCTGCCGGTTCCGAGCGCCAGCCCACCTCAGCCCGCTGCGGGGCCGCCCCCCCGCCCGAAACCGTGCAACTTGCCCCGAGCCTCCCCTCGAAAGCCCCCTCACCAGCCCCCGTGCTGCGGTTGGTGCCGGCACGACGGAGCGCCCCTCTTCCTGAGGGAAGTTCCCTCTCCTTCGGAGAGCTGAGGGGTACAGGCCGCCCCACGTACCCCCCCGCCACTGACACCCCCCGGGCTCGGCCCCCTCCGCCGTCCCGCCGCTCCGGCAGACACGTACGGGCAGCCCCCACAGCTGCGGGGGTACGGACCCTGAGCCCGGTACTCGCCAGACAGGGCGGCCGTCGCCCCCGGCCCCGTCGCCGCTGGGTGCGTGTGTGTGGAGGGGGGGACAGGTGACGAGCGGCAGGAAAGAGCCGCTTCTCCCCGGCGGGAAGGTCTGTGGTGCAACACCGCTGCCGCCTTCCCCCCACCCCGTCTCTGCAGATGCCCCCGGGAAGGGCTGCGAGGCTGGCAGCCGACAACAGCCGCCCCCTCCCCCGGGAAAACTGTTCTGCCTCCTTCTCCCCCGCTCGCCTTCTTTTCAGCTCGGCCGCTTGACTGACAGGGAGCCTTCCAGCGGCCGCCCACGCGCGCTCCCGTTTCCCCTCAGTCGGAGAGGGAGATGGCGAAGGAGAATCATGAATGAAACAGCCGGGCAGCGAGCGGGAGAAGCCGGCCCGGCCCCCGGGAGCGCCGGGCACGCTACCGCAGTGATGCCCGGGGACGGCGGGCTCTGCCGGCCGGCCCAGGTGGGCGGGGGGCCGCGGGCTCTGTGGGCAGCCCCTGGCCCCGCTGTGGGCAGCCCCTGGCCCCGCTGTGGGGAGCCCCTGTTCCCGCTGTGGGGAGCCCCCGTTCCCGCTGTGGGCAGCCCCAGGCCCCGCTGTGGGCAGCGCCAGGCCCCGCTGTGGGCAGCCCCAGGCCCCGCTGTGGGGAGCACCATGCCCCGCTGTGGGCAGCCCTCGTTCCCGCTGTGGGGAGCCCCCGGCCCCGCTGTGGGCAGCCCCCGGCCCCGCTGTGGGCTCCTGAGGGAGGGGAGGCGGCGGCCGCTGTCTGCCAGCGGCCCCCCCGGCATCTCTGCTCAGAGGGGACTGAGAGACCGCTCGAAGACACTGCCATGCCTGCGTTGTGTTTGTTCCCTCAGGGCAGAAGGTGGAATGTTTATGCCTTCTCAAGCTGGAGACACGACTGTGGCCACAGAGATACCACAGCAACTGGTTAGTTAGTTCCTCATCTGTAAGCCCACTTTGCTCCACCAAATGCAATTCATTTTCTACTCATAAAAACCCAGCGCCTAAGACCTGAACTAGGACTCTTGTCCAGAAGTAATAGGAGGTAGGAAACAATCATAAAGTTCACTTTAACCCCACTTGGTTTTCCCAATGATTAGTTGATACTGTGGGGTAGCCTTGTAATCCTTTTTTTCCTCTCAGATCAGTTGTCCCAAAAATGCTTGTGACTTGTTAAGCACACACTTCACATTCTCTGGCTGGAGACCAGAGGTTGTCCCAGTGCTTTGGCATGAATATTGTTGAGTTTTGTTTGTGGTGTTAGTTTTAGTAGCCTTACTGGGCAGTCTGGGAATTAAATGCTCAGGTAGTGGGGGCCTACAGCGTCAGTGAAGTTACCTCATTATCCATTCACTGAAAATCAGTAATTCCTTCAATTAATATTTTATGTGCTTTCTTGATTTTATTCACTGGAATTCTTGATTTGAAGACCCAAAAGTGTTTATTTATTTAAATCTCATACAATTTAAATTGAAAAGAACATTTTCTGCTTCTGAATATGCGTGGAATATTTTGTTACATGCTGGTACATACATTGCATGCTGCACTTGAGACATATCTGCATTTGCAGTTACATAATCAATAAACATGGGGTTTCGTCCCATGAATCTAGAATCGCATTTTGAGCTGTTTTAAACCAGTATGCCTCCACAAATTTAATGCCTGCCAGAAAATTTATACCAGCTAAAATTTTAGCCTCTGAATTTTAAAAAAAGCTGCTTTTGATTTCTGTGGGGAGAGGTGTCTTATGAACTACATTTTTTAAATTTTGTGTTCCTGAAAACTGAGTGCACAATAAAGCATTGCCAAGTCTTTTGCTATAGAACAATGAATGTATCATTATAATTTAGATAGGTCAGTGCAATCCTTTATGTATTTGTTTTATAAGGTTCTTATGTTTGTGGTAATAGTTCAGCATGACTCACCTACAGTACATATCACTGCCACAGCTGTTGTAAACCTTCTTCTGAGTCAGAGAATGACTTTATGACCCAGAATTCTGGCAGTGAGTACTATCCTAGTGATTCTCCCAATTAAGAGAGAATTGCGAGTTGGTATCAGTGCAGGGTGAGTCAGTTTGATGTAAGGCAAAACTAAACTCATCAGTTGCTACTGCTCTAGGTCAGTATCCTCTTCCCTTCCAGAAGTCAGTGTTATGAAAACCTGGAATCATCTTGTCATGGGACCTCCTCTGAGAGTTCAGGAAGACTGCAGTGGACCATGGAATCAGTGCTCCTTATTCCCAAATGATTCAGGCTACTGTACCAGCCATCTATTGCTCACTGCCATGGGATGCACAGTAGCTTTGCAGGGTTCTGTGGCTGGCAGCAGCAAAGAGCTGAGAGGCAGCAGGGTTTCTCTGCTTTTTTCTGAGAAATCATTTTGCTTCTTGGGTTTACCAAAGTGCAGGAGGTCTGATGTTAAAACCACATGTGGTTCTCTGCAATTTTTCACTGAAAAACATCCCAAATCTGCCTGAACTAATTTTGAATAACAAAATTTGGGTACCCTTTACTCTGCCAACTGTTCTCTGCAGAGAAAATGGTGGAATTGGTCAACCACCTACTTGCTGTTAGAATTGTGTCAGAAAAAAAGGGCCATTATTTGGGATTGGGTACATGGATGAACTATGAGGGCATGATGAGCTTGAGTAGGGCTGGTGTCAACCTGGGTTTGCTCTTGTGTTTTGTAACCCTGACACAGTTAGGAAGGTTGTAAGTGTGAGTTTGTGGTGAGGCCAACATCAGACATGGGGCAGAGGGTGGAGACTCAGTGACCAGCAAGCTGGGTTTACTGCCAGCCATGCCAAGGGCTTCAGTGTTGACTCTGGCAGCAGCTCCCTGCTAGGCAGGCAGAGGTTGCTGACTCAGGATTACAGCTGGGATCAGGGTTGAACTTTGGGTCAAGCTCAGCTGCTGAGGCAGGTTTGAAGTAGTGTGCAGAAGATGTAAATAATTGTTGGGCACCCACTGATACAACTGTAGAGCAAAGGCTATTGGTGAGTTTTTTATAAAAGTCTGACCTTGCCTAGAGTGAAGCACTTGCAGTATACTATGTCTGAGGCAGCTATTAAGGATTCTGGTAAGGGTTAAGGGTTAAGGAATAGCTGGGAATTTGTAACACTTGAAGTTGATGCCGCGCTGTATTTATGTCCTTGTTAAAAGTCTATGTTAGTTTGATATCATGGTAGTAATAGTAAGTATTACCAAAAAGTAATAGAAAAATCTAATCCATATGGTTTCTAAACGACTTTGGGTTTTGTTTCCTGTTTGACCTGCTGGACATGAGACCCATTTGACTTTGGCTCACCTGCTGGAAAGCAGCTCTGTGGAGAAGGACCTGGAGGTCCTTGTGGACAACAAGCTGTTCATGAGCCACCAGTGTGTCCTTGTGGCCAAGCAGGCCAGTGGTGTCCTGGGGGGCATTAGGAAGAGCATTGCCAGCAGGTCAGGAAGGTGATCCTGTCCCTCTGCTCAGCCCAGGTGAGGTGTGTTGAGCTCTGGGCTCCTCAGTACAACAGAGACATGGAGCTCCTGGACTGGGTCCAGTGGAGGGCTACAAAGATGGTTAAGGGTCTGGAGCATCTCTCCTGTGAGGAATGGATGAGGGAGCTGGGCCTGTTCAGCCTCAAGAATAGAAGACTGAGAGGGTGCCTCATCAATGTCTGTCAGTATCTAAAGGGAGGGTGTCAAGAGGATGGAGGCAGGCTTTTCCCACTGGTGCCCAGCAACAGCACAAGTGGCAATGGGCAGAAAATGATGCACAGGAGGTTCCACCTGGACATGAGGAAGAACTTTTTTGAAGTTCTGAGCACTGGACCAGGCTGCCCAGAGAGGCTGTGGAGTCTCCCTCGCTGGAGATGCTCAAGAGCAGTCTGGGTGCAATCCTGTGCAGTGTGCTCTGGGATGGCCCTGCTTGAGCAGAGAGGTAGGGCCAGATGTCCCACTGTGGTCCCTTCAACCTTACTCCTTCTGGGATTCTGTGACTTAGTCTCCTATAGTGTCCTTGTAGACAACTGGAGCGGTATGGAATAACAGTCAGGTGAAAAAATGGCTGAGGGCTTGAGGGGTAAGGGGTCAACAATTCAAAATTTTTCTGGTGACTTACTAGCAGTGTCCTTCTGGGGCAGTTGCTGTTTAACATCAATGTCAATGACCTACATGAGGGGACAAACTATCCCTTCATTTCATAGCTGAAACCACATTGGGGCTGCTGTTCAGAGGGATGTCAACCTGAGGAATCTTTACAGTTAGCCTTTGACAATGACATTGTATGTATTCTGATTTTCCAAAAAGGTGAAGGCAAAGAAAAAGGAAGAACTGTGTGAAATCAGTGGGGTACACCCATTGGGTAGTAGGTGAAAGGGGCTACAACAGAAATGTCATGGCCAGAATCTTTAGGAAGAGCCTGTACAGTGGATTCTGGTTAGAGGAGGAAGAAAATGTATGTGAACCATCTGCAGGCAGTGAATTGGGTTGGTGTGGAAACACGGGCAGAATGCAGGGAGCTTTTGTATGAAATGCTGCCTGCTTTGTTGGCCCCTTCATTTTGTAGTACCTCCCATGTCTTTTCCTCTGATCAACTTTCTTATATCTGTATGCAGAATGCAAACCCAGAGAGCTTTACTGAAGTGAGCAGAGCCACGCCACACTTGTTTTGGTTAAATATGAAATTAAAACTAGAGGGTTGTTTTCATGCAGTAAACTTGGTAGGAGCATAAGGGAGAAATGCAACTTAAAATAGCATTTGGGAAATATATATAGCAAAATGAACAAACAATATGCAGTGAGTCATGTCCAGCGGTTCTTGCAGTAAAAGAAAGAGGATCTTCTCTGAGGAGACTATCTGGGAATAGCTTTTGCTTGTCTGAAGCTGGAGCTACCCTCTGGGTACACCATTTTGGTAGTGGCCAGTGGATTCCTTTTTGGGTGCAAATGTGGTGCCCCTCTCTGGGCAGAGGTTATTGCAGGACTGAACCACAGACAATCATGCACTGAGAGACCCTGCACGAGCTAGCAGAGAAATCTTCTAGTAGAGTTAATTAAAAATGATTTAAAATCTCATTTGTCTGGCAAGTGGAGACCAAGAACTGCCATTTTACACATGGCCGAGGGCTATACTGGAGGATGTCCTAGGGACATGACAAATACCACTGTCCCGGGGGAAGCTCTTACAACAGTTATCCTCTTACCTGCTGCTATGCAGACCTGCCTTATAAGCTGGTGGCACAGCTGCCCTGAAGCTAAACTGACTGTACCAAAGTGGAAGGCAGCAGCACAGGGCAGCTTTGCTTTCATGAGCTTTGAAACCATGAAGGCAGATAGAATTGGCCAGGCTGGGTGGCAGCAGTTTGGCCATCTCTATTAAATGTAAAACTCAACTCACAGCAGAGAGAAGGGGCTCTGATGACACTATTTCAGCTTTGTTCTCATGGTAACCATTATGTCATCAGGATACCATGGTTACTATAATACTACTTATATTTCAAATGTTAAAAAAGGCAGAAGGAGGAAAAAAAAAACTTTTCCCAAAGTTGAGAAAGAGATGTGTTTATTCAGAATCAAGTAGTCACAAGGAAAAATTAACCAGCAGTTATTAATACTTCCTGGAAAAGCCATTTTGAAACTGTGAAGGATTGTTTTATTTAGTAATTACTATTTCTTACTGTTTCTGTTGCTGTCCCTGTCACCATATGGTGCATGTCCTGGGGTTTCCCCTCTCAGCTTTGTCACCAGCAGCTATTTTGATAAATGCACACTGCAGAAGGTTAACACGGTCAGATTCAAAACTTTGAGAGCATAATTTCTGCTTGAGTTATAAACCTAAATTTGCACAAAAGTCAGAAATAAAAAAAAAAATCCAGAAGTATAAGATTGGGACTGTGAGGTTATTTCATTTCAGAGGTTCAAGCAAAGCAAAGGAAGTCTTGGCTTGGATGCTTTCAAGATGCCGAAGCATATGGCTCAGAGGAAATCAGAATGGCAGCTTGCTATTCCTTGTTTGAGAACAAAAAGTATACTGATGGCAGGATGCTTTCATGGGGATCAGGCCTGCAGACCTCTACAGCTACAACATATGAGAGACCTTTGCTGCAGGAGAGAACAAGAGCTCTGACACTGTGAGAATGTATGATTTTGAAAATGGTCTGATAATGAGAAGTGAAAGAGCTGTAGATCATTGTATGTATGAATGTAAAAAGGGACTAAAATAAACAGACAATGCACATAATTCCAAAAGCAGCTGGTGTTTGTGGGACCTTTGGTGCTAGTGGCTGCTCAAGTTAACACTGCTTACAGAAATCACTGGCTGTCCTATGCTTTGTCAGTGTCAGGTCCTGGGAGGTAGTTTTGAGACAGAACCCACAAATGCATTGCATTTAAAATTTCAAAATCACTTCTTGGCACTCCTGAGGGTTCGGGACTACTCAGTTGGGAAAGGCTGATTTTGAAGTGGTTAATAAAAAAGATTAACAAAATATTAGGTATTAAGATTTGATGGGGAAATTTTAAAATCAAAGTAATTTTGTTAACTTATATAATTGCCTGATCTTATCACCTGTATTGTTCTTCCTCTTTCCCCTGATACTTGTTATCACCGATTAAAATATCTTTTTCTAAATTGGAAGGTAAATTTCTGAGGCCAGGACTGTAGTTTTCTGTACCAGCTCAACAGGGCTTGGTCATAACAAAGCAGGTGAGACTCTTACAAAAGCATAAAACTACAGGAGCTGAATTTTAGATGCAATTTGAATTGAGCAGCATAGTATCTCACATATATATTTTTTTATATATGTATATACTCACAGCCATGATTTGCTGTATTAGCCTATAATAAAAAGGACTAATGGCTGCTGTGTAAACCTAACAGTGAAGAAACCAATGAGATGTGTACAGTCAGTTGTAATATGTTGCTCTTTAATACATGTCATCTTCTTGAAGCATTAAAGTACCCCACTTATCCCTAGATTGAGTTCATCTCTCTGCAGGATCCCTCCTGTCCATATCTAACATTCAAAACATTGTCTCTGCATGCATTTTCCCTTCTTGCTGTTGCATATTTTACATGCAAATAGTCAAATCAAAAAAGTTTTGGCAAAACCAACAGCAATCACCAGCTAGACCTTCCTATACACAAAAATCCATAGTCCAGCTTCAGCAATTTTGGGGGGGCAAAAGCACAAATCTGAAAGGAAGGGATGATGCTGTAGAGAATATTGCTCTTGACGATAAAAATTTCCATGCCAGCAAACAACTAGTGGTGTTTCTAGCAAATTCCCTCTCTCTAGATTAAACAATCAGCTGCCCTTTCTTAATGTTCACTGTAGCCTAGCTCATTTTGTACATCTTTTGTAGTCTTGCAAATATTAGTAAACAAGCCTTTCACAGCATGCCTTGCTGCTAAGCAGCACTGACACACTTGAGATAGCTGGAGTCTCTATAGCTGGGTAAAGCTGAAGATTTTTACCTGTTTATCTGTCTGATTTAATAGTACTTTTGATCCAGAATTGAGAAAATTTATGTCTAAAATCATCCAAAACCACAAGCAAGTACATTTGGTCCAAGAGCACCATAGAAAAATGTTCCATAGGAAGTATTTCTGACTCAAAATAGTCCTACCAAGGTGAGAAATATTTGAAAATATGGGAATTCAGATAATTTGTTCAGAGAGTGGTAATTTCTGTGATGCTTCCTAAGTTTTCCATGTGTCTGTGATAAATGTTCTTTGCTACTGAAGTTCATTCATTGCCAGTGTATAGCAACAATTATGGTTGTATATAGGGATGTAAAGGAGATATGTGAATAATGGGGACCTTGAGGGATGGCAGGCTAAAATACTGAACCAGGGAAATCGGATTGATTAGGGCCTTATGATCAATACCCTGAGCAGAGATAATTTCAGTATTGTATTTCTATGAGATCACCACCACAGAAAATAACTCTTCGTGTTTTAATAGTATCTTGATGTCTTGGAAAAATGCCTTTAGTGTATTAGTAAAAGACAATATTTGTCCTCTGGTTTAATTAGGTTTCAGGGCATATAATCAGCTAAGAATTTTAATTTATACATCATGGCAGGCAATATAAAGGCAAGATATATACCCCTTTGCTGAAAATAACTCCATTAAGAAACCAAGGACCTACATATTATGTGTAGTCATCAGAAGCTGGCATATGCTCTGCAAGACTGCTTTGTCTGGCACCTGAAGCTGTTGTCAAGCTTTTTCTTTGAGTTCTTCTAGTTGGTATTCGTTGCCAGTCTCGTTGTCACTTAGCTCTACTGAACTGCCAGCACCAGCACCCTTTCTTTCTGCCTGCTGTGACAAAGCCAGTTCACCAGGCTCTGCTCAGAAGTTACCCCAAGCTGTGGCATATGGGAACTTATGAATCAAGCTTTCCCCATTTGAAAAGTATTAATAATCAAGAATGACAATGGAAAAAACTAAGTAAGAAGAGCCTTATTGCTACTGTTTAACAGCCCTGTCTGCCATGCAATTTATTACCTCTCTATGTGCAACATATGAACAGTGTTAAAGTTTATACACTGCAAGAAGCATAGAATTTTAACTTTTTGTGATAACCATATGAGAAAGAAATAAGCCATTCCCATATCCAGTGCTTGGGAAAGCACACCAGTTGGTGAGTGTGACACTCTCAATAGAAGTAGCTGACATGGGATCCATATGGCACTTGAGCATGGAACTCAGCAAGAGAATCTGAAAGGTCATCCAAACTTCAGCTGGAGAGAGAGCTTCATCTTAAGATTTTGAAAAAATGAGTTACCTTTGGTCAACTGTTATATCTCTACAAACAGTGATATAACATCTATATCCCTACCCTGCATCTTTATCCATATGCTGTTGCTTTATCTTCTTAAAATGAAGCAGGGGCAGACTGTCACAGGCCCGAGTAGGAGGAGGCAAGAAGTAAATGGGTATTATTAAAGAAAGCAAGTGCACTTGCTCTCAGCTGTACAGCTCTGAGAATTACTGGTTGTGCTGGTTTTGGCTGGGCTAGAGTTAACTTCTCCGCATCAGTTGGTGTGGGGCTGTGTTTCAGATTTGTGCTGGAAACAGTGTTGGTAATACAGGGATGGTTTCATTATTGCTGAGCAGGGCTTGCACAGAGCCAAGGCCATTTTTGCTTCTCATCCCCATCTGTAAGGAGGCTGGGAGAGCATAAGGAGTTGGGAGGGGATATAGTCAGGACAGCTGACCCCAGCTGACCAGAGGGACATTCCTCACCATATGGCATCAGGCTCAGTTACAAAGCTGGGCAAGAAGAAGGAATGGGGGTGTTTGGAGTGATGGTGTTTGCCTTCCCCAGTCACTGCTACGTGTGGTGAATCCCGGCTGGATCCTTTGCTTTGCTTGCACATGTGGCTTTTGCTTTACATATCAAACTGTCTTTACTTCAACCAACAAGTTTTCCCACTTTTACCCTTCTGATTCTTTCTCCCAGCCTGCTGCAGGGGGAGTGAGGGAGTTATGTTTCATCTATTTCCTATATAAAATAACATCACCAGAATAAAGCAATAGCCAAGTTTGGAACAGTGAGCCCTGGTTATTAGGGCCTCTTGCAAAGTGCTACTTTGTCCAGGGAAATTGAGCTTGGCTAATTGAAAATGGGCTGTTGAGAATGGTTTTTATTTTGCCTGGCTTGTTAATGCCCACCTGATGTCTTGGTACTGTAGGAGAAAATGGATAGATTAATTTCAGCACTGTACCTATTAACGACTACTTGTTGAAAAAAGTCTCCCTTTGGCTGCAGTTGTCAAAGGGGCAAGCCCCAGAGACTGTCTCTGGGTCTGTAACTTGACTTTCCTGTAGTGCCACCCAGCTCCTATGAAGGCTCAGATAAATGGCTGAGAGAGAATCAGTGTGCATCATTGTGCTCTCAGGCTTCACCAGAGAGGGTCCCAGGCACTGGGACTTCACTGAGAGTGGAGCGGAGGGGATATGAGGGAAGAAAAGGGCCTTGCAGCCTGAGGACTCTCTCATTCCTGGTCTGGAGGGTCAGGATGGAACGTTGTGTGATGACACTGCAGTACTATTTTATGTATTAGTGTCACTGAAGATTCAAATATATCAGCACTAAATCAGCAAAATAATATGTCAGAATGTTAACTGAAGCAATGGGCAAACTCCTTCTAAACTGAAAGTTCAAAACTATTAAGTATTTAAGTTTCTTTCTTGAATTCTTCAGAGCTTACTTTACTTTGAATTTTTGTAATTTATTTAAATGGTATGGCTGTCGACAAAGCTGCCTTACTGCCTCCTTAGCCTCCTTAACCTCTTTCTCCAGGTCTAACTTTAAAGGGGCTATTCTGAGCTCATACCTGCATATATTTGGGTTAGTGTATAAAACAAACATGCTCAGAAGTCACACTTGTCCATGGCATAAGCCAGGGCAATTCCTTTTGAAGCTGATGCAAGTTATGTCTACTAATATCCAGAATGGATCAAGCCTTAAAAGGCCTCAAGTTCAATTTTTTGTCATTCCATATTCTTCATGTGACTGCCTCGAGCTGTTTGAATGCAAACAGCTATTGGAACAGTTCAACAATTAGAAAACAGAAGAGTTAAGAATAAGTTTCCATTTATTTGCCAAATTATCAACTGAAAGATCCCTTCCAGTTTCCATTGCAATGTGATGGTGAGACACTTGCCTAAAGCAGCACTGAGGCATGACTAGACCCATGTCTCAAAGTCATTTCTATCTGAGATCCATTTTGCTTGTTAAATTTACAGTATTTTAATCCCTTCATTTAAATGTCAGTACTGGGGGCATTAACTCTTTTACAGCGTGGAAGTCCTGTCTATATTTATTGATGAAATGCCCCTGAGAGCAGGAGAGAAACAAAAGGGTGACCTTTGGTTTCAGTTTAATGCCACCCAGGACTCAAGCCCCGGTGTCTCTCATGTTAGCTCAGAGCAGTGACACAAATCACTGATATATTGCAAACACACACAAAAGTGACACAGGAGATGCTCTTGCTTGTGTTATTACTCACTTCGTATTTCCAGTTTAAGAATGTGTTGGTAAAGAGGATTACACAAACTGTTGATACTGTTTTAACAAGCAATGTACTACAATGCATGGTAGGAGTATAGAGTGATACAATTTCCCTCTGTGGGTTGGGGAAAGTATTTTTTTAAGTGTTTGGATTACACAGACTACATAAGATTAGCCTAGCTGTTGCTAATTGCAGGTGTTCTAACACCCACCTTCTCCTGTTATATGGTTTTATAATGGCTGGCATCATTATTTAATCATTTCAGCAGAGGACAAAGAGTCAGAATTCCTGTCTCCTGAAAGTAATTTGGGTAATTTACTAGGTTTTTGTGTGCTTGGATCAGTCAGAGCTCAGTCTCTTTGTGCCTCCATCCCTCCATCTAAAAGCAGAAGCAATCTGGAGGTTCATATATTTATGCCTAGGATTCTTTCCCACCCTCTGCAGTAAAAGAAAAAATAAATGTAAAAATTTTGTCCCAGGTCAAAATTTGGTGTTTGAAAATTTGTGTTTATCAGAAATTGGGCCGAACATGGTAATATTGATATGCTTTCCTTTCTGTGGGTTGAAAAGTTACAGTAAGTGCTGAGTAGGAAATGGAGGCCTCAGGTATTTCTGTAGTCCCAAAGTGAATCAGCCGTATTATGTTTCCTGAACTTTTCATTTTTCATTTGAATTCAGTTCAACTTGTCTCTGTGACAAGTGTCTGTGTCACCTGAGTCATTTGTGATTGTCATGACAACCGACAGTGTCTCCCTAAATTGCCCAGGGCCAGGCGAGTCCCAGGGCACACTGTTGGTTGTCCTACCTTGTGCCCATTCAGAATTAACAGGAGAACTCAGCTGGGACTGAATTGAAAAAGTACAAGACAGAGGTACTGAAGTTCTCAGACACAAATTAACATTGATGTGACTCGGAACCATTCCAGTTTGGCTCAAAACCATGAAGTTTATTGGTGAGAAGGAGCAAAGGCCAGGGCTCTTGGCATCAGGAGACTGAAGCAGTCCCTTCATCTACCATGCTCATGATAGTGGTGTCAGGGAGGAATCCAACAGATCCTGTGGCAGGACAAATGGAAGAACGCAAGGTATACAAGAACAGTGCTAATATGAGTTTGGAAACCTGCGTAGGGTGAAATGGTTGTGCCTTGTGAGGAAAAAAATAGTTAACATAAAATTCCAGAAGCCTGTGATTCTGTCACAAGCATAAGTGGTTCATGATGCCTGAAGACAGACTATTTTTATCAGGAAAATGCCTTTCAAAACCTAAGCCAGTGACTTGAGCAAATTGTCCCCCTCCCAGGGGACATCTGGTTACCATTTAGAGATGTTTCAATAGGTCTAATAAGAGCCTAAATTCAGTGAACTTTCATGCTGTCCCAATATTTTCCAACATGTCAAATACAGAGACTTTTCAAAAAGCTTGCTTAGAGTTACCAGAACTACAGAAACCGGCTTGGACCTTCTAGAAAACTAACATCTAATGAAAACATGAACTAGGACATGATTTTTGAAGAAAATATTAGCATATTTTCTTGCAGTACAAAGTTAGTTTTTGGCTGCCACTTCAACTTCCTTGCAGGAAGGCAAAGAATTGCAGCTGGAATGGATGGGATTTCACTGGAATATTTGAAATTTGGTTCTCAGTTCCTCCTG
>VXAC01007221.1:51650-85145 GCA_013399225.1 Rhipidura dahli | reverse complement strand
GGGGGGGGGGGGGGGGGGCTGTAATTCTGTGTCCTGAGGTACTCTGAGTTCTTAGCTGCCCCTCCTGAGGTGTTCTAAACCTTCTGGTTGTCCTGTGTGCATCACCTTTGGCTCTGAAAGACACTTAAGGTACTTCAGGAATGCTCTCTCAAGGCAGCTGTCACCTCCTGGGAGAAAAAACCAGCTTCCAGTGAATGGCTCTGAATGATTAGAAAAGACTCAGAGAGAGAGGGAGAGGGGGAAAGGCATTTGTCAGTATTTTTTTTGTCAGTTTGTTTTTTGTTTTTTCTTCTTGTTGTTGTTGTTGTTTTCCCCTAGTGAATTAAAGTGTAGGGTTGCATCCTGTGTTTGAATGATGTTGTACTGGGTTAGAGCAGACACTGTGAAGTTGCTGTATTTTATCCCTGATACCTTTAGGAGCATGAGCAAGAGAAAGCCAGTGGGGGATTTTTATGTGGAGTTACTGATATGTGTGACCAAGGATGAGAAGATTAATTCCAGGTCATAAATTTTAAAAAGCTCTTCTGTTATCAAGTAAAACTAGTGTGTGGTTTGTTTGTTTTGATGGGGTTTTTGTTTGTTTGTTTGTCATTTGGTTGGTTTTTAAAATTTGCATAGGTAAACCAGATTCTGGATGTTCTTGGGACCTGCTCTGTTATGGTCAGACTGCTTTACTTCTACCACATATTTTTGCAGATTTCCCCAATCTGTTGTGATTGGAGAAGCTGGAAAATTCTAGGGTGTTTAGGAATATGACTGCTTCTTGATGCATGGGGTTTTTTCACCCCAGAGGCCTGGATATTCTCTCTTTCATATTACACTCTCTTAGTTTTGATGTAGGCTCTAAGCAAAGGTTACTACTGTGTGGGTCTACTGGTTTTGTCTTCTTGTTAACTGTTCTTTTAAATAATCATCAGGAGTGCCTAGAGCACAGGATGGGCACCTTTCCCATCTGGTTTTATAAGCATAAATAAATACTTATAGAAAAGACAGCTGTGGCAGCTCCCTCTCTTCTCTGACAGATCTCTCTTCAAAGCTGTGGATCAAAAGAGCAGTGCAAACATTCAGCAGCAGGGACTGTGACTCTTGAGTACTGGCACAGGAGAGTCACATGTGAACTTCTAAGCCCGCATAAGTAACCTCCCAAAATGCAGGTTGAAAAAATAATAAACACGCTTATCTTGCCAGCAGGGAAAGAAAGCACCTCCTGTCACTCAGAGCAACTCTTGGAGGTATTGCAGTCATGTGTGGAGGCTGAGGGAGGCCTGTGTGAGGCTCTCTGCCTTCAGAAATGTGACAGAAATGCACATCTGCTTTCCCTGACACACTAGAAATGGCACTAAAAGAGGCTCAAGAGACCCAAACTAAAATTCCATCTCTGACACAGCCCTGTGGAGTGTATGAGCAAATTACCACGTCCCTCAGTTCCTTCTGGTAAGACAAAAGGATGATAATATTTTTTCTCTCTGTTTTGTATTAGAGCACCCAGACTGAGGCCATTTCTCACTAATAGATGTATTGGAACCCAAGCCCTCCTGGGGCAGCTAAGCAATAAATACAGAAGTAAAAATAGGTGTAATTAGGTAAATAAATTGTTTCTAACACCTTAAAATTAAAGTGGGATGTGCTGTTATTGCTTTTATATACTAAATAAGTAAAATTTATCTTTTTATGAAGACAGGTGAACTTTTATTGAACAGTATAAAATTTACTTGGGAGAAATGCAAGTAAATAGACTTGACTGTAGACAACTCCTTTCCTCATATAAACCAATGATGCAAGAGAGAATTTTATAGCTGTGTTTGCTAACAAAACAGCTCAAAAGCAGCTCATCCACTATCCTACCTTTAAGCCTAGTGGCAGAGCAGTAAGGGGAGTTATCAGAAACTCCTAAACTTTATTGTTGAGCTCTAAGTGTCATTGGTTCTGTTTTCAAATCTCATTTCAGCCTATCTTTGGTTGTCAAAGGTTGATGTAACAAGACATCTGCTGCTGCCCTGAAACTACATCTGGCTGGTAAAATTAACTTTGTTTGCTTGAAGTTGGTTACTAGAACTGGTATTTTACAGTAGAGAATGTATTTTTTTCCTAACCAGTACTCATCACTGACTTGGACTAAACAAGACAGGTTCTTTGCTGTCTGGCTGTCCATCTGTAAAGAGCAGTCCTTAAAAAGACATTAATCTGCTTCTGCAGTATTTTATATCAACATAAATAAATGTGTGAGGCAGTACAGGACAACAATATAAGCAGACTGGTGTTTTGAGTGTGGAATCCCATGCTGAATAAAGGGTTGTTTCCTATCCCGAATGAGTGAGGAAAGAGGAGGGCAAAGGAAACTGCAGTAACTCCACAGCTCC
Source organism: Rhipidura dahli (assembly GCA_013399225.1). Taxonomy (NCBI): domain Eukaryota; kingdom Metazoa; phylum Chordata; class Aves; order Passeriformes; family Rhipiduridae; genus Rhipidura; species Rhipidura dahli. The sequence goes on along the minus strand of VXAC01007221.1, from coordinate 82,785 downwards.
ATAGATGTCACCAGCTTTTCGCTCCAGCCCTCCCTAGACGTTTTGGTTCGTACCTATCTCCCTCCAGCCATTTATTCCGTAGCCCCAGAGGGACTGGTTTTTGGATGATGAAATACTGCAGAGTACAAATTAAGAGCTGCCAGCAGTGAGCTGTGCCTAGACAGGAGATACAAAATGGAAAATGTAAACAGTAACACAGTACTTTTTCAATTACATCTTAAGCAAACATACTTACTTAACAGGAGTCATAGAACACTGTGAACTTCTTTTTTAGATATTGAGAGCTAAATCATGATGGCATTTCCTCAGCTTTGTTTAAAATGATTTATGAAGGTTATTTGCAACATTTTGCCTCCTTTTGGAATTCTTGAGTAAAAATCCAAACCACATAATTTCCGTTCACATTACATCCACAGCAGTCATGCACTGTTCTTTTGGAGTTGGGAACTTGTCTGCAAAATGGCAAGGGCAGTTCCAAAAAGGAAACAAAAAATAGTACAGAAGGAAAAAGACCCCCCTACATCCTCACAGAGAATAACTTAGGTGCTCATTTCAGATAAGGAGCCTATGGTGTGAGGATAGGTCAAGGTGGAAGGGGAGCAGAGAACAAGGAGGAGAATTTGCATGTTGAAATGATATTTTTGGAGCATAAAGGAACCTCTTTAATTAACAACTCGATCTGTATGAGAGATTGACTGGGCTACTGTCCCACCACACATGCCTTTGCTTGGTGATACTGGGGTCCAGTGATTCTGGTAGTTAAAGCCCTGCTTAGGGCTCTGAGCCCGGCTTCTCTCTGTTACATCAGTGGGGAAAAGCTGTAAGTGACTGCTGTTGTGTTCATGGGAAGATGCAGATGGATTGAGGGCAAGTTCATAGTGCAGTGTTTGGCTGGAGGCATGGGGAGGAAGGCACCCTGATGTAGTGATGCTTTCAGGGAAACTCCTTTAGTCCTTGTAGGACAGGTATCTGCAAGGGGCTCTGCCAGCATGGCTAGAGCTTGGCCATGGCTCCTGGAGGCCTGGCCAAAGAGACTGTGGCCCAAAAGTGTACCCTTACCAGCCCCAGCCAAGTGTTTTGACACAGGTTTCATTCAGTCCCTTGCGAGATTTATTTTCCAGACTGCCCCAAAGAGTGGTACTTCCCTGGCTTGAAGTTTAAGCAAGGCACGGGAGGCAGGATGGAGAGATCAGAGAGTGAGGTTAGGAGAGGTCATGGCAGGGCTGCAGTAGGGTCTGGCTGCTGGGGTTCTTGGGCCAGAGGTGTGTCCAAGAGCTCACACAGCTGACTAGCCCATAGTCATGTACCTAGGGGTGCATGACAGTGCTTCTCTCCTGGATTTTGAAGAAATTTCTCAGAGTAGTGGGGAGAAATGCTAAAAACCAACACATGCTTTCTTCAGTATTTCCATTTTTTTATACATGTATCTTAAAATGTATTAAAAAGCTTTGTTAGTAAGTGATCCTCAGGAATTTGAAAATACATATTAGCTCAGCTGGTAGTGACCCTGCAGCATTCCACTGTTAATAAGTAATCAGCATTTTTCATACAATGCCTTTCCCCTTTGGATGGAGGACCATCCCCTTATTTGATATACAAGGCTATACTTCAGTGCGAGATCACCACCAGTGCTATTGCTGTGAATTTACTTTGGTGTAAGAGCAAGTAGAATTTGTTCCTAAAAGAGAGGCAGTGAAAAATGAACACATACTATAATTTCCCAAGTGGTAGATTTTCATATTATTTATGTTCATTCAGGATTTGAATCTCGGAGATTGAATTAATTTCAGATCTCCTACCACCTGACCCAAAACAAAAACCACACAGCTGTGTTTGTTACTGCTTGGTAATATATTTTTCCAGGAAAACACAGCTTAATCTGGGCTCTGCTGAAATAGCTGTCTGTTGTTCATGCTTTACAAAGCACACCAGTAACTGAAAAGAGAATGAGTATCTGCCTACCCCAGAAAATGTACCTTTTAACTTTGGTGCAGTGCAAGAGTGTGACAGAAATGGGTTTGGAACAAATTTTTAAATCCTGTTTGATGTAAAGAAAGGAGATGGTAAAACTAGAAGAGTACTGTGAGGAAGTGCTTAGTTTGGTTTATTGTTTGAAGAACAATAAACTTCAAGAAAAGGGACAATGACCCAAGAGTGCAAATGCGCAGGCAGGAGTAGAAATTCTGAGAACACAAGAATGCACTTTCTGCAGCATTGTGTAAAATTGGGACCAAAAGCAGGCTCCTTCACCATATTGACCACAGCACATGACTTAAACCCTGAATGACATCAATTACATCGACCTTGTCTGATCTCAAAATTTGAAAAATGCACTTTCTGCAGCATTGTGTAAAATTGGGACCAAAAGCAGGCTCCTTCACCATATTGACCACAGCACATGACTTAAACCCTGAATGACATCAATTACATCGACCTTGTCTGATCTCAAAATTTGAAAAATGCACTTTCTGCAGCATTGTGTAAAATTGGGACCAAAAGCAGGCTCCTTCACCATATTGACCACAGCACATGACTTAAACCCTGAATGACATCAATTACATCGACCTTGTCTGATCTCAAAATTTGAAAAATGCACTTTCTGCAGCATTGTGTAAAATTGGGACCAAAAGCAGGCTCCTTCACCATATTGACCACAGCACATGACTTAAACCCTGAATGACATCAATTACATCGACCTTGTCTGATCTCAAAATTTGAAAAATGCACTTTCTGCAGCATTGTGTAAAATTGGGACCAAAAGCAGGCTCCTTCACCATATTGACCACAGCACATGACTTAAACCCTGAATGACATCAATTACATCGACCTTGTCTGATCTCAAAATTTGAAAAATGCACTTTCTGCAGCATTGTGTAAAATTGGGACCAAAAGCAGGCTCCTTCACCATATTGACCACAGCACATGACTTAAACCCTGAATGACATCAATTACATCGACCTTGTCTGATCTCAAAATTTGAAAAATGCACTTTCTGCAGCATTGTGTAAAATTGGGACCAAAAGCAGGCTCCTTCACCATATTGACCACAGCACATGACTTAAACCCTGAATGACATCAATTACATCGACCTTGTCTGATCTCAAAATTTGAAAAATGCACTTCGGACCCAAAGCTGAGGTTTTGGAAGGAGTCAGCCTTTTCTGAACAGGCAGGGTCCTGTGGTGGCAGAGAGAAGCATTTTGGCCTGCTCTAGTGCAGTCAGTCCTTTGGGGATGCAGGCTTGTCTGCCTTTTATGCTGAACTCTAAAGGTAGAAGGCAGCTGAGATCTCAAGTAGCTTCAGGTGTTTTACACGAGGGCCAGAGTGTCAGGATGACTGGAAATGGAGCTTGTGGATGGACAGACACAACGTGCTGTGTTCTCTTGCATACAGTTCAGTGAGGTACCTTGGGACTGCTCTGGACTGCTCCTTTCTGAACAGAAGAGTTCCTTTTTCATGTGCAGTGATGCTTGGAGATGGAGATGGGCACATGTGTGAATGGAAAATTCACAAATATCCACATCCCTCCATATATTTAAATGGCAGAAGAAAATAAGCTTTTCATCTCTTTTATTTCAAGAAACAGAGTTCTGGTCTATTCTTTTCATGCAACTTCCTAGTGAGCAGACAATAAGACTGTTACATACTTTTGTAATGAATAGATTATGTGGTTGAAAAAGGAAGCATTATTTCAATTAGTTATGCCAGTTGTGAATTGTAACGCAGTTTTAATTGAAGTAAAGGGAAATCCACATGAATATCCACTGCATTAATCAAGATGAGATGCCTTGCAGTGAACACTAAATGAATAATAATGAAACACCAAGAATAAATTGTCACAGTTTAGAGATGTTCTATCTCACCTCTTCCATGCACCAGACCGTCAGGATTAATTGAGCCAGTGCAAAACGTTATGGCTGGTGGCATGTTCATTGTTGCTAAAAGGAAATGAAAGTGTAGGCACAATTTAGCTCATTTATCAAAAGGTGGTTCATCTAGAACTTTTTACAAAACTCAGTTGATGAAGTTTCCTGAATCAACTTTGCCAGTTGTTATTGACAGTAGCATGAACTCCTCTTCATTGGATATTCTTGTATCACAGTTAATGCATGTGTGGACACAAAGACGAATATTTTCAAACTGTATTAATTGTTTGGAGAGAATTATATGTCTTTTTGGTAAGAAATGGTTTTTAACTGCCTTACAGGCTTTGCCAGCTGGAAGAGCTGATGTGCAAATGGATCTTTGAGACTGCTATTATATATTTTGAACTTTCAAAATTGTACATTATTGTAGAGAGAGGCAAATTCTACCTCAACAATTTTTGTCCATCTCCTGAAATGTGGCTGGAATCTTTAGTGGGATTAACCAGCAGAAATGCAATAGTAAAACAGAAGAGTGGGGGTCACTGATTTTGCCTGTAAATTAAGTTTTATCCTGCTTATCCAAAATCACAACACAGAGCAAAGGTACTAATTCCAAAAAACAGGAAGACAATTAACTTCTATTATAACCAGTTTAGATGAGCTAATGTGAATTTCAAATTATATGATTACACCAGTAGATGAGTTAGGAAAAAATTGAACTTTGAATTCTGCATTGCAAATACACTAGAAGCTTGGCCCATGCACCCATTTGAGAAACAATAATGCAGGGCCCAGTTCTCCTCTTATAGACTCTGGACTGTTACACATTAATAGAATTAAGATTCAGATTGAATAGTATGTTCTCTAATCACAGACCTTAGGCTGCTGTCCTCACAATGAGTTTTGTGTGTCTCCCTAAAACACAGCCTGCACACAGCAGGCATCCAATTTGGTCTCAGAAATAGAGAATCTGCTGCTTCCCTTGCTAGTCTGTTCCAATGGTTAGTCACTCTCACTCTTAAAAATGTGTTACTTATTTCCCATCTGGCAACCAGAAATGGGAATGTATGTCAGAAGAGCTCTGCTGACTTTAATCTGCTGCTCCTGATGAGAGGAGAAACAGGCCTGAGGTCTGTTTGCTCCTGATCCTGACTTGGAGAACCTTTTAGTGCTGCGGGTCTGAGTGCTTGGTGCCAGCTATTCCAGCCAGCAAGCTGGGATGTTCCTTACTGTCTTATTACTTTCTTCTGCTTGTTCCACTAAGTGAGCATTTGTTCACTGAGTCAGCCCTTACATGACTGTTCTACCCACTTCTTTCCCCCCCTTTCCCCCCCTTTCTCCTGCACCGGAGAATTGTTGCAAAGTACAGCGGTGCACAGTGCCTGCCGTTTCCATGAGCAGGGCAGGAGTTCATTCTGCCCGTTCACAAGCTATTCTGACTCTCTGAAACACACATGTGCGTGTGCAGCCAAAACCACCAGCAAACCCACTCGGAATCTGTCCCAGAAATTCCTGCTGACAGCTGTCAGTTATCCCACACCGTCGTGAGCTCCCTTTTGGTCTTTTAAAGGTCAAACCCATCCCATTGCAGAGGATCAGGAAGTCAGTGCATGACAAATCAGACAGTTGCTAGAGAGTGATAAAATTTTCTTTTTGGATCAATAATGATATATGACAGTGTCTAGGTAACAGTTTTAACGCTTCTACTACAGCATGATTTTGCAATGTCGCAGCTAATCTTGTAATGATATCGCCACCTGGTGCCTGCTGCATCGTATACCAAGCTGCAGGAAACGCAGCGTTACTATGACAATTTCTGTGGCAGATGCTGTGGGCTCCATGTAAAATGCTTGGCTCAAAACGCTCCCTGTGAGAGGGGCAGGATGGGCACAACTGATACCAAAACTCTGGAGCCTGGGTATGTGATGATTTTGGAACATGGTGGTTGCCACCACAGTGCCATTTGTGAAGGCACTATAACCCTGTAGTTTAGTGCAGGGTGGGTCTGCTGGGGGATACCGAGGTGGTGGCCGTGTCCCCTACTAGCAATGGGTGCTGCAGATCAATTTACTGGCAATACCTGTTCACCTCTTCATCCCAGTGCCCAAGAAAACTCCTCTTTTTTGAATACTCTTCAAATGCACAAGAGTTCCATTTCATTTATATGGCTTTGGTGTTTACCAAAACATTGAATCACTTATCAAGTGCCAGTTTCTGCTTCCCTTAAGGTGAGAAGTCCCACAAGGTTCCAGAGCTAGGATTTACCCTTTGCTGTATTGCATATATAATAAGGGCTGCAGGAGACAGACCTTTGGGACAGCATTGTAATCTCTAGATATGCTGGGCAGACCAGACCTAAAGATCTGATTTTATTCCATAATTTTATTTCATGGTTTAGGATCACTTCCTTGTAGGTTCAGTCCAGAGAAGACTCCATTTGCCTGCCCTAATATGCTGTGAATCCTGTATCCACACCAACTTGGCTGAAGGGATCTGTGCTGCTGTGACAAGCAATTCTATTCCTTCTGAGTCAAGGGAGTCCTGGAATGTCCTCTTCCTCACATCCTCTCTGCACATTGTCTTGGAGGGAGTACTTTTGGACAACACTGGGACACCATCCCATGCTTTGCTGAGCTACAGAGTTTCACAATTGCCTCACTGTGCAGAAGGGAACCGGGAACTTTGCCACGACCATTTCCTAAGCTCCTTACATTGTGCTGTGGTTTGCAAGAGCTTTTGTGTCCTAGGCCAAGCAGGGGTGCCAGCTCACCCTTCTACCCTAAAATGCAGGCTTCAGGCAGGAGAAACATTCCCTTGCGTGCTGTTGCCACCAAAAGCACAGGCTGCATGAGGCCATATGATGTAATGAGAAGGCTGAGCAGGGCAGTGGGGTTGGCTGAGCAGCAGGGAAAGGTGCAGCAGCTTGGAAGCCTGGCAGAGCAAAAAGACCTGGAGCACTATGACGTTTTCCAGTGGGTTTTCCTCTGCCAGGGAAGAATGAGTCAGATCAAGGTATAGAAGGAAGAAGGTTGAACAGAGCAGTGGGGGCTAGAGGAGAGAGATTAAGTTGGGGCAGATGGCAAGCTCAGGGGTCACCTCAGAGAGGTGCTCCTGAAAACAGTGCTTGGCTCTTGACATTCCCCTTTCCCTCACAGAGTATGGGGAAGGGGAGTAGCACTGTCTACCCCCACCTCTTACCTTTCCAGGATCTCTGTTGCCTGGCTGCCATACCAGCCATGGTCTGTCCATTGATTCAGGCAGACCTTGCTTCCAGATGCTGACTGTCATGTTCCTGACAATTTCTCTTCTCTTCCAATGCCCCAGCACACTCCATGTAGAGGGACTGCACTCCTGGGTGTGCACTATGCTGGGTGTGCACGTACACTCTTACATGTGCAGGTGACCCCTCCAAATATTAAGATAAGGTGAGGAGTCACCCTTGGACTCAGCTCTGATCATTTCTTTGTGCTTTATCCTGGGTGGATGTCCCTGCTCAGCACTTCCTCCTTTCCTCCAGCAGTCATTATTCAGCACTCCGTAGGCAACTCTGTCCCACCTGACAGGGCCTGGAATTATCCTGTTGGACATCTCTAGCCAGTCAGGGCACTAAGAATCAATGACCCTATCTGGTCCCCAGGTCTGAATTTTTGATGTATTTAGTGCTTGCAGAATTGAGTGACTTTGGAGCTGCTATGGTTCAGGAGTTTGGCCACCAGTCTTCCAATGAACAAACCGACACATCCAGCCAAACTTGAGCTTTCATTCATCAGCCAAGTGAAGGGAATTAGGCATATTGACACCAGATGAGATTCTGGCCCTAAAATATCTGTAATACAAAGAATGGGAAACACGGAAAGCTTTCATAGGTATTCCATTTAATGTTTTGTAAACTTTCCTGCTATGTTGCTAGGGGGATTTTAATGCATCAACGTGTTTAAAATAGAACTAATTCTCTCTCCACCCTGAACTTCCTTATTGTTCCCGGCACCATTTCATCTCCCTGCTGTCTGTAAAAGACCCTCTTGCTGACCTACTTCCTGCCCCTGTAGCAGTACTAGGAACTGCACAAGGAATCCTTGTCTTAATGCACTTGGATGCTGACATTGCATTTTCAGCTAGCCAGGCTTCATCTGGAGAGTGGAGCTCTTGCGTTTCCTGATGTGAGTCAGTTGTGAGGAAAGTGTTTAACCTTTTTGTCAAAGGTTAAACATATAAAAGGGGAATGTGAAGCTCTTGTATTCCTGTTGTTGCCACATTAAAGAGAGCAGCTTTCATGGCTGAGCTAAATCTTACTTTTCAGGGGGGGGATTTCTTTCTGTATCCAATTCAAAGTTATAGTTTACTGCACGTGTTAAGGAAAGTGTATGTTTGAACAGGACTATATGACAAGGTCATTGATTTACTGTTTCCATTGTTTTTTTCATCTTGCTAGTCCCATCTGCCTTTCTCAAAGGATTTGAAGAGACTTGGACAGGCATTCATATTAAGTGAGCCAATTAGAATTTTTCAAAATGGTCCATTTGTACGGAATACAAAGATCTTCAAAGCAAAATAAAGAGCAAGCATTCTTTAGCTTGAAAGCAAAAGAATTCGTCACTTTGTTTTCTTATTGACTCCACATTATTTTAATCCATCTTTCTCCACTGCTTCGCTGAATATCCTGGTTTCTTACATGTAATTACCAAGACTGATGACTTAGCTATGTTACCTACAATCACATACTTCTTTCCCCTGACTAAACACTTAATGGCATACTCTTGTCATGGTCCAGAATACTCTGTCAAAGAGCTCATTCCAGTTTTACTCTATGTGCTGGCTGCTTCTGCCCTCTGTGAAACATAGAAACACAAAGCTATTTTTGTTGAGAGGTAATTCCCCAGGTGACCTGCTGGCTCTGCACCACCTGCCCCACTGATGATTTGTTGGTTGTCTTTATGGTTGGGTTTGAAATACTTCACTGTAATCAATTGACTATGATTATCCAATGAGTCTGAGAGAAAGGTAGGAACAGACTGAAGGTTTACTCTTGAATCTCTGTTGCTCAAGGCCTCCATTCTAGTGGATAATTAGAATATTCTTCTCTGGTCTGGGTTCTTCTGCAGCTCTCTAGGATTGTGTCAAAAGCTCCACACAACAGTTTTTCTGTACTGGAGAGATATAGTCTTGCAAGGGAAAAGAGTATAAACAAAAGAGAAAGGATAAAGAAAAATTAGAAACGTCACTCCCAAGGGAGTGTTCTCGACAATCTGTTAACTTTGCATTGGCAAGTTCATAACTACTTCCAAAAGAATGTCACAAACTCTTAGCAGAGCAGCTTGAACCTCTGCTGCTGAATTGAAGGAAATTTGTTCTAAAGAAAATACATCACATGAAGTTAACTCACAATACAGGATCAGCCAAAACCAACACCACGGAACAGGAATTCCTTCATTTTAACAATACCATAATCTCATTGCAGGCTGAGCAGTAACTTTAGAAACCGCACATGTAACACCTTCCCTTACAGCTAAAATTTGGCAGTAGTGACTTAAAAAAAAATCCTAAAACCAACCTCAATCTGCAGCCTGGGTGCATTTGTTACATTAAGAGGATTTATGAGTTAACCACTTACAAAATCCAATCAATGTAGTGTTAAGGTCCTATGTTTTATTCCAGGCATATATGTAATGTGTTATTCAAAATACACTGCAGAATAGTTCAAAGCTAACACTGTGAGTGCTGCATGAACTGTGGAGGAGGGCTGATTTTCCCCTGCTCTGTTATGTGCTTCATCACTGTAGCTCTGTCTCCTCCTGCAAGGCAAACTCGATCTGACTGTGCTTTCCCTAATTGCATCGCTTCCATTGAAAGGACGAAAGCAACCACTGTGAAATCACGCTGTCAAAAACCCAGGCACTGCCTTCCATGGTTCTTCATTTACATTACAGTTAAGAGCCTTTTTGTTCCAAAGACTAATTCCTTGCAAAGCTGGGGCAAAAGAGCTCTGTGCGAGGATGGTCTAGGCTCCAGAATCAGTGGTGATGTGATGTTAAGGCAGATATAGCATAGAGCAGCTGCATGGTCACTGCCACAGCTCCTGGCCTGCAACAGCAGCTGTGACCTCCTCTGTTCCTGCACGGAATGACTGTGAGAAACAGACCTGGTGGCAGATCAGTAGGACAAACAGAGACCTGTCTCCTTAGGCACATGACAGCTCCTGCTGTTTGCCTGCTACAGAAGGACTACACCAATTCCTGCACATGGCTTCTCGGGACTTCCTGCACCTCCCAGGCTCTGAGCCTCCAGTGGAAGCACAGAATAGTTTGGGTTGGAAGGGACCTTCAAGAGCATCTCGTTCCAACCCCCCTGCTATGGACAGAGACATCTTTCACTAGCCCAAGTGGCTCAGAGCTCCATCCAACTGGCCTCGAACACTGCCAGGGATGGGGCATGTATACCAGTAGTCCAGGAATATCCCTAGGCTGGGATTTGTTCCATCTGACTAAATGTGGGAGTTAGGAGTGCAGTAACACCAGGAGCTGTTTATTAATGGTTCAAGATGTTATGGAGATCTACAACGAAGATGCTGTGATATTAGCAGATCTTTTGGGCAAGGAGGAGCAGGAACAGGCTGTTTATTTGAGCAGGGATCTTTTCTCCCTTTCTTCCTCCCCACTCAGAGCTCTGCCCAATCAGATTCTCAGATACTGGATGAAAAACCCACCAAAACCCAAACAAGACAACTAAAAAGGGTTGCAAATGTTCTGATTTGTAGAAACATGGTTCAGGCATTTTGAAGACAGAAAGTTGCTAGAATGACAGAAAGTCATGGCGCTTATATTAGGGAAGGGGGTAAAACCCCCATTATTTCCTTAGGACAGGAGGCTTCACAGGAAGAGAAGCCTGTGTGAAACAAAGTGATTATTTCTGCTGCTGTCACTCTGAACAATATGGACAGTATCAGAGCCTCCACCTTCATTCAGCTTCAGCAATAATTTAGCCTTTTCCTTCACAGCATCAGGACATCCTCCTGTGTTTAGCCACACACTACCCAAACCCTGTGTGTATTTGTCAGTGGTGCAGAACTTTCTTCCTTACAGACGTAGGACAGCTTCCAATGCATTTCATCCAGAAAGATGAACTGGAATTGGGTTTGAAATGAGAGAACCTGGGCTCATTTCCCAATTCTGCCATGTACATCTTGCAGTCTTGGGCAAATCTTAGCTCTGTCTGTTCTGAGCTATTTGGGGCAGGCACTTTCTCATTTGCTATGCATACATGAAGTGCTTAGCACTAAGGGGACTCCAACCACTCATGAGTAACCAGTAACAGATGGTTATAAGTTGTCAGTGTGACTAGGTATTCCCACTCTGATAGTTTTTGCTAGCAATTTTCATCTTTTAAGAAATCTTGCCAACAGGCCAAAACTGGAAGTATGTAAAAGAAAAATTAAATGGAGTCCATTTTCAAAATGTCTCTTTTCCAGATCTAAAATTCTGCAAAGACTTTCCACTGTAGGAGCTGAGACACATTGGACAAACTGGCAAAGTCCTGCTAAAGCCAAATGTCAGCACTGTGCTTACTTAAATCCATGGTAAGCTCATCTTTTTGACTTCAAGAAATGGCATAAAGAACTCTTTTGGGACAAATATTTCCTTAATCTCTTACTTGCATTCACTCAAATGAGCTTTTCACAATTAGGAGTTTCCCTGTTTGGCAGCACTTCTGCATTGTCACAGGCAGAGATGACATAATAAACTACTCTTACGCATATTCTGGAGCTCTTCTGAGTAAAAATAGTGGCCCTCGGCTTTAATCTTTGGAACTTCGCGTCTCGGTGCAGCTATTCTGACGGCAGGGGTGAGCAGATCTGGCTAAGGCAGGAAACAGATGTATCCTCTTATTCTTAACATAAATTTCTGGGGGTTTATTTTTTGGTTAGCTGCACTCCTAATCTCACTTTTGATCAAGTGCAGAGGAAAAGAGTAATTAGTGAAGTATTAGTGTTATTATTATTTCCTGACATTAACTCTCCTGCTACTTGTCCATCCTTTTCTCAGGCCCAGCAAAATGGTGTGTGGCTTTAACAGCTGAAGAGCCTTTTTTATTGCTGGTCCCTCTCTGAGCTCTGAAGTTCACTGCCTTCACTCTGCTGAGCTATGTGGGTGGTAAGTGCCTTAGAACAGTATAGCTTAAGCAGGAAGTGGAATATGTTTTATTAGTGGAGTTTTTGTCATTGGAGAAGTGTTTTCCAAATGCACTTTTTTTTTTAATCTGCAAAGCAGATACAAATGCAGTTTATAACAACTATCTTACTGTACAGCAATGTATAATAACCAATATCTATTAACATGACTGCTGTGATCTTAAAATTAATGAGTCAGTTTTTAACATGACTCCAAATAATGCATAATCACAATTTGGCTTAGGCCATCATTGAGGTGGTCAAGGTACAAAAAGAGAGGAATCAATTTACCAAACATCCTGGCCAGGAACTGCCCCCCCCATTCCTCTGAAGGTGAGACCTACAATTAAGACTAGGAGGTTCATCCTGCCCATTTCTTTGCATGAGAATAAGTACCCCAGCATTTCTGACACCTCTCTACTTACACTGTTGCACAAGGCATAATCATTTCTTGTGCAGCAGGCAGTACAAGTACATCCTTCCCTCCTAACATCTGGTGTGGATAGATACTCCAGGGACCATGAGGAGATTCAGAGTGGGAGTTTTTTTTCCTCTCCCTCTTTCACTCTTTCCCTGCCCCCCCAGCTATTACATAATAGTTGATTTTTGGCAGATGTAGTCATCCCTGGTGTAAAGTTTTTGTTCCCTAAGCAGTAATGATAGTACTTCAGACCGTATTGCAAACATTTGTGTGATTTTCTTATACAAACCCTCTACATGTGTACCTTTTGGGTTACTGTGGTATTGTTCTCAGTGTATCATAACTCTGCAGTGTAAGTTAGTTATGAAAAGATATCCCTCCTGTAATTTCATTTTCTTAAGAAACAGGAATTTATTTTGAAGGCAACATTTTCTGAAAAAGACAAGCTTTATTTAAAGCATCTCTGTATTCAAGCAGAGATAGTCATTCAAGAGGCAATCTAGTCTATTTTCATAAAACTCTTTAGATCTTTCATCATCATATTTAATTGGCTTTCATTGTGCTCAGCTGCTTTTGATACATTTAGACATCTTATTTAAAACCCACAATTGCAGGTTAGAACCATTGTGGCCCCTAAGAGGCAAATTCAGTTCTGAGGCAAGTCGGTGAAAATCAAGGTAACAGAGCAATCACGTGTGCTTGCAACATTTCTGGACCTTTCCTTCCAGCATCAGGGCCAGACACAAGTACATGCCCTGGGAGCTGCAGCCTGCACGTGGCAAAGTGGGAAGTGCACAGCTATTCAGCTGTACACAATTCAGCAACAGCCCCCCAGGTAGGTGGGTATTCCCCTCTCTCAGGTGTGGGGATGAGCAGTGGTGAGACATGGAAGCTGAGGAGAAGCTGGAAAACAGCTCCACACTGTTGGATCGCTATATTTTCTTAGACTCTTCAACGTGAAGGGAAACCTGCATGCATTTTGTTATGCTCATTGCTCAGAGACATACTGTAACCACCTAGTTGATCTTTTCAATCTCTCTGTCCTCATGGGAACTTTGGATCAAGGGAATAACAGCAAAATATCAGGGTTTTCAAGGTTGGAAAAGACTTCTAAGATCATAAATCCAGCTGTGGTTCACCACTAAACCATGTCCCCAGGTGCCACATCCACATGCTTTTGAACACTTCCAGGGATGATGACTCAACCATTTCCCTGGGCAGCCTGTTCCATTGCTTGATAACCTTTCTGGTGAATAAATTTTTCCTAATATTCAATCTGTATTTCCCCTGGCATAACTGAGGCCATTTCCTCTCATCCTGTCACTGGTTACCTGGGAGAAGAAACTAATTATTTTTTTAAACACACCAAATTTGCATAGAAGCTTCCTTTAGGAGCTTCAGTATTAAATCAGCATTGTTTGTCCTATTCATTATTTCCATTGAAAACAAGGATAAGAGGAAGAGGAAGAAGAATAGGGATCCTGTATAGAACAACCTGCTGGCCATTGCTGAAAAATACAGCAACATGTGTCTTATGGGTTACAACCCCCTGCAGGCTGGGGGCAGAGTGGCTGGAAAAGCTGCCAGGTGGGAGAGTTCTCAATAAAAACTGTTCAATTAATCCAAGTATTTTAGTTTCGATTGCTAAACCAAATCCATCTTCATTAATTCAGAGGACCCATTCAGAGGACCAGCCCATTTTTGCAGCCACAGTTTTGTAGAGCAACTCTGATCCTTTGGATGAGACATCCCTGAGAGTCACAATCTTGGAGTTCAAAATGTGCTGGTTTGGTGGTTTTTTTCTATGAGCTTGTAACAATCACAGCATGCTCAGAATTTGGGGATGTGATAACATGATGCAGATTGGAAAGGCCTTATGTTACATCATCTTTGATGATTGAAAGTAAAAATTCTTGAAGAGGGTGGAGAAATAATTGTTACAGTTCCCTACCACCCTGAAATTATAAATGCTTGAAAAACTCCCAGAAAGATATTGAAGTGCCTGAAAAGTAAATATTTATTTTGCACACAAATCTTTTCGATCTGTCAGTAGCTGAATTTGATTATTCTTCTGTTGGTTTCTATTATTTAACTGGGTATTTGCAGACAGATGGCCTCTTACAGTGTTAATAAAAACAACTTATGTAGAACGATTGGGCTGTATAGTAATTGGGGAAATACTGAGGATTAGGAAAGAGAATAGCCTGCCAAAACCTAGTGTCTGTTTATATACACATTTAATTCCTTCTTATAGCAAATGAAACTTTCCTTCTTCAGATATGTTCAGTTACTCTGGTCAAGTAAGGCTAGAGTTTGAGGTACTGAGGAACTGAGATTTGTATGTCAAACTCATCTTCCTGTCACATTTCACTGGTCAAACAAAGATAAATGTATTTTTGAGTTTGATTTTAATAGCCAAAATCCCTGTACTTTTGAACTTGTGTCAGCAAATCTCTAAAATGCTATGAACTCCAAACGATGCAAGAAAAGCTTGTAAGGGGCTGAGCTGTGAATGGAACTAACCAAAAGGCAACTGAATTTCTGGTCCCTAAAAAGGGGGGACCCCAGTCTCCCTTTTGCTCTGTACTGTAGCATCCATTCTCTTTGCTGAAAATCTTCATAATCAAACTGTCATCCACTCTTGCATAGTAAAAATGTAAATAAGGAGACTTTAACAAATAATTAAACCAGAAAAAACTTTGTGAAAAAATCAGCACAGACATTTGGTGAATTTTATCAAGATGCAATGTTTTAAATTTGTTGAGGGTACATGATGTGAAAAAAAAATCTTTTCTTTTGCAATAATGCCATTAGTTTCTCCCGCTCTTCCCTCTCTTTCCTTGAAAGAAAAATATGACCAGTTTTTTCATATGGTTTTTACATAACTCTGGAATGAAATGGCAACATTTAGCCTGTAAGCGTGAAGCATTATGAAACATACTCATAGATGAGTGAGCTGCAGGGGAGGACCTAGAGAAGCCTCCCCAAATCTACTGTGGCAAAGCCTTCTACTAGCTAAAACTGGGGGGGAACTGCCAGTCAGATTCTTCCCTTCTGGTCACAGAGATTTGCAATGTGGCTGTCTACACCTGAGCTAATTTTCTACACATCCTTGAAAATCAGTGCAGAGAAAGATGCACTTTCAGGATGGTGTCTGACCAGGCACTTCCATCAGATGGTCTGCACTGTGCCACCAAGTAGCCTTTTGTGTCCCTGGACAGTTAAAGTTGCCTGCAGTGACCCATTCAGACACACTCCTTCCCATTAGAGGTGCCCCTGCTTGGTCATCTGCATCCCACCCAGCTGTCTGCTGGTGCATGGTGGTTCTGAATAGCACTGCATGTTGATGCTTGTGCTGGAGCAGACTGGGCTTTTCCCTCTTGGCTGTTGATGCTCAAGACAGAATGCATCCTGTGATGAAAGGAAATCATGCACAATGCAGTTCAAAGTAGCAAAACTGTTTGCTGAGCTGGCAGGAAATTTAATTTAGCACATGGAACTTTATGCTGCAAAGATTAAATATTCTTATTCAGATGAGAATGAAAACCTTCTGACTGCCTTATCAACTGAAACATGTGTAGGGCTTCCAGTAACCAAGCCATAAAAGCACTGATATACTTGTGCACTTTACAAAGGTCTTCCTAGTCCTTCCTCTTGTTCCTCTGAAACTGGTTTTGGAAGAGAGGATGACTGCCTGTACTACTGGCATAACCTTACCCAGTTTGCAGTTTATAATGTTATTGATACCACTTCAGCTCAACAGTTTCAAATGGGTGGGGTGCAGACAAGGGAATATGAGATCAGGGCAGGCTGGTAAGTTCCCTCTTTCTTGCTCTTTAGTTTTTTTGATTCTGTTATTTAAAAGTCTGATTTATCTATTGAAGTAAGAAACATCTGTACTTTGCTTCTTGTTGCACTGTGTTCTTTCACACAGAAAAGTGTCACTCCCAGGATATAACCATGTAGATGCACTACAAACTCCTGTATTTTCACATCCTGGAACCCTGAGCTGCAGATTGGATGCTGCAGAAAACCTGCTGGCAAGACTCTGGGAAACCACTACTACATGCTTAGCATGGAGTTGCTCTCTCCTCCTTTTCTTCCCAAGGCTGCTGTCTGGCCACTGTCATTTAGAGGATATCAGGCTAACAGGAGATTTGATGTCGTCTCTCAGGCCTCACTTCCTGCAGAGCACAAGCACCTGCCGTGGTAGCAGAGCTGTCACTTATTCCCCTGGTTGAGAACCCAGCGTGGCCAGTCCCACCAAACTTGTCCAACCCCAAGTAACACAGCCCTGAGGTGGCACACCACGGTCCCTGGGTAGGCAAGGCTGGGTGGCTTTGTGCTCAAACGCAGGGAGTCAGCTGGGGGACAGTTCACCCCAGCAAGGCCAACCAGCAATGCTCATGAGACTGAAGAGCAGCAGAGCTGAGCAGAAACAGAGCTCCCACTCACAGAGGTCCTCTTGGGGTCCTGTGACAAGTGTTGTAGGTGCCCGTGCTCCAAATCCTCTTCCTGCCATTACCAGAGTGTGCTGGAGTAAGAAGTGTGCTTATGTAGCAAGGACCTGCAGAATGCTGCTTCAGCAAAAGATAGCAGAGGAAGATAATAGAGAATTTTCTTAGCAGTCTATTAAAAGAGAATATTAGTAATATTTATAAGAGTATTAGGAATAGCCATGTAATTTCCAGTTTTCACAAGAGCTCAAACCATTTTTGGGTGATTTATGAAATCAGTCTGGCATCATTTTCCTGTCAGGAAGTTAGAGCAACTTTTGTAGACAACATACAGAAAGCTGAGTGCTCTGCATTATAGTTCAGAAGATCAATAGATCCCTTTGTTCAGAGATCCTGACATTAAAAGAAGAAATTTCCTTTTTTATGTGCTGCCTTGGCCTATTAGCCTTGCTTGCTACTAATAGAAGTTCTTTCAGAGCACTCTGAGTGATCAGATTCTTGGACATCTTTCTATAACCAGCAAATCATTAGATTGAACAAAAATAGAGAAAAAAATAACCTCCTGAAGTCTGCCTTTCTACAGGTAATGCATCTTTGAGTTGGAATTTCAAAGTGGGTAGAGAACACGCTTCTGCTTGGCATGGAAATAAATAGTGGAAATAATAAAAAAACCAGGAAATATTCTTAGCTTATCAGTTCTTTGGGTGGATTAGCAACTTAGATGAGAATAGTTTTCATGATGAAAAGTTAACTGTGCATGTTTCTGAACTGTTATTGCAAAATAAGAGGAAGGGGGAAGTTTAATAACTACTGTTTTGGGTTGGGCTCCTTTCTGTGCTTTTACATATCTTTTAACAGCTGTGGGCAGGGGACCATGGAGCAGACATGTTTCTGTTCTCAAATGGAAAAAAATAACCTTCAGAAATTTTCATTGGACAATATTCAAAAACTAAGAGCATTTAAATTTCTCCTCAGGCAAGAAGCCATTTTACAAAAAGACAAATTGCAGGAACCACCCAAACAGACCAAAATTTTCGGTAATTTTTTTTTAGGTTCGTTTCAACAAAGTCTTCATTTTCCCACTCAACCTATTGGGTGGGAATTCACCTGATTTTACAATTTTGGTGTGACCTATTTCACACCAAACTTATTAAACAGCACTGCATGAACAACTTTTAGATAATAAGAAATATTGATTAGTAAAATAATATTTTAGAGGAAGGTCAACATCTTGCAAATGTGCATGTTTAAAGTTATGTTAATAAATGTTTAGGTTTGGCCTCCTACAGAGGAATATATTGCTTTTTCATAAGTTCTGGACATGTGCAAGTCCCACTGGAGATGAGAACAGGTTCTACTTTGAAAGTCAAATTACTTTTCTAGAAACTTATAGATGGATTCTGAGGTACAGATTTTCTTTCTAGAATGGGCAAATCAATGCTAGCTAAGCTCCTAATACGTTTAAGCCTTCTAAAAATCTTTTCTCAGACTCAGATTTTTAATATGCAAATTCGAAGTCTGCTTAGCTCAAGAGTCCACAATGTTGCTGCCTCTCCATGACAGCTGATGTGGACTGGTGGGAAATGTTTAGCAAAACTCTAGTGTAGGCAATGCCAGAGAGGCTCATTCCAGTGTTTTTGGGAAGCACTTCAAGGCAGCAGGGCAGCAGAGCATTTAGTTTGTGTGTTATGCTCCAGCCCAGATGCAGCCACATTGTCTTCAACAAATTGGGTAAATGATGCAAGTTAAAGAAAGAGCTGAGAGAACTCTGCCAGATCAGAGGCTGACAGGGCAAACAGTCAGACTCTGGCCAAATGGAGCTTTTTTTCCCTACACAAAGGGACCCTCTGCTCCAGCTCTGATTCTTTCTTTACCACCCTGTGTCATACCACCTCTTCAGCTCCCAGAGTCTCCCCAGAAAGCATCAGATCTCTTTAGTGACTGAATTAGCTGTTTCTTTGCCCATGGCACTGTGCTGATGTTTCCAGAGTCCTCTTGGGAAGCTCCCCTTTGCATTATTTGTTGCCATATAAGGGTCTTAATTTTACAAAAGTTACTTATAGACACTGGATTTTTTTGCTAATTCTTGCTAATTTGATCTGGCTGGAGCTGACACCAACTCTCTGCCTTGCCTGACCTCTTGTGAAGAGGAAGCAAGATGATCCTTTGTTGTGTTTTTCACAACTGGTCTCTGGAGGAGAACTTCCCAATTCAAGCTGCAGTGCTCTGCAATGCAATTCCCTCCTGACTCCCTCTCCCAGCCTCTCTTAACTGTAAATTGCAAGGACTTCACTGAGCTGGAAGCTTCCCCTGGCCTCGTACACATAGCAGACAGCAGTATTTTCACACAGCTCCCTCCTGACCCAACTGTGGCTATGGAGACTCTGAATGGGGATGGTTGTGGAGGCTTTAAATCGGCTGGAGACCTCTGGAGGATGGGTGCAATTGCAAAAGCTGCCCAAAGCAAGGGAGTCAGATGCGCAAGGGAGACCAACAGCAGCATCAGTGTCAGCACCACTGAGTCATCTCCCTGTTGGAACCAAGCACAATAGCGACACTGCCCAGCCAATGCCTTCCTTGCAAAGAACTAATTTATTTTTCACCCTCTGTAAGATGAAGGTCTTCCTTTCTTTAAGCTCATGAAACCACCCTCTGTTTACTGAGTTCAGTTGCATTTAAGCAACTTGTGTGTGCTACATCACAGACGAGTTCCTTGGTATTTATGCAATGGGAAAAAATTCAGATGAGTAAACTCGTGTTTTATGATTCAGCAGACATCGTCTCTGTTTCTGGCTCTCACACGATCTCTTTCTTCAACCTTGGGCAAGCTCCTTAATCACTTACTGTGCCATCTCTAAACAACTTCCCTTATCTGTGTCTCCTCCTCTCTCAATCACCTCCTTATTGCAAATGTTTTCCTGCATATTTGTATAGCACTTACCAGCAAAGAAATTTTGCTCCTCATAATCCCAAGGCATCAGTGGAATTAAGAGTAATATCTGAGTAATGAAACCACACCATTTCCTCATCCTTTAACATGTCCTCTGGAAGTCTTCCAAAAATTGCCAAACTCGAAACTAGAGCACTAATAAGAATGTATCTCCTGTCATGTAGTTTGGCTAAAGGTTCCAGAAATAGGGAATTTTGAATCCTGAAAGACTCAGCACAGATGCTGTGCCGGCAGGGAACAAGGATGCAAAGGGAGAATTGGAGCCATGAGCAGCCTGGCAGCTACTGCAAAGAGTGAAGCTCTATTTATTCACTGTAACCTTCTCTGTCTCATCTTCTTCCTGCCAGAGTGTTGTGCATAGGTGACAGAACCCAGAAAATACACTTTGTTACCTCCCCATATGCTTAGAGTTATCAGGAGATACTTTTTTCAGGGGTCTGCCTCCTGTAAGACATTCCCAGGCACAGATCAAGGAAAGGGAAAGTGAAATACTCCCTAAAGAGCTGCCTTTGCAGATGTTACAACATATGAGATACCATGAGGTACATCTATACCTGTATCACCAGTAAGCACAGTGCCACATAACTAAAAAGCAGTTCTGAAATTCAGGAAAAGCTCACAGCAGCCACAGCAGTAGGTTTGAAGAAGAAATAAATGCCAAAGATGGGACAAAATGAGAGCACCCTGCCTTCTCAGTCAGTTTCAGATCGGCCCAGTTTTGCCACTCAGAGGCAGCTGGGTGGGACTGGTCTCTCTTGGCAGCACCCAAGGGCTTGATAAGCGTTTGCATGGCAGTAGCTCCCTGTTTGACCTGCTCTCCCCAGCAACGTTTCTGTACCAAGACCTAGCGGATTCCTCAGCACTGCAATGTCTCCTGCAGCCTGAGGGAACCCCCACAATCTCCCCATGGCAAGCTGCTAAGGTGCGTGGGATAATTCTGCTTAGGAGGTAGCTCAGGGTTAGGAGACGAGAGGATAGCACAGTCTTTCCAGAGTCCTGCTCCAGTTGGAGAGGGATTTCTGTGGTTTGTTATGAAGTGCTGGATGTTTACAATTTGCTTTTCCTGTCTGAAGAAATAGATCTGGCAAACAGCCAGCAAGCTATTTCTGGAAAACTGCTTTCCTGGTAATTAAAAGCACCTGGGCAGATTTTCCTTGTCCAAACAGCACTGTCTGGTCAGGCCAGGCTTTTGGGGTCAGGGTTTCAGTCACTGAACAGCTTTAGCAGTGGCAGGAACTCAAAAATTCAAGGTGTTCCTTCTTTACCTCATGCATCTTGAATGTCGATTTGCAACCCAAGTTAAAGATGACAAAGGACTGAATGAAAGTCTGTGATCTCCAATGTGTCAGAAGCTCCTCAAACCCCAGACTTTCCTTCTGGCTCTGCCAGGTGTTCAAAGACCATGAGAAGAGCTTAGAAATCATGTGTTCTTTGCCCCACCCCTCTCACCTTCTGGGTTATGACTCTTTAGGGAGCTTTTGGATCATTTTTCAGGATCCAACCATATTTCATTTAAAATAAAAGCTTGGAGTCTTTCCCGCTTGTGACGCAAATGCAAGTCCTTCTGCAAAGAAAAAACCCACTGTCATGAGGTTGGCAGCCACACTGTTAAAGGTGGTGCTGCTGCAGTCGAAGTGAAATTAAATCAGAGAAATTGAGATAACTGCAATTATTTATTGTTGGCTGGAAGCAAGATCAGACTTTGCACTGCATTTAGGCCACTGCTACTTCCTTACCAGCTGTACTAGGGCTGTCTCCTAGAGAATGCATTGTGGCTACCTGCTGATGTCTGGGGAGGGCAGGGGACCTGGCAGGGACTCCTGAGAGCAAGGTTATCTGTTGGCTAACAGTTACCTGCCAGTAAAGCTCCCATGGCCAAAGCAAATGCTGTAGCTAGTGGGATACCAAGAGGGAACATGTCCCACATTGGTGGATAAATGAGTTATAGAAGTAACAGGACATGGAGGGCAGTCTTTCGTGTCCAGAAAAAGAGGGCTGAGGAACAAGGGGAGACAAATTAGGGAATCTTCTTGGCAGTGACTCTAGAAAGGAATAACACCACCAATGACTGCTAGATAAATTCATCACCTCTTTTGTTTCTCTGCTAAAGCTCTTGCTTTTCTTTTGCCTATGCCCATCTTAACTTCTACCTCAGCCCTGATGAGGTAGCTGGTGCTTTTATACAGCACCACATCAGAAAGGCCAGTTCATACCAGAAAGGGAGGGAGTTACTCCATCAAATCTTCAATCCTCTAAAGAAAAATCTAAATTATTTCTCTTATCTGTAAGGCTTGTTTAGAAAATCAAAACTTCTAATGAGCGTGCAGACAGCAATCAAGAACAATCTTTCTGTATCTTAAGACCTGGGCAAGTTAAAACCTGAGGACCTCTTGAGAAGGAGAGCAGCAAATACAATTTTGATAGTTAATCAGAATCTCTTGGCTACTCAGATCAACATATTCATGGTTTTAACTTTAATTTTTGAATCATCTACCTTCAGTCAAAGACTTGCTGCATCCTGGAAATGCATACTTCTTGTAGAATCAGAACTGGCTTATAGACTAGGTAAGATTGATGCTGCAACCAATCATTTAAATTGGCTCATAGTTATCTCACCAAACCATATATTAATAGTAAAAGCAAGATCAAGTTCTGGTGAAGAAAAAATACACTTTCTCAAAGAGAAACTTAATCAGTTTTATTCCCTAGATTAATTAAGTATGCTGGAGATAGGAAATGAATTAATTTTGAAAATGCTCCATTAAAACTCCCTCTGATAATCACTGAGAAGCATAAGCACATCCTCCATTAACTCCTGCTTTCCTCAGCTTCAGGGATTAGAAATCATTCAAAAGGACAGATTCCTTTGAAACTACAAGACACCCACCTGCCTGGGACCCAGGCAAGGCTGGTCACATCGTTGCAGTAGATGGGCATGGTGAATACTCTCATGACAATAATTTTTTTCCCTGCGTCTGTCATTAAGTGTTGCTCTTAGAGTGCATTAGCACAAAGAAGCCAGTGACTGGGAGTGAAGATCTTAGTCCTAGCAGAAAGCCTCAGCACTGCCTGCTTTGTCAAAGATGACAGCACAGTCTGACAGAAAACCCATGCAATGTGTTTATGGCCTCTCCTGCAGTGCTTGCAGCTGCAGACTGAGTCCTATCTCTGCTTAGTGCAGTAGTAGCAATACTCCTTCAACAAGACAAAAACCCTACTTTCAATGTTTTCTTGCTTTTGACCTCCTGATTTCATGTTCGGGACAGTTTGTTTTATTCCTTATCAGCTGCTTTTAAATCTTTATTTCCTTGCTTTGGTGTCACCTGGAGGTATGAGTTTTGTGGAGAAATAAGGCAATAATTTTCTGCCCTGCCCTTAATATCTGTTTTCCCCTCACCCTATTCTCTTCCTGTTTCCATTCTCCCTGGCCACTGTTATTTCTTGCCAAAAAGGAGAGGTTTTGCAGTGACACAGTTAATCTGAGCAACTGTACAGCGGTAGAACCACATATAGAATTTACCTGGAAGGAGTTAAGTGCTTAATCTCTCAGCTGGAAACAGAGGTGACAGGTACAGCTCCTCTGCCAGGCATTCCTGGGGACTAAAAGACTGCAAAGCCACATCACCTCTGGCAGAGAACACAGTCCACAGAGCCATCACCCTTCTGCAAGGTGTGCCTTGGAATTACTCTACTCTTCAGCAATGAGTAAAGACGACAAGTATAGAAAGTAACAAGTGATTCCTTGTTTTCATAACCTGTAAAGCTGTTGCAACAACTTGTATCTGTATGGGTGCACTCTGGGAAGTTCAGACTCTTTCAGAAAAAGGAAGGGAAAGAATCTTTCCCTTTTGAGAGGACAGATTATTCACCCAACCTTTTAAGCTGTCAGCTGTAAAATTAACTTGGACTCTTGCTGGTGAGTGTCTATTGAAGTAGATTGAATCTAATCCATCAGTTTTTAAAAGGATTTCTACCTTCCAGGGAGATTGTTAGTTGTGGATGTGGCTTCCTTGCCCTTTGGACTCTTGTTTACCTGGGGAGCAGAAGTACTGCTCAAAACAGCCTGTTCAACCAAGGAATTGCAGGTGGAAGCATTGCACACACAAACTAATAATCCTAAAAGCTATCTGCTGGTGCATCAATGTTCTCATGCAAGAAGGAGACAGGGGAACAGCAACAGCAATACTTCATTATTTGATATGTAGTTTATTATTTCACTTACTACACTTTAGTGAACATTTATGTGAAAGCTTTTCCCACTAGCATCGGGAGGCTGTACAGCACTGACTGGGTTCAAGTGGTAGATGGAAGGGAGATAGTTTTAAAGATAGATATTTGAAAAAATGTTTCAAAACCCAGAAGCTGGGATTTTTGAAAAGGATATATCAAGCTAGGCACTTGGCTCTCAATGACAGTTGAAAGGCCAGCAAAAGAATTTGGCCAGCTAAGCCTCAGCATGTCTTAAAAGATGTTTAGGGCTGTGGTGCCACAGTAAATAGCAGGCTGTTGCCAAAACATCATTTCCAGTCAGACAGGACAAGTAAACGAACAAAGATCAGAGCACATCACCAGGCATTAGAATTGCAAGTGCAGGGATGCAAATTCAGAGCCAGGGAGTTCAACCATGCTAGCTGGGATGTGAACTGATAATTTTTGATGTCAGCTTTTGGTTTCTTCCCAGGCAAATGTCTTCCTAGCCTTCTTGCCATCTCGCTGTTTAAGCTAAGGGTTGCTGCCAAGCTGCTTGAAACCATCCCAATTCAACTACAGCAGTTTGAGCACAGTAAATAGGACCTGATATCCACCAAGAGAAGCCTTAAGATATCTTTCTGATATAAAGTGATGGATAAAAGGACTTCAGGGATTCAGTCTCACCTCTTCCTTTTGCCTTTTTGCTTCATGTAATTTTTTGTGTACCTTTGTAAACAGGAGATGTTTACCTTAAAGCAGGCATTTGTGCAGAAAAACACTGGTTATGTGTAAAGCAGGCCAGTTGCATTCCAGCCAGTAGTTTTATGGCTCAGAAAACTGCTTCTCCCACTTTTATGGTATTGCCAAGTGTACATTGCCATGAAAATAGTTCACGCTTCAGTACCATCTGTTAAACGAGCACAGGATGATGTGCCTATATTTTAGGGGCAATCTCTGCAATGGACCAAAAGTTAAATGATCCTGAAGATGCTAATTGCTCTCCTAGGATGTCCATAAAGAGTCCTTCCATGGTATAGTTGACATGCATCACACTTGGAAGACAACTATACTTCTGCATCATTTCTTCACATTATTATTTATGGGGAAAAGCAGGGGGGTAGCGTTAGGATTTTGCTAATAAGCAAAAACACATTATAAAAGCCCAGCATTCAAACTGTGCTCTACCCTCCCACCACAATTTATAATGTCAGAAGAAAGGGAAAAGGAGGCTGACTCATTTTGTCAAAGAATTTGATTTCAGTAGATTTCATTTTCAACCTTTTAATTTTTTCCTTCTTTCATGGCTATCTGCCACCTTGGGATTTCAGTGGTCATCTGTGACTCTGGAATGACAATCCTTTGATGTGGAAATCTTGGTGCTGTTTAACTATTGATGTTTTTCCAAGTGGTGTCACAATTATGGTTTTTCTGACAAGCTTCCTAAGGTTTCATTGCTTAAAGGTGGCAGGATGTGTTGTAGGAGATCATAGCAGATGGGACTTCAGGACAACATAAGGTATCCAGCCACTCCCTTTTCTAATGCCCTTGACAGAGGTTGCCAGTCATGCACACACCTGCTGGTTTACAGGAGGCAGGTGATTTCACTCATTCTCAAGGGCAGACTCAGCTGTTGCAATGTTTTGTAGCACCAAGTGTAGCTTGGTGTTATTTCATTTGGATTATATGGTGTCATTTATGGGACTTAAATAGTAATTGAAAGTGATTCCGCCGAAGCTTTATATGCTGAGAAAAATTTATGCCTTTCTTTTGTGAGCTTGGAGACAAGGACAAAAAAATTGGCAGGTGGAGGAGGGGAAACGTTTCTGCCAGCTTCTGGTTTTTCCCAGAATCCTGCCAGTCACTGCTTCCTGGCTCTCTATGCCACCTCAGAGCTGTAGCTGCTGTGTGGGGCAGCTGAGCTATGGCTGTGCCTTTTGGTAATACAACAGGGACCACCTATCCTGAGCAGGGCTTTCCTCTTGCCCTTTCTGCAAGTCTGAATGAAACTCTGATGTATATTTATTGTGCTAGAGCCCTTTGCAAGACATGACACTACTCTTGGCTGAAGCCAAGTGATTACATGGGACCTGGCATTGGTGAGACAGGCTGTAGGACCACAAGTTCTTTCCTATGGAACAGAGTCCAGTCATTCCTGTGTAGAAGATGACCTGTTTAAAAGGCTGGTGGCTGTTGATACTCACATCACTTGCAAAAATGTTCTGTTGTGTTAGAAGTAGCTCAGGTGCTGCAGAATCATGCATATGCTGAGTTGGAAGGGACCCACAAGGATCCCAACAAGTCCAGCTCCTGGCCCTGAACAAGAGAACTCCCAGAATCACACCATGTGCATTGTCCAAACTCTGTCAGGCTTGGTGCTGTGACCACCTCCATGGGAAGCCTGATCCAGTTCCCAACCATCCTCTAGGTGAAGAACCTTTTTCTAATATACAGCCTGAACCTGCTCCCCTGACACAGCTTCAGACCATTCCCTGGGGTCCTGTCACTGGTGACCACAGAGCAGAGATCAGTGCCTGCCCCTTCCTCTTCCCTTCACGAGGAAGTTGTAACTGCAGTGGGGTCTCCCCTCAGTCTCCTCCAGGCTGAACAGACAGCTGCTCCTCATTCATCTTCCCCTCCCAAGCCCTTCACCATCTTCATAGCCCTTCTTTAGTTGCTTTCTAATACCTTTATATCTTTCTTATACTGTAGCACCCAAAACTGCCCCCAGGACTCGAGGTGAAGCTGCACCCATGCACAGCAGAGCAGGACAATCACCTCACTTGACCTCACCTCCCTTGACAGGCTGCTGCTGCTGTGCCTGAGGCATCCCAGGACACGGCTGGCCCTCGTGGCTGCCAGGGCAGCTGACTCAGAGCTTTGGAGTGTGCTAGTCTGTGGGGTTTTAATGCATATTTTCCCTTCAATTGCTGTGTGAGAGATATCCTCCCACTCACCTGAATTCCCACACAAAGGAAGCTGGCCACTGAGTGAACTTAAGAGAATGAAG
This sequence comes from Rhipidura dahli, assembly GCA_013399225.1. NCBI lineage: Eukaryota > Metazoa > Chordata > Aves > Passeriformes > Rhipiduridae > Rhipidura > Rhipidura dahli. The sequence continues at coordinate 55,729 of VXAC01007221.1, read as the reverse complement.
GCGTTACCCACTTCCAAAAAGTAATTTTCAGCTATGGCACTTTAAAATCTTTTTGAAAGTTGCATTAAAAAAAAAGAACAAAAAATTTTTTTTTTCAGTTTTTCTTTGCTGGCCCCCACAGCAAAAATTTTCTTCTCTCCTTCATTCAAAATAAAACCATCTCAAACCTGGCATGACCAGAACTCAGGTTAAGTTTCCTCTCATTGTAAGAAGTGACAGGTTTTCTTTGAATATCCTGTCTGTTTTACCCTCCATCTGAAAGATGGCTCTGCTAGCAGCTCGATGCACCTTTAATTCCTTGTGATACTACCAGTACCCCCTGCTGCTACAGGCTGTGGAGAGCTTGTACCAGCAGAAACAGAGTTAGAGCCACATCCAACATTTGAAACCTTCCTGCATCCCTCATGATGGTAGGACCAACCCCAGGTGAGGCCACTCTCTGTTTTTCACCAAAGCTGCTGCTGAGGTTAGTGTCGTTTTCCTCTGTTGAAATGTAAAAGGGACTTGTAGTTCTGCTTGAGAGTTGTTCCCAAAAGACTCATATCTGGGTTTGGTGGCACATGGAAGCCTGAAGGACCCTTCTAGGGTCTGAAGGGGTGTAAGTAAGAGCCAGAGCAATGTCAACTAGAAAGAGCACTTTGGGCTCCCGTAGCTCCAGGGTACTGAGGAATGATGGACAGGACAGAAATTCATTTGGAGTTCTGTCTGAGTCACAGAGGTCCCACAATGTCTGCATCTGAGGACTTGCAAGAGTAAGCAAAGCCACAGCACCTCTTGGACCTCAGCCTGAGATCCCAGCAGGGAGCCTTCCTCCTTTGTGGATGACAATAGTAACATCCACTGTTAAACGTTACCTGTCTTGCTGAGGTAGCAAGCCACATTAATATATTTGTTTCTTGGATATGCTATATCCTTATGCTGTGCACTGTTTTGGATGTCAACAGCAGCCAAGGAATGTGCTACGTGCCCAGTCAGTGATGAATCCATCCAATCCAGTATCCTGACTCCAGCAGTGGCATTAGGAGATTCTGTTCAGGAAGAGCAAACAAACCTGACTGCTCTCTGAGTACCATTCCCAGCATCCAAACATTGCTGACTCACCTCTGCCTTCTCCCTTTTGGAACTGCTCATACTATTTGCCTTTAAAATCTGCAGTGACTACATATTCCACAAGCTCACTGCCTGCCATGTAAGAAAGCACTTTATTATAACTGTTAAATTGGATTTAGCCAACAAGTTTTTCATTCGCCTTATCTCCAGGGAGCTTTCTCCTCTCTTAATTGAGAACTCTCAGCTTTTTAAGGCTGCCTTGGTAAAACAGCTGCATTATCTTCCAGATTTCTTTACCTGCCCTTCTTGGTACCTTCCCTCAGTCCATTTTGTCCCTCTTGCAATGCTGAGAGCAGTGACAAGCCTCAGTCAGGGTGTGAGTGCACCTGCATTTTACTCTTTGGCAAAACCATGCTTTCTGCATTGTTCTCAACTCCCTTCCTGATGATGCTCAACAATTTGATGCTTCTTCTGGCTGACACTGCACATTGAGCTGATGATTGAGATTGGGAATAACTAATAAGAATATGCTATTGTGATCAAGGCTGGCTGTGGTATGCAGTTAAATATGGCCATTCTGATTTTTTTCTTTTTTAAACCACGTTCTATTGGCAGTCTCAGTGAAAAATAAATATTACCAGTCAGGGTACTGCTCCAAATTGGACAGCTTTGGGTCACTCTATTTTTTCAGTCTTCCCTTTCTGCCCAGAGCATTAGTAGTGTTCTTTATGGTGTAAACTAGAGCACCCATAAGTAATATGCACATTCTTCCTGGATTTGTGGGCAGGGGCCCAATATGACTTAAAATTAGGTCTCTTGTTTGAAAACTTGATCATAAGGATGTGGAATCACTTCTTTCTGACACTTCCATTTGAAGAGGTTTTATGACTCAGATGCACAAATTAACCTCCAGTGAGTTAAAAAGTAGAAGCTTTAGCCCAGAAGCAACACCTACCCAGTTTCATAAGACTGTCACAAATATAGCTTTAATAAGAGCCTGTAGACTAAACAAAACTCACCTATAGAAACAATTGGGCAGTAGCAGCTGCAATTCAGGGAATTTCCAGGTTAGTAACAAGCTGTGAAGAGCCTGTGGCCTGAAATGCAACCTTGAGCCTCTAATTCCTAGGAAATTGTTTGTGTTGTGATGGTCATTGCTGCTGAAAAATTAGCACCTGGAAGAACTTTTACAAATTTGGCTTTTAATTTATCTTTTTCCATTTTCCAGTTCTGGCATGAATCACAGCTCCTTGAGTTCCATCTCCTCTTTGAGGTGTGCATGGGTAGCAGCAAAGCAGAGCGTGTTTTAAAGGGCAGAAGTGTTGATAGAAGGAAGCAATCAGGTACATGTGTGATTCTTTCTCCATGGAGCTCTCAAAATCTAATCAGAAAAGCTTTTTTTGGAACACTCCTCCCAGAATTTTAAGCAGTCTGGAAGAGACAAATATTCCTTTAGAATCTATACATTAAAAAAAAAAAGAAGTTTGATTGCTACCAGTTGTTTTCAATTTTTCTTTCCCTCCAATGAATCAAACAGAAATTGCATTTCTGTTTTACGTTACAAAATAATTACACTTTTTAGTGCCTGATGTTTCTTGGTACATTTTTTTTCTTTTCTTGTGGCCACCTTCAGCACACCTATCTGAGTCTATTCAGATGTCTCTGAATGTTCATAGCTCACTCCTTCACTGCAGACAGAGTCCCTGATAGTTGGAAGCTGGATACCTCCAACACCCCAGAAATGTCTCTGGAAAGGAGTCAGTCCTTTCCCTGAGGTCTGGTAAGAGTCAGTCAGAGAGATACCCTGAAATAGTAAAAAACCCATGCTCTCTGTGTGCCAGTTTAACCCACTGTGCATAAATCCTGCTGATGGCATCAGTTATGGTTATAATTAAAGATACACTGTGAGGTAATTTTATGCTACAATCCTAGAAATACTCTGCTTAGAGATCTCTACAAGCAAATTCAATGCAGTTCTCTGCTATTTTGAGTGTTCCAGAAATGAGACTGTGTCCCAGAACTTCATAGGCCTCCTGGTTCAGGTACTTGATGTACAAGTAGTCATATGACATACACTCAGCCACAAGTGTTAATGAAAAAGTAATTAATTACAGATTCCATGTAGCTTGTATTTGAAAAGCCCCACCAGTTATACCAGATTCAGACAGAGGTGATGTGGTGAAAGGAGTTCAGCTTCCTATATTATATATATATATATTCCTATATATATACAGTGATGTAGCTGCCCAGTTGCACTCTAGAGCAAAGAATTAACATGGCCTGAGAAATATAACGCCCCTTGCTTCTAAACAGGGTTCTGTGGCCTCTTAAATGAAGAAGAAGGAGTGAACTTAAAGAGTCCAAGGATGTCTAGAGTGTGGAGATGACAACATCAGCTTGGAGACACTTAAAATTTTAACAGGTAAGAATCCCATTTCTTGCTTTCTCGGTACATTTTATATTTATTTATTTTTTAATTTTAATTTAATGGCAGCCAGGGCTGGCTGCCATTGCTGCCAACATCAGTGAAGAGATTCCCACTGAATTTCAAGAACAACTGGGTAAGTTACTAGGTTTTTGTACTGGAAAAGTATGCAGTTAAAAAAAGCCACGCTCTTCTCACTGGGGTGGAGCCAAGGATGACCAAGTGTGCTCGCTCAAGTGCAGCTGTGGCATTTCAGGTGCAACCCGGACACTGGAACCCAGTCTGGCCAAAAGCTGCAGTTTGGCAACTTAGACCCACTGGGGGTCTGCCCAGGCACAGGCAGCAGCAAGAGGGAACTTATTTTATGAGTCAGAGCTGTAATTTCCAAATGGTAGGGTTTGAGCTGCAGAAGTTAAGCAGCATAACATCTTCAAGCAGCCAGTGAGACTTCTGTCAGGTGTGTGGTTTACCAGGAGGAGTCTTCAGCTGGAAAACAATTCTCAGGTGCTTTGCACTGAATGGAAAGTGTAAAAAGTTTTATTAATGTTTTATGTATAGTGTTTATTGCCTCATTCAAGTACTCCCTAACATAACCACCCAGCCC
>VXAC01007221.1:10892-44334 GCA_013399225.1 Rhipidura dahli | reverse complement strand
TGTTTTGTCGTTTGTTTTTTGTTTTTTTTTTTGTAATGGAGTGTGTCAAAATGAATCATTCATGGATATCTTGGTAGGTGGATGGTAAGATAGGGAACTCTGCATGACTGTAAGAAGACTCCTGGTCCTGGACAGTTTATGATGTTACACATCTCGCTCTGTTTGCTGATGGTTTGTCTCTGCAATGGTAGATTGCTCTGGAGGGTGTTCTTGCACAGGAATGCTGGTGACTTATGTTTTTGCATTCCCCGTCATGGTGGAGCTTAGACAGAGCTTTCTATCATTATTTCCTCTTGTGCACTTCGATTCTAGTACGTTAGAGCACTTTTAATAAACTTCCTTGTTTATTTTCTTATATACAAGTCCCTGCTGGCAAGTCTGTTTCCACATGTCTGCTTTTGCGTCCTTGCTTTCAAACTGTATTTTCTACCAGCTCTGTTTCTTGAGGTGAGGAGAGAGCCATGCAGAGGATGCCAGCCAGAGGATTGGTTTGTGAGTGCCACATTGACTCACGAGACAGAAGGATGCTGCAGAGGATGGGGCAGCAGAGCTTAGTTTCAGGGCAGGCCAGCCTATATGAACAGCAAAGCGTGGGACCAACCACAACATTGCAGACTGAGAAAGCTTCCTGCTGCCTCCCTGTAGCAGTTGCTGTGCCTGCAGTATCAACAGTGCCTGTGGGTCAATGGAGGGTGCTTCTTTCTGCTGTCTTTCCTTCCCAGGGTGTCCTCATGCCCAAAGTAGCTCAGGCAACTGATTCCCAGACTGTCCCATTGAAGTTTTCAATTTAATTTTCTCAAAGGTCTCGTGATACAGAAGGGGAAAATTTTGGGACTTGATTTTAAGTTACCTTCATCTGTCTGCAGTCTGAATCAGCTTAAGGACAGTTGAATTGTTAGTTACTGTCTGAATTCATAGTAAGAGAGGTCCCATCTTTTTCTTAATTTGTCAAAACTTCCTCTGCTGCTTGACTGTGTGTAAGGTGGCCTCTGTGCTTTGAAGTGGAAAGGGCAGGGGTGGATGCTGGAGTGGAAATGGACAAGGCATCCACCACTAGGGAAATCTGGATTGGAAAGGCAACCAGTTTTGTGTGCTGGCAGGGATTTGGGGTAAATGACCTCTCTGAGACTAAGATGTGGTTTTGGCTGGCAAAGAGGAGGGCTTCCACTGTTCCCCTCTGGGATGCAGGTGAAAGAAATGCATGTTAGCAGAAAGTAGCAGTGTGGAACCATCAAGAGAGATTGACTCAGCCTTGCTGGTGGTTTTAGTACAATGATAGATGTGCCATGGTTTCACTGTAGTTTTTAAACAATAAATGTGACTTTTTATGAAATGCAATGTGAAGGAAAAGAATGGGTGCCTGTGGCTGGCATCAAATTTACATATGTGAATTGTATTTTGTTAATAAGGGAGGAGTTTAGGGTTTTCTTCTTTCTGTGATTGTGATCCCTCATTCTGCAGGAATTTTACATACTTGTAAATACATCAAATCAAGGGGGAAATAAAATGGACAGCAGTAAATTGTTAGGGTCCTTTTAGATCATCAAATTCTGGTGATTTTTTTTGCTTTTCTATGGTGAAGGCAGATATGGGAATTCTCAAGTCTTCTTGACACTGCACATTCTATAATTGCCCATTTATAACCAAGTTTGGAATTGGGTCCACGGCTTTCCTTCTACATGAATTATACTTTCTAAATTCTGGTGTTCTTTTCATCTTCTTGCAGGGTCAGCTTCTTCTAATACTAGGCCTCAAGTTCAATACCAATGAAAATGTCCTTTATCTGGTCAATTCTGATGTGATTTTTTTTTTTACTAAGTAGGCTGTGCCTGGATAACTGAGGTCTTTGATGGTTTCACCTTCTATGGATTTACACTTTTTTGTGTTATAAAGGGGAAATGCGGGAACTGTAGCCAGAGTTTCCTTCCCACAGTCTTTGTAAACGTGTATCTTCAACAAAAAAAAAGTAGTTCTTTCTTAGGGGAAGTTCATTATCTTTGGTTCAGTTTATATAACTCTTTCAGGGGAATTCACCTGTAGTTCTGTGCAGCTGGGTACCAGGGAGGAATGAGCAGCCCTGCTCTGCGGTCAAGATCTGGCTTTTTTAGTTGGCACACTGGGCATGTCACAGACACCAGTCTGGTGTTCTAAAGAGTTTCCAGTAGATTTTGTATCTCACAGCTGAGGAAAGGTGAGGTAATGGAGAGGCTTTAATACTTGCAGAAAAGCTTTTGGGGTTTTTTGGTTTTTTCTTCTGGTTTGTTTTTTTTTTAATTGACTATCTCTCTGCTGTTCAAAATCCTATTTCTGAGATGAAAGGTAAAAAGGGAATATTTTTGTGAAAGTTTGTGTTGCATTTTTTCAAGTAAGTGATAGACTCAGTTATTCTAATTAACCTTGTACCAGTTTTAAGACTTCTTACAACCAACTAAAAACCCCTCATTTTATTGGTGCTATTGAATTGAACATGTTCACCTGAGTGATCATGGATAAATTAAATATCCATAAAATAAATAAAATAAATCCATTTAAAAATAATTAAAACTATCCCTAAGCACATGCAAAGCGCTGGTAGATAGTGGTATTGTGAATGTGTTAACTGAAATCCAATTTTAAGACATAATTATGGGAAAGGACAAGGCTGTAAGATCTGGAAGTGGATCTGTTGGGCCTTAGTTCTGTAATCTCCATAACAATGCAGGTAATTGTATGTATATGACAAATCTCAACAATACACTCCTTTGTCCCTATTAAAAGAAAGAAAACTTTCTTTTATCTGTAACTTATCAAGGACTTGCATTCGGACATGTTAAAATTTTGGGGAGATAGTTCCAGGAAAAAACCAAACCTAGCCAGTTAATAGAAACAAACAAAAAAAGTTCTTTTAGGTGTTGAATCCATTTGGAGACTGGCCTTTTTTCCAGCCTAACAGTTACAGATGAATTGTTTTTATATAATGTTTAGCTGTTTCTTCATAAAAAATTACTTTAATGGCCAAGTTATCCAGCACTATGTTAGTGCATTTTTATCTTCTTGTTGTCTTTTTCTCCAGTGATTTTTCACTATTGCTGAAGGGTAGTTGATCTAAAATATAAATGTCTTAACATATTTTTTATGTGGATTTAAGACTATATAATGAAAGTGTAATTGCTTCTGAGCTTTTATTGTGTGTGCTTGATTCCTCTGTGACACTCTTGTTTCTGATGTCTGCTGTGCGCTCATAGTAAAACAGCCACATTAAAGAAGCTGATAATCAGCTCTCTATGTTCATGAATTTGAAGGCCTGAAATGCTTGGAAAAAAAGAGCTGTATCCTTAACTAACTTTATAATGTACTTTAAAAAACCACCACACACCCAAACTAAAAAAAAAGTCTTCCAACAAGCTATTATATGCTTTTGATGATTAAAAGATATAATTAGTTTATTGTACTCTGAATTAAGCTGACTTTTCTTTCTTGTCCGCAATATTTTGCGGAGTCCTTCCACTGCTGGTGAGAATGCATGTGCTGAGCTTTAGCCAGCAGCAAATATTTGCAGGTGGATGCAATATCTGGAGCAGCCTTAGGCCATACTCATCTCCCAGTCCTACAAGACAGATCTACGGTATGTGGTTTAACTGGTATTTGTTTAACCATTGTCTTCTGACTCAGTCTTCATAATTTTGCATGTATCTGTTCAACTATTTCCTGGTTCAGTGTGCGAAGCACAACACTGAAGGAGGAGCGAGCAGGAGGTCAGAGCTGCTATTTATTTACTGCAGAGCAAGCTTTTCCCTCTCCACTGATAATGGAGTTCAGTTCTCTATGGTGCAATTGGTTAGGACTTCATCTAAGTGGTGCAAATAATTCTCTTCTAAATTTCTGAAAGTTTGAGTAGCCTACAAAAAAAAAACCCAAAACATTTTCCTTTCCACTCACTTGCACTGTTTTCATTTTCGACTTGCAGGAAGGGACTGCTGTCCGTCCAGCAGTTATTAAGTCATTAAGTTAGGGACTGGGTGATTCACACAGAGCAGCCCCTGCTCCATCCTAGCAGAGCCATTGCCTGCCTGCAGTGCTGCTGCTAGACAGAAAGTCATTTCTGATAACCTTCACTGTGCCCCACAGGTTATGCTGCATGCAGAATTCTGTGCAGGGCATTTATGGATTGAAAGCAGTATGTGCAGTGATTCTTGCTATCCCTACATTTAGGGCTATTCACAACACCTGGCACAGTTGCTATTTTTAAATTTATTTTCCGTCTTGTCTTCAAGCTGAGATGAACAATAAGTTGTAATGCCCAGCTCTGCAGAAAACCTGTTGCTGCAGATTGAGTGTTCTGCAGTCTTGTTTCTGCAAATTGGCTGCCTTAGTTGCTTGTTCTCTCTTGTAAATGATTTTTTGTAATTGAAAAAAGGCAAGATGAAAGAGAAAACAGGTATCTCATATGTAATGACATTTATTCAGTCATTGCTACATATGGTATTTGTCACTATTGTCTTCAGATTTCATCAAAATTCATTCCATGAATGTTAATCTGAGTTTTGCAGTGAAAGTTGGTCAGCTGAACATTCTGTCTCCTCCTGTAGAAATGTGTGGAAAAGATGGGAGATAAGATAGTGCCAAACTTCAGTTTCCGTTCTGAACAAAGACCTCTTACTTTGGCTTTCCTGAAGTCAGACATTTGCTGTTTCATGCTCCAGCATAAAACATAGCACTGATGAAATCCTGCTGGAGTTTTGAAGATAAAGTTAATGACTGAGAAGTTTTAGGACTCCTAGTCAGTTGTTGTGTCAAGATTTGTTTGAGGACTTGGGAGCTGCTCACCTGCCACCCCTTGTATCTTTTTGCATTTTCCTCCCCTTTCTTGCACAGGTTGTGTTTTGTGACCTGGAGGTTGTAAATGCCGTGGGACATTGCATTTGTACATGGCTGCTAGTAAGGAATCTTGTGGGGTTAGGATCTCTGGCAGTGACTTCAAAAAAGAAATCTTTCTCATTCAGCAGGTGCATATAGGAAGTCAACATGGTGCCCCACCTCACCTGTCTCTACCAGGATTCACTTCTGCTCACAGACTGCATCAAAAATCAGAGCTGCAGAGGAAAAAAAAGCTTCCTTTATACAACTTCCTGTATTTGTGAATACAGAGTTCCTTTTTGGTCATGAATGGGTTATAAATCAGACAAAAGCAGGGTTGTGGGGTCTCGTCTCTTTCTTCTTTAAGTGAATTGGCTAATTCTTGGTAGGTTTGTAGATAGGAAAGGCATTCCTTACATCAGGCACAGATGGGGAAGGGGTTCTTGTGTGATGAGATAGACATTTACCTCTAGACACAGGGCAGCCTGTGGTAAACCACTGAGTGCTTGGGAAAAGAGAGTAGGGGTGTGAGTGAGGCTGCACAAAACCTTGGCAGGCATTTAGTGGGACAGTGAATATCACCCTGGGTACGTGTCATGGAGCAAGTCCCGGTTCTGAAGCAGCTACTCATAGCAAGTGGGACAGCAAGAGGCATCAGGATGCTGGGGAACAAACTGGACCTCTGAGCTTCTGAAGGGATGGTACGTGGCTGTGCAGATCCTGCTAAAGATAACAACCATTGTGTTGAAAAGGTGCAAAAAAACCAGTATGCTGGTCAAATGTCTGTGTTGTAAATGGCTTCCATCAGGCTGTTCTAGCCCCAGGCAGTGTGTATTGTACATAACTGAAACCCATTTGTTGCCTTTGCACAGGAAATGCTGCTTTTTTCTGACCAACAGAACCTACAGTTTGTTTCTGGATGTCCTGTAGGGCCGTGACTGCTCTGTGGTTTGTGTGTGTTGGGTGGTGTTTGGCAGACTTTAACTTGAGGTGTTCCTGTCCCTGCTTTAATGAGTCAAAGGGAGCTAAACAAGAGCTGTGTGTGGGTACAGCTGAGGAGGACAAGTGTACGAGAGGCTGCTTGAGCTTGGTATGAGCATTCCTTCATCTTGTCCATCTTTGTGGAACCAGAAGCAAAGTTTCTGAAGGAAAGGAAGTAGTTTGTTGGGAGAGGATGATGAGTAAACACAGGAGGAGCCTACATAAGCTAACAGCGTGCCTCAGCTGTTGAAGCAGTGCCCAAGTATGTGCTGTTTCATTACACAGAGCTGGACCCTATTCCCTCTGAAATGAAGCCAACCCATCCACCTTCTTCTTGGTAATTAGATCCTCTTGGGATGAGACATGCCTTCCTGAAATGAGAGGGAGGCCAAATTCACACGCACCCGCCACCCCCAGAGCTTTGCACACTTGGCAGCTGTGATAACGTGGCACTGTCCCCTCTAATTTGGGTGCTGTTTAAAAGTGATGGAAGGCATTTCTGGACAGCTGTTGATGAACCTGCAGGCTCTCTCTACCTGAGATCACCAGCTGTGTCTTGCTGCTTGCAGTGAGATGATGATCATTGTCTGCTGATGGTCAACCCGTGATGAACGTGAGCTTAAGAGGAATGTGCCTGTCTGATTCATCTGCTGCACAATACAGCAGCAAAATCTCCAGTCTAGGGTGACCATTATTGAGGGGAGGATATGACTAGTGTTACTGTTTGCTTACATATATATGTTTTTATACATATAGATATATATACACTTGAGGGTATTGCCCAAAGCTCCCTCGCTGTGAGTGGAGCTACCTTGCTTGATGTGAAAATGCATGGGAAGGCAGTCCCTGTTCTGAAATGCCCAAATAGGTGTTACTCTAAGCATGTATGTGTGTAAACACGCAGTCTGAATTTAGGGATCATTTCTGGGATCTGCATAATCCATCACTGAAAAGCTAGGAGTGTCATAATTAAAGCTGCCCATTTGACTTTAATCTGCCCCTTTCCAAAGGATGGAGGCAGGGCTTAGAGTACACACTCTTCTCCTGCTCACCATGCTTGGCTGTCTTTGCTCAGTGCCAGCCCCCCTCATGAGAAGGTGCTGCTGGAGAAGCTTTGGCTCACCTGGATGCATTTTGGGATGTAGATAGAGGGTGTCCCAGTGCAGCTCCCCATAACACAGCCTTGCTAAGAGGTGTGTTTGCCCCTCTTTGATTTTTTTGATCAGCTTTCAAGCTGAGGTGAGAGCATTTTTTCCCCCCATTGCTCCAGTTCTGCAAAAGTCAATTAAGACTTTTTATTTTGATATCCTAAGTATTTCTGAAATATGTAAGCTTTTCCTAGCTACAGCAAGGGCAACCATAATGAAGGAAGCACTAAAGTGATCAGGGAAAGTCCATTTCTTGCCAGGCCATAAGGAAAAAAGGTCTTTGGGGTATTTAGCATTGGCACAGCAATCTGTTTCCCCCCTTTCTCAGTGTTATGAAGTGTTTTGGTTGCAATGTTTCATAATTAAGTAAATATATGTAGGCAGATGCTGGCATGTGGTCCTAAAACTTTCCTTGCAAACTGAAGCACTTGGGTAGGTTATGATAGGAAACCCCTGGGTAATGTCACATTACATCCTGTTACTTACCATTCAGATTTCTCATTTAACTAGTTTGCCTTGATTTTCAGAGCATCAGTTCCTGCCTCCCTATCATACAGAAGAGCTCTTCCTCCTGCTGCCTCCTGTCTTGCTGCAGATGTTCACCCCAAACCAATCTCTGTGGTGTTGGATGCACAGTGTGAGAGAGCATCCTCAGTGAGAGACACTGTGGTGCTGATGCTTTGGTGAAATCTCCAAGCACACGTGAGAGGCGCAGTCCTGATAGAGCTGTGACACAGCCTGGTGTCACAACCTTTCCCAAATTCTTCCTTCTCTGGGCCAGCTGATCCTGCTGTCACTTAAAGTGGGTGAAAGCTCCACTCATTCTGAGTTTCTTAGTGCCAAGTGTGGATGGTCTTTCTCACAGCAGCATTTCTTATACTTGTTTCTAAATTAAATATATCCCATTTTCTTAAGTCTTCTCTGTATGTACATAATTGAAATTTGTCATTTTGATTGAAAATCCATCCTTAATGGCCCTGTCTTTTACACAGTTCCCTGTAATATATTATTTTAGAAACCTGGCTATTTTCATATTTTAGCATTTTTATCAATATGAAACTTCAGGATATGATTTCTCTATCAAAAAGTCTACTGCTAAAATTCAGCCCTGTTCTTTATAACTTTTTATTTCCCCCTTTCATTTTCTGCCCACACCTCAAGTCAAATTTTACATATGTAGGTGGAATGGGTTTCACTAATGGGCGGGAACAGTTACATGCAGTGATGATGGGGAGGAATAAGTGCCTGTGTAGTGTGGTGCAAAAATGTTTTTTGCAGAACTCAGACTGTAGCTGCCCGTGGTCTATGGCGCAGCTTCCACCCCAATTTTATTTCATGCTTATACTCAATTTTGCATATACATATCACAGAATAGTTTGCTTTCATTTGTATTTATTTAGCTTGCCGAGGAGGAGGAGGATGGTGTTTTAATTGAAAGCAAAGATTCCTGTGAACCACACGCCTCGCTTTTCAGTCAGCTCTAATTAAATTTCTTTTTCCTCCCTGTTTCCCCTTTGTGTGCATAAATGAGAACTTACGTGGGAGATCCCCATCACTGTTTTTGTGTCACAGTGCTGTTTCATGATCTCCTAGTTCCCTCTTGTTGATCAGACATGTTAACAAAGATTGTTATTACAGTCATGTTTTTTGTGTGGAAAGAGCTTATGGAGGGTTAAATATTGCTACTGTAGGTCCTTTGGTCAGTATTTCAGAGTGGTAATGAAAATGAATGTGTTGAGCCCCTGGGAAAACTTCTGTTCTTAAATGTGGAGAAAAAGGCATGAGGGTCTGAAGTAATAGTGAAGTGATGACACACAGCTTGGACTTTCTGAATTTCAGTGCTGCTGTGTCGTAGCAGGAGCACCCTGCTCTTGTTTTTGCTTTCTGCCAAAAAGTCACTTTTAATGCTAATCAGTTTTCGTGTAACTATAGTATTATAGGATACTGTAAGTGGTATTAGCCAGTTCAATACAGGTACGTGTGTATATATGTATATATATAAAAATATATTTATTTCTCTCTGTATATATATGTGACCCTGTATGCCCACATGTATATATATATTTTAAATGTAGAACAGGAGAGAAGAAATGAGCCTTTAGTGAGAAATAATTTATTTGGCTATTTAGTTTTGTTTGTTTAGTATCAAGTATTGTTTGAAACGGGCTAAAGGAAAAGGAACTGTGTGTTGAGATAAGCAGTAGGAGAATAAAAAAAAGAAGACATGTACTTGGCTTAAATGATGTCCAGACTTACTGTGATATTTTCCAGGCACTAGTATTTTCCTTTTTTGCTAAGATTATAAACAGTTGGTTTTTGTTGAGTCTACAAAATAAAAAAGAACCACAATATTAATACATTTAACTGTTCCTGAAATATGCATTGGAGTGCTTTGTTTTACTCCTCCTTTGTGTCTAAAAGAGGAACCTTGCTACATCAGATTCTAACTTCTACAACTGATTAGGGAACCATTAACTTGACAAATAACCATGTGATGAATGGCAGGGGGGAAAATTGTGAATCGAATAATGAAGTACTTGAATGGATTCACCTTAGGCACTTAGAAGGAATTTCATCAGCAGAACATGCCAGGATTGTTTCAGTAGCTCTTCAGTAGCTCTTCAGTTTCTGTTCGATCAATTCTGGGCAGGATGTTTTTTCACAGGCATTTTTTGTAACCACATCTCTGTAATTGAAGGAAAAACAGAGGGTTTCTTCCAACCCCAGCATCCCTGGTGTTGGTGTCTGCCTGGTAAAAAGGGTCTGGCAGCTGGAGGGGGCATTGCAGTGGTGTGTATTTGTGAGTGTGGATTTGATGTGGGTGTCTCAGCTGAGCAGTCCCTTGCTGGGCTGATGTTTATCCCGTCCAGATCCATCTCTGGTGTGAAGTTGACGTGGCAAATGCGTCCAAGCACGGGGATGCAAAGATGGGATGAGTTTCCTGGAGTTCAGCAGGAGCACTGAAGGTTTTCCTTGCCAAAAGAGAACATGTCGGCTCGCTTTCCATCCATTCCAGCTTGAGGGGAATTTGAGTTTCTTTAATGCCCAGGCTTGTGCTTGTTTGGCTCCTAAGGCCTACAGCTCATTATGTGTTGGCTTAACAAGGTGTCATGTACCTTTGGACTCCAGGAGCCTCTTCTCTACAGCTTTTGGTCACATCTCTCTTTGTCTGTTTTGTTTCCTGGATGACAGTGCTGTGAACTTCCCGCTGCAACAAGTAATTTCTGGAGAAAAGGGAATAAAAAAACATGTGATGGATTTTATGCTTGCTATTGAGGATGTATTTTTCCTATGAAAATAGAATTGATGGAAATTTAAGTCACCGTCTGCTATGACATGGTAGGAAATTACTTGTGTGTACTGATAGAGCACTAAGAGGTTGGTTGCAGTGTCTGAATGTCTCCAGATACTAAACAATGTCATATTGTCATATCATGGTCTAGACATATGTTGCCTTCAAATAGGAAAAATACATAATACTGTTTATTTTAAAATCTCTCGTTTCAAAAGGCATGTGCCAAGAAGCAGTGTGCCAGGGAATAAATTCAGTTATAACCAGAGGGCTTTTTTTTTTTTTTTTATTAGCAGAATTGTTTGTGAATGAGCAATGGAGATAGTGACTTACAGGGTTTACGAAATGTGGGAATCTGCCTGTCTAGCCAGCACTATAAATAAATGAGAAAGGCTTTTGAAAGATTTTTTGTCAGTTCAATATACATTATTTTGTTTCAGCAAGTCTCCTTTGCTTCACAGGCTCCGTTCTGTGTATGGTGCTATTTATAATCTGGGATGGAGGAAGAGTCTCTGGGAGTGGGTGATTCACAGACACAAAATAGGGCCATAAACAATGTTAATACTGTGGCATAATCTGATAAAATCAGAAGCTTGGACAAAGAGTGCAATGCTGTTCCTCACTAGGGCTGTTGTGTGGCAGCTTTTTCTCCCTTTCCGCTGACCTTCTCTGACTTGCCAAAAATGCCCTCTAGTTTCGTTTTCCTAAGAGGCCAACACTGAGTTGCCAAAGGTTTACCTAAGAGCAGTTGTGTGGCTCAGCCTTCTGCAGGGAGACTCCATGCCTGACCCATGTGAAGAGTGTGTGTCACCACTGCTGTTCTGGGACGTGGCAGGGGAGTGTCCAGGAACTTCAGCAGCTCAGTGGCTGTCTCTTCTGCACCTTGGCCTGGCTGCAGAGAGCTTGTGTTCGTGGCCAAAGGTGGATCAGTGACTGTATCGTGAGCTGGGAGTTAGGTGATGAGTTATAGGTGTGTGTTCTCTCACGCTGCTCCTTTTGTGGGCTCTGGCAGTGAAAATGGGGTGGAAGATGAAGAAAAATCTGGAGCTTGCCCAAGACTATGCTGAGGGACAGAGGGCAGAGCAGACAGGAGCTGTTGGAGAACACTGAGGTGGTATTTTGGGTGTGTGTCTTTACTGTACAAGTAGAGGTAGTTTAACTGCCTGCTGGAATAATATATGTGCTTCCTTGTGCGAAATGAAACACTGTCAGGGTCTGGGATTTGTTACTGGAAAGAGAGTGAAGTAGAGGGAGAGCATAATCATTGCTGCTTCTCTAAGGCAGCAGTTGGAGGTGTTATTTGAGCTGAACTTTGAGGCACAGCCTACATTATATGTGTGCACATTTTCTTCGAGGCTGTTGCAGTCTGTTGGAGAGGAAATTATTTATCAAATTTACCCAAGTACTGCATTGCAGGGCCCATCCTAAAACTCAGGGCTCGTAGGGAGGTTTGTGTCTACAGAACCATGGTGTGTCTAGCAAATCACACAGGAGAGGAGTATGGGAAGACACGAAGAAAGAGGCAGTAGCACAGGAATTAAAAGATGAAATTTTCCTGTGGTGGTGGATCAGTATCCCAGAGTGCTTCCTGGTCAGAAGCCTGTTAGAACAAAATCAGAAGTGTACTTCTGGGCATTCAAGCCACAACAGAGATGAAAAGCACATAGAGTTAATTAAAAAAAAAGGGAAAAGAGGCTAGCCCTTCCAATTAAAAATACACAGGGAAAAGTGTGCACCCATAGTAGGCAGGAAAATTCTATCTTTTGCTTTCTCCTATTATGGGAGAGGTCATTGTTTCTTTTTCTAGTAAAAGAATCCTTTTTTTAAAATGTCTGTGGGAAAGGAGAATAGTCTGAATTGAGTCTTTGAGATGTTGTATTACAGAGAGTCACAGAAAATGTACTATGCAAATGACTATCTGCCTTATTAGATGCCTCAATAGAGTTCATTGTCTCAATATTGCTATTATTGGAGATGGATGGACACTACGTGATTTTACCATCAAGCTGAAAAACTTCAGTGTTACAGTCTTGTTACGAGGGCAATAATAGTGCACTGACTTAAAGGAGAGAATTGAATTAAGAGGAGTGAAAGGTCCATTGCTCTGTCCATTTTAGTTTGTCTTTTGTAGACTGTGCATCGTTTTAGGGGTCACAACAGGGGGGGTTTGTGCTTCGTGGTCTTGGTTTTGTTCATCTTTCACTGCTAATAAAAAGAAAGCCCTTTTATGGGGAGGAGTCCTCCAGCACCTGCTGTGATTTTGCTTGATTGCAGTTGTAGGAACGGTGGTGGTGTTGGATGATGGTGGTGCTGGCATCCTTCTCAGGTGGTGGCTGACCTGTATCACCTCGGAATCCTCGTGGAGGAGGAGCGTCATCAGCTCCTGTGTTCCCTGATGTCCGGAGCTCATCACAGTATTGCTCTGCTCCTCAGTTGGCTTCTTACCTGTGGGAATGCTCACTGAGCCTCCCCTGAGCTGTCACTAGAGCCTTGCACACTGCCTAGGTCAAAATCTAAACCCCGAGAGCTGCTGAAGCCAAAATCTCTGTGATGTCCAAGTCTGTGCATTTTCAGTCACCCTTAAGCTTTCTTTTGAGGCCTTGCATTGACAAGAATGCTTTCTTAGGTCAGGTGCTTGAAATGATAGCTAACTGGTATTTCGTGGTATGTATTTTTTTCTGGGCAGAGCTTGCTGTGCTGGATCTGGCTACATTACAGTATGGGAATTTCCAGATAAAACTCTCGCTCCAGGAGTGTGTTCAGTGTCTCTGGCCCCATGGCAATAGCCGGGATCCATCACTGAGTGTGTAGCCATACTGCTGTTGTCCGTGGTAGGATGCATCTCTTGAGTGATTTTGATGGTTCCAAACCTATCATTTGCTTCATTTGTTTCTTGGTGTGGAGGGGGAAACAACGGAGTTTGTCTCTCTTTTATTGTCTGGTTAATATGTGTGGAAGTTAATGAGTAGCTAAAAGCAGCACAGGCGAATTGTGCTGTAACACAGTAACCTCACTCAGTGTTTGCTTTCTTTCCTTGACTTTTCACTTGTGGAGGGGATGAGGAAGGCCTATTACTCATTAAACAAAAACAGTTCTTTACAGCCCTGAGCATTTTCCCCCAAATACCCAACTGCCTCCCTTTAGTCCTTGAAAGTAGCACCTGTTGTGCAGTGCTCTGTAATAGGAATTATAATGACCAGGGACTGCAGTGCATACACTGTGTGAGCCACATTTCCTTACAAATCTTTATGAAATAAAACCTAAACTGCAGAGTAACGCGTACTCTGCTCTTATTGTGTCATTCACCTTGGGGTGTGTGCTCTAGCTTTCAGTATTTCAGTGTTGCTTATTAATGTTTAGTAGATTTTCCTTCCCTTTGGATGTATGAATATATAATCTATATTCTCCATATCAGTTTTTGATTCAGTTTTCCACTTTGGTCTTGAGAGGTTAGTTTAATACAATGTGTACATAGGAAGAAGAAATGAAGGTATTGGTGGGTGTTGTAACCCTTTGTTTTTGTTGGATCCATATCAGAAAAACTTCCTCTTCTGGGGTTTAAAAATGGCCACTTTTGATGTAGTCTCTTGGGAAAGTATGTGGTGTTCTTTTGGGGAAGGTTTAAATTAAATTACCTTAAATTCCTCTAGCACCGAATTCAGCAGACTTGGTGAAGTTGTAAACCAGCAGCTCTTCTGCTTTTGTTTTTTAATGACACTTTTCTACTGCTCTGACCCCAAATATGATGATTGCTGAAAGTTTTTTAAAAAACAACCCCAAAACATGCATCCTTCCTCCTGGAGCTTTTGGTAGCACATTGGCCAGGTCAGTGTTTTGTTTGCTCTGTGTTTTGAGTCATGTTGCACGTGGCAGACACAAAACAGGGAAGGAAAAAGTACTGTAGGAAACAATAAGATATGTCTGTAAACCCACAAGTCTTCCTAGATTTCAGGAATTGTGCTTATCCCTAATAAAGACCTTCAACTGATTAAAACCAGAGGAAAAAAAAATCTAATTAACAGTGCAGCTTCTAAGTTAAAATTTTGGTGATGCTGAGCTCAATGAATTGAGCTAACTTGCTTTTTGCCTTTATCAATAGAGATAACTCAAGGGAATGTTGGAAGAAGGATTAGAGCAGTATGATTTGTTTGGCATGTACAGCAACAGAAATTCTGCTTTTCTCCTGCTGCTCATCAGAAAAGCTCAGTGCACAGGTAGTGCATTTTTTTGCACTGAGCTATCTAAACTTTCAATGAATACATGGCATTTTGTGTTGCTTGAAAAATTCTGTGATTATACATAATAGGTTTTATTATATGCAAAAAGCACACCTTAATAGTGGTTCTTGCAATTGTTTTGAATATTCTGACTTTCACAGCAGCTTCTCTTTTTCTTGTATGGCTTCTTTATATTTTTGTAACTCACTTTATTGCAACAATAAGGAAAATATCCTCATTATCTCACAAAGGAAGGCATATTACACATTTTAGACTGGCTGTGTAGAGTTCAATTACCAGTTTATAAATTGGCACTCAAAGCTGTGAAGAGCTGCTGGGGCATTATTTCTCCCACCCTCTTTTTCTGACTCTCTTGGACATCTCAGAAAGGCTTTAGCCACTTACTCTGTTCTTCCCCTTTGAATTTGTATTTTATTTTCAGCATCACCACCTGCCCCAGGTAAAAAATCTTCCTCTTCTAAAGGAAGATCTGGTTCTCTAGTCAAGTGAACCCTTATTGCTTTTGGTTGTTGGTGATGGGGAGTTGCCCCTTGTGGCCACTTAACTCTTCTGACATCTCACTTGACTGTTCCTTTTTTATGCCAAAGGAAGTTATTTTTTTGTGCTGCTGGCTTTGCATTTCTGCATATGACTTAATTTTCTCTTTTTGCAAAGTTGGAGGTTTTTGATTCTTAACCTTGGTCCACTGGATCTTAGTAACTTTCTTGGGTCTCCGTGCCAAAGAAGCAGAAGTTTGGAAATAACTTCTAAAACAAGGAGGGGTAAATTATCTCACTTTGTCATTCCTATAGTTTGTGCCCTCCAAATGCAGCACAAAAGGTGAGTATCTGGCTGAGCCTTTTCTGGACCATGAAGTATTTATATCAGGTGAATGCTGTAGATTCATCTTTCAAAGCACGTATTGTGGCAAATAAAATTAATGTTTTGCGCTGGGGGAAAGAGATAAATCCTTTGCAATTGCCAACTGCCTTAAAGACCCTCCTGTATTGCTGTGGTTGGGTTGAAAGGACAATGGGCAGGAGCTGGTTTTGCCAGATGTAAGCAGAGTTCTCAGCAGAGTGGTGCCCTGGTTTCTGTTTCTAAGTGTTACTGGAGTGCAAATATATGTAATTTGCATGAACAGGCAAAATAAAGGGTGCTAAATTTCCTCCTACTTTCTTCAAGTTCTGCTATTTCAAGCTGCTGTATTTGTGTTCTCCACTAATGTTATTGCACAGAGGAAGGGGAACAGTTTATTTAAAAACAAGTATTTAATGGCAGTTAATTTGTGCAGTATTTATAGTAATTACTTGAAGAACACATGGTACCTTTTCTGTTGTGAATAAATACTGTACTAACCTCTGCCGAGGAGTAGTGCAGGCTGTCTAATGAATTGCATCGGGGTTCCCAACTGGTTAATTCATGTCATTGTTGGTGCTGGCTGAAAGATGATTTGTTCCTGCTGTGTGAGAATAATCTCTCTGCAAGAGCCTTGTGCATCTCAGTCATGGCAGTGATAAAGTAGCGTGCCTGGAATAGAGAGTGCCTTTGAAAACAGCCTTTCTAAAAGGATGTTCTCATGTCCAGCAACACACACTTCTAAGGCAGAAGGACCTTAATTGGTGTGGTTTTTCTAAAGGAGTCACTTGCCTGTCTCGTGTCTTTCAACTGGTTCACATGGGCAAAGGACAGGAAAGTGAGGCAAGCGGGCAGGGAACGAGTGGATTGTAGAAGAGGTGCTTTGGAGATTCCTGGTCAGAAAAGAACATGCTTTCCTCTTGTAGGCCACCAGTAGAGCTTTCACCAGGAACAATGATAGGCAAATGATTCTGTTTACTTGTTTTACATAACTGAAATATGTCACCTCTGTGAAATGACTCTTGTTGGTGGAAGGTGAACGTTTTCCTGCCTCAAATGCCATTGAGATGGGTAAGGGATAGATCTTGATGTCTGAAAGAGGGTGAGGCCTTACGAAACAGCTGAACCAATCTAATGGCCATCTACTTCCCTGTGTCACCCAGTGATGTGACGTGAGCTGCTCCCTTTCACTCTGCTGGCCTGTGTCTGACCTCGTGTTGGGCTGGGTGAGATAGCTAAACTAGCAGAAAGCTGTTCCCATTATTCTGGAAGAGAAGTTCTCTGCCAAATGAACTGCTTAAACAAATTCATTTTGCAGTCAGGTGGGTGACTGTGCCTCAGTGAGGGCAGCCTGAGGAGAGGAGGAGTGGCCAGAGTTGGGTAGGGTCAACTTCAATCTGTAGCAGTAGCAGTAAAAGTTATATTCATAGTATTTTAGTTTCTTATGCAGTGTCATCATCTATCTCTGGAAACCTCAAATCAAATGCCAATTTCAGAGCTAAATGTGTGAACCACTTTAACAGAGCAAATTAAAGCCCAGCGTGGTGGTAATGGCAATATGCTCGTGGTTGATGAGGTTGTTTCAACATTCAGTTTCTCTACAGCTGCAAAGACAAGAAGCTCCTCCAAGCATAAAAATCAGTTATCTTTTTAGAAATAATTTCTGGACCTGTTTTTTTCAAGAAAACTGGAAAAAATGTGGTGGCAATGTTGCACAGCTCGGTGACAAAAGCAAGTTATTTCCTATCAGCCAAAGCAAAATAAACTTACCAGCTTTTTCTGAAGACTTTCTGACAGACCATGGGATATGAGAAAGATAGTGTTAGTATATGTCTGTTTTGCTGAACCTGAGGTTAATGACAAAGCTTAATTTCTTAATTACTTAGGAATAACCCTCTTAATAAAAATATGCAGTGTAATATAGACTATGTAATCTTGCCATATTCCAGTATTTCTGCCACTTCTAATACTAGTTTGTCCCCACTAACTGTTAACACCTGCTTTTCTGAAGATCTCCTCTAACTTTTCTGGCATGTTCAGTGGGTGCAGTTGGGCTTTATTATTTATTTCAGCATCAGCCTAGAAAATCCTCATGTTCAAGTACCCTAAAATAGTTTGAATATTTGTCTGTCAACACATTATCTTTTGGAGTAGATGCGGGTGATTATGCTAACACTAACTAAGCTGGGGAATCATTAACATTGGGTTGTGATTTTCTAGTATCTGGCATTTCTATATCAGGCTGGTTTTACCTTGAACTGATAATGTAGCTAAACCCCAAGCATACCTAGATTTTGGGAAGAAACTTGCAGTTGAAGTCAGTCTTTGGTCCCCAAGGCAAGTGCAGGTCTGTGACTCGCAGTATTCCACCTGTAATGGTTGCAGTGAAGTATTTTGGTGTTTTGCTACAAAGTGTTGCAGCTTTGTGCAGTGTAAGGTTTGTCTTTTTTTTCTTGAATTGACTTGTGTTCTGTCTCTTAGCAAAAGCTGGAAGGACTGGGATCCTTCAGTGTCTTCCTATGCACTTTGTTGCTTGTTGCTGTTAGAAATTGCAGACTGGTTACTTAGAGTTCATGCAGAGGTCAGAACATGGGAATCTACTGGCAAGTATTTTTTCTTCCTCCTCCAGTTTACATTAGGGAGTTAATTTTTGTTTCTTAGTTGTTTATTTTAGCCAAAGATTTTTATCTGTTTCCCCAAACACATTTTGTTTCATTTGAGGCTTAATATTCATATTGTCTGAGATGTTTATTACACTTTTTAACAAGAAAGGTGATTTTTAGACTTTTCTTGTAGTCATGCTGGTAAGGAATTACTTTTGGTTAGAAGATTTGAGTCTAAAGCCTATTAGTTTTTACCAGGAAAAGCTCCAAAGGAGGCTGAAGTCCTCTCTACAGCTCTGGCAGTTTCAAGCTACTGTTGCCAGATGTTTTCACTTGTAAATGTTATGTCCATAAGTGTGCAATCTACCTGTACTTTGACTTTATCTGTACCTATGAACAAGGTCTCAGTGAAAATGATGATGTGAAAGTAGATAGAAATACTGCAAACTTTATTCAGTGTGATTTGTGTGCCTTTGAATTTTTCTTTTTGCTTCCATTTGGAACATGACATCTAATAACTGTGTTAAGAAAAGTGGTAGGGAAAACCCACCATGGGTTTTGGGTCTTGTTTTCAAGGGAGTTGATTAAAGAGAAGTATTAGGTGAGGTGAACCTGGGGCCCTTTTTGTAGTGCAGTTTCCTCTCTCAGGTTGTTGCAGGTGGCTCCTGAGCTGGGACTCATGTTGGGGCTACATGGGTCAGGGATTCTCCTGAGGATTCGAAAGGTCCTTTGACAAAATTTGCCCTGATAATTAATAACTCCGCCTTGCCTGGCAGAGTTGGTAGCTTGGCTCAATGATGTTTCAAATTTCCACAACGAAACTTGCCAGCTTGCCCACATCCTGCACCTGGTAAAAAGCAGCAAAGCAGAGCTTTTCAAGGGGCATCGTGTGGGTGGGCTGGAATTTGGACCTGGCTGCTGGAGGACCGGGGCTGTTTGATGACAGCGATGGGAGGAGTGTTCTGTGTAATCAGGAATGGGAGGAAAGCTTCCCCCCTTGCCTGTAGTCCCCAACAGAGAGAGGGGCTTGCTTCCTTCACCCAGAGAGACCTCAGAATGCAGACCTGATCCTTTTAGAGAGGATCAAAATAATACTCACAGGTTGGAGTGGGAAGAACAAGGCTAAACAAAAGTTCTTTTCTCCCATTGTCACTTGGCACCTCTTCCTACTCCAAGTGCTCAGCCAAAGCATTAGTGCTGAGCTGCTGCTGAGAAAGGCTGTGTGCAGTTGTTCGTAATATAAGCAGGCCTTTTTTATGCAGTTGTATGGATATAGGTTACCTGTTTTCAGCTATTTGAGGTGTTGTTGACCATATTTCATTTGAGTTTCCCCATGCAAAAAGTAATCAGAGAATAAAATAGTCTGTGCCCCATGTTTTTTAGGCATCTGAAATAAAAGGGAATTTTTAAAAAGCAGTAAAACCTGCTCTTCTCAGTATCTACAGATGAAATGTTCTGATACAGGCAAGCTTACACACAAATCTAATGATGAGGATCAGTTAGTCAAACAAATGTTTGGATGTTTACCCACAACCAGGGAAGCAAACAGCAAACACAGTTCCCAGCTCTGGTGCAGCTCTTTCCTTATCTAACTCTTCCTCTTGTTTGCTGTTGCCTTATGGTGCTTTGGGAAGAAAGAGAGGGCTTGGCATTCCTTGGTGTATTTTGGGAATTCTTGTGCTGAAGCTACTGGTGTTCTGTTCCATGTCATCTCTGTCACCCACCCTCGTTTTTTTTTCTTCTTTTTTTCCCCTCTCTCCTCCGTTATTGCTGCTGTTAAATTCATAATTATTTTGAAAGTGACGAGCTCCCATCCCCACTCCGCAGCAGAGACAATGAAAAAGGCAGAAATATGTCTAATGACCCGTGAAATCAATAATCCTTGTAAGCACTTGGTTGGGAAAATGAGTCACATGTCTTTATCTTGAATATCTGGGGTGTTTCAGAGAGCAGGCAATAGGAGAAGGTCTGTCAAGACAGTGCTTGCTGACACCCATGTGTGCATTAGAACCCGAGCAGCTGATCTGAGAAAATCTCTGGAAGCTGCTCTCAGATCTGTTCTTCAATATCTGTAGGGTTGCAGGAAGTCCCCACCATGTGCAGAAATTAGCTATCAGCTTTTTCATTAGTGTGAAGTTTTCTTCTTCAGTGTGAAAGTCCTTCTAAAGGTTGTATGTTCAGGAAAGTGCTGCAGGCTCAGTAATAGTTTTACAACTGGTGCATTGCCTGGCTTTCTTGCTGATCTTGGAGCTTGTCAGGGGAAAAAAAAAGGAGAATGTTCAAAGTGCTGCTTCTGATGTTTATTTCCCTAACTTGTCAAGGTATGAAGGTATATTGATTTGTGGCTGCTGATTAGAGTGAACAAACAAGTTTTAAGTTGTTAAGTTGTAAGGTCAGAGCAATTAATATATATGGATGTATTTTCAGAAGCTTTTTTCGTATTTGCAAAGATAACAAGTTTGCCCATTTCTGTACCAGCAGCGATAGAAATCTTGCTTAAATAAACTGAAATAAAATACAATGACGCCTTTAAAAACAAAGCATGGAAGGAAGGGGCAGCAATTTATTGGCTCATTGTGTTGATGACATGCTAAATACACAACTTGAGAGGGCTGAGCCCAGGGTCTAGTTCAAAATCTTTTCATTTGCGTGTTATGGTGTCTGTGAGGAGAAAGAATTCTTATGTCTGGAGACTGTCTTGGAGACCTTAGTGCTAAGAACCATACTTTATCTGTTTACACACTGTTGAAACTGAAAGTTTTTAAAATAGTACTGGGTGGTTTTAACGTGATGTTAACTGAAGCTACTTTGCATAAGGATCTCCATGGCTCCAGTAAGTGGCCGTGGTCAGCAGGCCAGTTAAATATACTTCTGCTTAACACATTTGCTGCTGTGCTTATTTTGAGTAACCTCTTCTTCCTGCACTAGAACTGTAATATTTCTTCATGTAATTTCTAACAAGTTATGCTTCTGTAGGCAAGGAGATGAGAAGTGTTCCTGAAAGCAGTTCAGTGGAACTGTTAAGTGACTTCAAATTGCAGATCTGAAGTAATTAATTAAAAAGCAAAGCAAAACAGAAAACCACAACTCAGTGAGGTTGAATAGAGTAACATTGTCAACTTGTCTGCTAACTCTGCAAATTTAATGTGCAAATCGCCAAGATAAAGTAATGTAGAAACTGTTGCACCATTTGTAGCAGCCTTAAAGACCTTTATACTCAGGGCTGTACAATAAATCCTGCATCTTTTTTATCATAGGGCAATGTTTTCCTTTCACTATGAGACGTTGCTGTATTATGTTTCAGATAATATGTGTCTTCTAAATCTTCATGTGTTAAACACGGGTTTTTAGATTTCAAAACTGTAAGTCATTTGATTTAGTCTGTTGCAAAAAGCCACTAAATTAGCAGAACAAATAAAGAGGAAATAGTGTTGACAGATTCCTTTTCCTTACCAAGATTATTAAAAATACTGGCTTGTAAAAAGGTCTGTGAGAAATAGTTATAAAATGCAGCAAGAGAACTTGTGAAAGAAAATCTTCACCTGTCCTCTTCGTTGTTACATGCAGCTGGTCAGGGACTGAATGGAAAACACTTCTGCAATAAGCTCTAAATTATTGGGGAAAATAACTGTATCATAGAATATGCACCTTTTGGGAAAGGGAAAACAGAAGCTATATTTTGAGTATGACTAAACCTAGAGTCCCAGAATTTCAGGCACTTTATTCCTGGTGCAGTCTTCTCTATGCAACTGGTTTCATTTGAACTTTTTTTTTCTTTTCTTTTTTTTTTTTTTTTTTTTTTTTTTTTTTTTTTTTTTTTTTGAATATTAAATCATGTCTAACATTTTCATAGTTCTGTGGGCCAAATACTGGCTACCTGCTGTGGCTGGTTCCTTACTTGGTGCAACAGAAACTTCACTAATTCCCATTCATCAATTTGCTAAAAAAACTGCCTGCATTTGTTCAGCAGTGCACTTACTGCCTCCATTCCTTTGGTTCTCAGGTGTCATAAGGGGAATGAAATGTTTCTGGTGTGTAATACTTGCAGCTGTTTTTTTATTTTATTATCATGTTCCTTTGCTCCTTGCTCAGAGGGATAATGTGTTGCCGGGTCCCAGTGGGTCAGGGTTGCTTTAAGGCAGGCTGGTACTTTAAGCCAGACTTCTTATTGCTGCTCTCCAAAGACATAACCCTTAGAATTACAGTCTGTGTGATACTACGTTAAGTACTGAAAATGAGGATTACAGGTGCCCTTTGCAGAAGGATTCCAGAAAATGCCAATTTTACATGGTTCCTACTCTTACTTGGCCCTGAGAAAGAGCTCCTTTTGTCCCTGGAGCAGAAATGCTGCAGAGAGCTTTAAGGGAATTTTCAGTCATTTCTGCAGAAATACCCACAGTGAAGGGTTTTGGTGCCTCGTCCAGTCCTGTCACAGAGGTTTTTTTTAAGGGGTGATATTTGCAGCAGTGTGAGGCTGAAATAAGTGCACACTACTGTTCTTGTGGCACTAGCTGAGACTTGCAGTTTGGCCCACGGGTCATCTTGTGGATGTGAGTTAGGATTTACATCTCCTTTTACCTGTAAAATGAGTGGTGACTTTTTAAAAAATGCACTTTTAGCTGCTGAACTCAAGCTTGCCTTGGACTTGACTGTGCAGGAATCAAAGCTCCCGGCCGGCCCCCATCCACCCTCTTTGTTACTCTCCCCAGTTCAGAGCCACTTCTGGCCAGCTTCAGAGAATTCACTTCAAAGGCTTTTGGCAGACACAGAACAGCCAGGCTGAGGTTGGAGTTTCCAGCTTCGGCAGAGCGAGCGGAGCCTCGGCTTCTCGGGGAGCCCTCTTCTCTTCTTTGTTACACACTCAAGGCACAGCCAAATGTGAGCTGCTTTCCTGGGGGGCATGGAGGCTGCATTCACCCCTCACTTGAGCTGTGCAGCAAGAGGGGAAAGTGCCCATGAAAGGTAGGTACCTCCAGCTGTGGCAGAACAAAGAACTTCAAATTCAGCTGTGGAGAGAGATTCCATATTGGTTCTCCATCTCCCTTTCAGCAATAAGAAGTCTGGCTTTATAACCAAAGTGCAAGGTGAAATCCTGCCCTTTAAGGGATCTACTTTTTCTGTTTTAGCAGTCTTACTGCAACTCTTCTGATTCCTGTTAGTCCCCCAAAGATCTGGTTCCTCTTCTCAGCTTCCTGAGATCTCGCTTCTCGGCAACTTCCTATAACTATAATAAAAATGTGCTCCACAGAAATAGTGCGCATTGCCTGGAAATTTGCATTCATTTGTATTTGGCAGTGGGGGTCCTTCTGGGTATCAAATGCCCAGTTTCATGAGGGGACACTGCAGCTCCTGCTGGTCCAATTGCTTTTGGAAACCTGGAGCAAGGTGGAGCCTGGGGCAGCCACGTCCCTCTTGTGTTGGGGTGAACCCCTCTGCAGCAGGCTGGTCATGCAGAAAGATGTGCATCTTCCTGCTTTAACATCCTGCAACTCTGTGTATTGGCTTCTTGGGGGAAACCCTGTCCCCTCCAAACCCCAGAGCATGTGTTCTGTTAGCCACTGTTCTCGATTAAAAGCTGTCATGGCTTCAGGAGGAGCCAAGTAACAGTGGGGCTGGGAGAGCTGCCCATGGAAAATAAAATGGGGGTGGGGGAGAGCACCTGGTACAACATTTTCGTGTGAGGTACTTGGTACCTCTTCTGGTACTTCTTCAAAAGTAGATACAGAAATATGTCAAGTGCAACCCTTATCACCTTTTCCACATCTCATTTTGAATATTAATAGTGTTCTTTTAAATAGTGGCCCTGAGGTGGTGTGTGGTTTATGCTACACACTTGCTGGGCTATTTATATATTTAAAGCCTTGCTCTTGCTAGTGGCAGTTAGAACTGTGAGAAGATGCTAAAAGTTAGGTTTTTCTTTCCCTATTATTTTAAAGCAACTGACTGGCATATGGAGAAACAAGAGATTGTGAAAAAACAGAGGTTTGCTGCTTGTCAGAACATTAATCCAGAATCAGTAACAGAAAAGATACCTCAGATACTGATTTTTCTTTTTATTAACCCATACAAATATTTTTATACATTAATAATAAATAAATATATAAAAATAGATAAATATGTAAATATGTAAATACTTCTCTGCACACACTTCTTTCTGCACCAGCTGTTTTTGAGAGTGGAAATTAGGAAATAAGACTCTTGATACTGCCAGGCACTGGATGTCCTTCCAGTTAGAGCTGCGAATGCCTGGAGCTCTCCACCCCAGCCTGGCATGTGCCACTGACTGGGAGTTGTGTGCTGGAAGACATTATCAGACAGGAACTTTTGATTCATTTGTGTGCACATTTGAAAAAAAAAAAAAAAAAAAAGAAGGCAAATTTGGCTCCCATCATATCACTGAGATCTTTCATTGTCTTGGTCTTGTTTTTTAGAAGTCTTGAGGCTGAGTGGTTATTGAAAAAGCTGTGCCGCAGGGTGGAGGCTTTCCTCTGCCTCGTGTCCTGTGCCAAGTGGCCGCTGCTACTGTACCCGCTCAGGACTGGGAAGTGGGGCGGGGAAGAGGGTCCTGCCAGCATGGCCAGGTGTCAGAGCAGCAGGTGGGAAAAGCAGTTCACAGAAGCTGTTCCATGGGAGAAGTGCAAAACTCAGTTCAACCTCAGCAGCTAACCTCTCCTTTATATTTAATTACTTACTTTTTATTACCGTCGGGGGGAGGGGGCTAAATTTGCAGATCGGTCATAAAGATGCAAGAGATGGGCACGCTTGGGTAAATGGGGCAGCACTTCCAGCTGATTGCAAGTTGTGTCCAAAGCCATAGAGCTGGAAACATCCAGTCCCTTGAGTAATCACTGACGGGCATCCCTGCTGGGACTTAATTGGGTATAATGCCTCATGAAAGCTGTGTGGGTACTGAAAGAGCAGTTCTGTGTATGAATGGCCACTTTCTAGGTAAGAAGCTGCTCCTGAAACACAGTATTTTTTCTCCAGTGAAGGTACCCTAATAAAAGGAGCTGTTTGGGTCTAATTCAGAAGTGCTGCAATTACAGCATATATTAGAACACCAATTCCCAAAATACCCCAGGCAGGAGAATCTTGTGTTGCTGCTGTGCATGGTGTGACTCAGAGCGTTGCATTATGATTTCACTGCTGCCACTTCATACTGTTGTCCTGCTTATAATTAAATGACTTTTGGGTCTAAGTTTCTGCTATTTTTGCCTATCAACAAATCTAGGATTAAATGTTTCAGATCCCTCGTTCCCCAGGCTTTTAGTTTTGGTCGATGTGTTTTAGGTGTCTCTATGCGGGCTTGTTAAGTAGATTTAGTCTCACTCTGAGCTGCAGAAAGTAACGAATACTATTCTTGCCACTGTGCTCTAACTGCATTTGGATAAGGGGTATGTACAGAGTGGCCTCTGAGAGAGGAATTTAATGCTGTTCCCCAAACTACTGCTATTTAGAGGGATTATGCAGAAAGCTAAACAGAAAGGAAAAAGAATAATTTATGTCATTAGTACTGTGCTGCTGCCCCACCCTGGAGTGCAAACAAATGCCTTTCCCCTGCACTTCTTTTTAGTGTTTATTAATTGATTTTACAGGATTTTCTGCTCCCGGAGCTGTTGGCTTCTAGGTGCTAATAAAATGTGAATGTGTCCCAGACTCACCCTCACCAAAGTGCGTGCAGTTCTGCAGTGGCGAGATTTTTTTTTTTAATTTTTTAATTTTTTTTTTTTTTTACAACATGAAAAGAAAACAAAAAAATCTACGTCTTTATTCTTGCATTCGGTGGCATAGATATGGGAAAATAATTTCCCCCCCAAAAAAACATTTTCAAAGGGAAAAATTGCAGCAATTCAACCTCATAGTGGGGATGGAGGTGGAGGCTGGGAACAAGGGGAAGTCTTACAGAAACACAGACCCACAATTTGGGTAGTTGAGGGTAATTTGACTGTTTGGTGTGACCTCATGTTAGAGTGGTTTACCTTGGGCTTCTTTTTTGCCTGTGTGGTTTGTATTTAAACCCAAGAGCCCCAGGGGAAGGAGTTGAAGGAAAGACAGCGGGAGAAAAGGGGCAGCCCGTGTTTTTCCCAGTGGCACATCCCTGTATATGCTTTGTTAAAGCTTTTTTTCCTTCATTAGGGCTTGACCTCGGGTCTGTCTCGGGCAGGAATGTGTTCCAGGCTTGGCGGTAATTAAGGACAACTGAGCCGGGCTGGCGGCTCTTGCCCCATTCCCACTTTGCCCTTTCCTCCGTGGCCAGGCAGCGAGGAGATTCCAACCTGGATCTGCTGTGTGCCAGCTGAGCGCTGTGACCGTTTGGCTGTTGGGAACCACGTTCACCGTATTGTGGCTGAATGTGGCCCTTTGTTGCCTTGGCTTTTGTTGCCTGAGCTCAGCATCTGAACGGTTCTGTCAGGATGGAAATAGTTCCCTTCGCTCTGCCGCCTTGGTTTCAGTGCGACTCGGAGGGGGTTGTCCTCGAGTGAACCCTTCTGTAAATTCAGCCCAAATTCATGAATAGTTTCGTATTCCCTGAAACTGTGTTTCTTAATGAATAAATGATTGAGCAAGGGAAAAAAACCCTTTCTATCCAGAAGCAGCAATATTAAAATTTGCTAGGCCTGTCTCTTTATTGTTATATAGTCTTTGGGCTGTTATGAGCAGTGTGGATCCCCTTCAGCTGATAAGCAAACCCGACTCCTGCAGTCAGGGGAAGGCTTTTATTTTACTGAGGTTTCTTTTGGGTTTTTTTATAAGCCTATAACTTCAAAAAGAGAGCTTTGCAGCAAAACGTCTGGTACTGCAGTAGAAGGAACCAGCTCATATGGTAACACAAACAAGGTGTCTATGAGGCAACATAAACCCTCTGTAATAAGAGAGGAAACTGTTGCACATTTTAAACTTCTTATTCAAAGCTGTTCCGTATCTTGGGTGTCTGATCAGTGTTTGAAATGAAGGAGGAAGCTCTGGTGCTTTACTGGGAAGGCTTTTTCTGCAGAAGATCAGCTTCGTTGGGAGATGATGTTTTGGGTCTATTTTGGGTTGTGTAGCTATGCAGATACTGTTTCTGGGGTGACTGAGCCGCCATTGACACTCAGCTTTTCTGATAGCTGCTATAAATACACTCTGTGCTCCATTGATGGAATTGCAATAAAATTTATACTAATGAAATTAATTAAAACCTTCGAGGGTTGAATGTTATAGGGGATAAGAATTAATAGAGACATGAAGCATTCCTATGATATGGGAGGGGTATGTAAAAGAGCAGTGTAAGAGCTGAAGATGTTACTGTGATCATGTTTGGGATGGGGGATCTTCCTACAGTAAATGAAATATACTGAATGGGATGAAGAAAATATATTGAAATGGTAGAAGATGGTCATTAGGAAAACTGGAAATACCTTTCAGGATGCAATTCTAGTTAAATCAGCATAAAGAGTAGAAAGAATAATGTTCTATCCCCTCCCTCAGTTCTTCCACTCCCCAGTCTCCAATGTGGGCAGTTTGAATGTAGGGTATAAAGGATGTAATTCGGATGAGACAGTTTTGGTTAACCTGCAATATGAATGCCTTGAGTTATAAATACTGTAACTGCAATTTGTTTTCTTTTGGAAATTGGCTAGGAAATAACCAGTAGTAGGTGTTGGATCAAAAAATTCACAGATGTTACCAGAGAATTTCCTGTTTAATTATTGTCTTTTATTCTTGTACTTGCTACTTTCAGTGCAGGATTACCCCTGGGCTGACCTCTGTCAGTATAAAGGTAATTCTTTTGGTTTTTTCTGTGCTTGGGTTGTCTCTGCTGGTGCTGCATTCCTGGCACCAGAGTAGTAATGTCTGAATTAATGAAAGTAGGTGACTTCATGTTCTTGCAGTCTATAATAAAACACGGTTTTTGAAGTACATTCTGTGCAAAATTTTTTTCTTATTTTTTTTTCCATTGGCAGCTACAAACTCTACCTTTTTGCTTATTGTAGAAGGCTTTAATCTTAAAATGTTTCGAGAAACATATCTCTGATTTTAGAGCTATCCTCAATAAGACATTCTAGTTGGTTGAGGAGGTTTTTTTTTTGTGGTTTTGTTGATGGTGGTGTTTTGTTTTGTTTTTTAACCCATGATCTTGAGACAAGTTATGCTGTGTCTTCCCTCTTACATGCAACAGTGTCCTGTTACGATCAGAGCTCATCTTTGTGGCTGCCTGCATCTGAACCCCCTGGGTGACAGTGCAAGAGCACATAGTTGCTGCTCCCTCCTCTATTTTCAAACAAGAAGGAAACCCCTTACTTATCCAAACACTTTTCAGTTTGTTTGGCTTACTTGTAGGGAATGTGCTTTAGTAAGTGTCTTTGGGAGGCAGAACAGGGACTGGGTTCTAAAACTTAGTCTGCTTTTAAAATGGGCTCTGAACACAGACTTCTCAATGTGCAGTTGCTGTTAGAGGCAGCATAGATGTAGAAATCATTGGATGGCAGGGGAGAAAGTGCTGTAGCAGTGGATTTTAAAAGGTTTTGGGTTGTGCAGACTGGATATATCACTAGAACAGAAAAGGAGAAAATGTCTTAATAGAGATGTTCAGCCCTTAGGGGTTGTCTAGACATCTGCCTTCTTGCCTTTTGGCGTCTGGAGGCTCATGTGTCCCGATACATGACAGAAAAAAAGTCTTGTGGGTACATTTTCATTTTCATAGCTTAAGTCAGGTGGTGGATCAGGCATCCTTCTGAACTAGGGCTTTGTGTGCACTAGTGTATTCAAGCTAATGTGTTTCTCAGTCCTTTGAAAAGTGTTTCAGCTTTGCAGGGACAGTCTGGATGCAGTGAACAGTGGGCTTTAGTCTGACTTGGCTTGGTGTGCCCTTGGTCTCATTTGTATGTGTCGTCTTAGCCGAGTCTTCCCTCTTGATGAAACTCTTCCTGGTAGTGTCTGCAGGATTCCTTCTCACTGCTGCTGAAACCCAGGGTGGAGATGCTGCCATGCAGGCCAGGGATCAAACACTGTGGGGATGTGTATCAAACTCTGCTGTCAGCTCTCACCAGTGAGACAAATTGTTCCCAAGTGCTTTTTCTTGTTAGTTTGTTTGCTGCAGTTGAAGTGTAAGGAGGAATAAAGAAAGCAGTACCTCCTAGAGATGGGAGAGGCTGCTATAGCCTGTGAAGGATGCACTGCTTTGTTCTGGTATGTAATCATTCTTAGAAATGTTTTACATTCTGTATTCAAACCTGTTCTTCAGGTAGGCACGTTTCTGTCAGCATTATATAACTCTGTGACATTTTGACTATCTCTGTTAGAGACAGGAGAGGTGCAAATGAATCCAGTTTGTGAATTACTCTCTGTTTAACCCTTGCTGGAAGGTGGGGAAAGAGCCTGAGGCCACTAGAGGAGCAGTGTCAGAGAAGGTGATGTGGAAGTAAAACCACATCAATTAAAAGGTACAAAGATAACAAGGTTTTAGCAGCTGGAATGCAATTAACTTCCTCTTCACTCTTATCTTTCTCCCCTACCTGCCTATTTCGTGCAGGTGAAACAGCCATGTGGTGGGTAACAAAGGTCAGTTACTTGTGTCATCTGATACAAGGCTTTGGCTTGTGACTCAGCACCCTGAGTCCACGTGTAATTTTTATTGTGGGAGGTTTAAAGATATACCAAAATGCCACCAGCAGTGTGGTGCAAAGCACTTAAGAAGGTTTGTGTTTTACAGGCTTGGCTGTTGGCTAGCAGCAGTTTATAGATAGTTACCACTATGTTTGCTATCCCCCTAATCTGAGGGAACTCTGGCTATTACATGAGTAGAGACAGTAAATGACTTAATCTTCTGTGGCATGCACATAAAATATGATGCAAGGCATGGGCAACTTAGTTTCATCTTTGTGCCAGAGCTGGTTTAATGTGGCTTTAGATTTTGAGCGTGAAGATGAAGCTTTGTCCCTTGTGTGCATGGTGAAAATGCATCACAGTGAACTGAAGGGTTTCCCCTCTAACCTTCCCCAAAGCTCTTGCTCCAAACGCAGACCCGTTTATGTGACTTTTCTGCTCAGAGCTTTGGTACTTGTCAGCCTTAAGCACAGAGATGAGAAACTTCAGAAGCATATTTGTAGCAGATAATTTGAAGTTCTGTTTGTGGACAAGGTGTGTTATAATACAGTACCTGAGCATTTTCATTGCCTTACTGTTTTGCAGAATTTTTGTTTTGTTTGGGTTTGGTTTTTTTGGGGAGGGGGCATTGGTTTGGTGGTTTGTTTTTTTGTTTGTTCGGGGTTTTTTGTTTAGCCTTTTTGTGGGTTTTTTTGGCAAATAAATAATAGCAGTGAATGTGCTCTAGCTAGCTGGCTTTGGGTATGTCCTTGTTTCCTCCCTGAATATGATAGAGCTGTTATGCTTTAGCTGTTGCAAATTATAAAAAATTAAATGCTAAACAGCAGGCCAGAAAGAAATGTGTCTGTCTGGAAATCACAAAGTTGTTGTCCTTCAGGGTTTCCCAGGCATTTTGCAGTGGTGCAGGGAAACTTTCTATAGTTTAGCTCATGGTTAGAAACCTTCTAGAGAAGTAGTGATATTATTTTTTCACTTTTCATGTTTGTGGTCTGTCGAGGGCAGAGGAGCAAAAGAGAACACATCTACTGTTACGAAGACATTGAACATATAACCTGGGTGAAATAAAGTCAGATCCACTCTTGTGACTTTCAATTTGAGTCAAAGAATAATGAATTGAAGGAAGTGTTGGTGTGTTGTTGAAGAGCAGCAAAAATGAAGCGGAAGGATGAGGAGTTGTGATTGATTGTAGTACCTGCTGCTCATCTCTCACGCTGCCGTTTTGTATAGATGTATTAAGAGAGGCTAAAATACACTGAGGATACCTCAGGGACATCTCTCCATTTGAATTTCTAACTGTCCCTCCATTTGAATTTCTAACTGTCCCAAGTATGCTTTAAAAAATACTTAGACTAAAGGGAATGTTTAATAGCATAGGTAGGAAAAAGAGAAATACTGATGAAGCCATCCCCTACCCCCCAGTGTCTTCTGCAGTCAGTGCCTAACCACTGTTAGCACTGTTCAGTGTCTCACTTTTTTTTCTTGGCCATAGCTGAGGTAGTAGTTGCTACCACAGACTTTGCCAAAGGGAGAACCTGCAAAAGTGCTTGGAGGTTGGTACTGCACTTGTTGCTGCCCCTTTCTGCTTTTCTATTAGGGCACCACTGTCAGATGCCATGAGGGCCTGTGTGACACAATTATTCTTAATAGTGCACTCATACTTCTAACAGAACTTCAAAGTGCATTTAATGTATTTTCTCAAGGCAGTCTGTGAAACAGAAGGCTGCCTGTATAAAATATGCATGGATGTGTCATCAGAAACAGAACTTGTATAGAGAATTTTTTTAAAAAAAAATCTTGCACATTTAAAATTTGCAAGAACCATCCTCAAGTGGAGGGGGAATTTCTGATTGGAATAGTTGTGCTTCATCGTTAAACTTACTGGGAGTGGATCTTCATTTAGTGGTAGCACAACAAGTTTGGGTAAATTTAATTAATTTTGTAGTTTGTCTTGTCTTTCACTTCACTGCAATTGTTAAAAGGTTTTTTTCAATAAACTTTTTATAAAACTTTGGATTTGTCTGCTAAGGCCAATAGAAAGAGGTATGCTGTTGTATTCTGGGTTGTAGTGTAGGTGGAAGAAAATCCGTAACTGTATGGAGGTAGCAGAAGCTGTGGGAAGCCACATCAGTGGTACTGTTGCTCTAAGCAAACAATGATCAAAATGTTGGGAAAATTGACTCTTAGCTTTGAAGGCTTTCTAGGTTTGGTTTGGTTTCATTTTTCAAGTGATTTGCAAGGCTAAGCAATCACTGCACAGTAATATAATGTGGAATTTCTTTGAAATGAGCACGTTTCCAGACTGGTAATAAACAACGTAAACATCTTCCTCTTAAAATAAGAGTTAGAAATGAGCTACTAGCTGTTTGATCTGTATCAGAGCTATGTCAAATACACAGATGAGCAGGAACTCCTTCATGTGTCCTGGAAGGAGAGAGAAGCCGTGGTTATTATTTTTCTAGAATACAGAGTTTGCAGCTGGTCAGGCTGCTCTGTCGGTTTGATCCCTGGTTCTGACCCTGCTCCATCCAGCCCTTTTCCACCGTAGCCTGTCCTCCCAGATGGCCATGGAGTTGACCTCTGAGGGATGTGCCTATTGATGGGCAAATAAGAGAGAGCCCATGTTGGTGGTGGTGAATAACTTGTCATGCAGCCTCAGTGTATTCACAGAGGCGAGTCTGGCGATGGGGTGATGGCGGAGCCAATTCTCAGTCCTGTTTCTATTCAGCCTCTGTTCAAAGAGGAGGAAAAGAGAGACTCTACCAGAGCCCCAGATGAACTTAGTGGAGCTGTACAATGCAATCTTTTGTTCCCTCCCAGGAGTACTACTACATGCTTTGAACGCTTGCAGTCCATTTGTCTTTTGCTACAGTAAAAATTCATTAAAGGATTAAATGGGCTGACAGTTGCAGGCAAACCCCAAGGGTGTCCCTGCAGCCCCCTGGTGCTGCGTGTGAAAACAGCATATGGGAAAACATTGTTTAATCAAACTGTTTGTGTTTGTGATAATCTGATCCTTGTAGATCAGCCAGACCTCTGGCTTATTTTGGAGCTGGTTTAACATGACATTTTTTGCTTGTAAGGCAATTTGCAATTGTTTTGAGGAAGTTGAACTGCTTTGGTTTTAGGTCCCACCAATAAATGTAGTTACACTACAGACCGGTGTAGGTGAAGATATGATATTTTTTTAAATAAGCACTGTGAAGAAAGTCTAAGGTCCAGCCAATTATTTATTGCATGGAATTACTGTCCTTGTGACAGGTTTATGATGCTTGAAGATGCACTGAGCCTGCCCAAGCCAGCTCAGCATGGTGTCATTATCTCCCACAATCTGCATCTGAGGCGGTGCTGACATCTGCATCCACATTTTACACTGTTAATGTGATCATCCTTAGCCTTGTGCTTTCCAGAATGTCAACTTTTATGGGAATTCAGGCATATTTCGCTGCTGTTAGTCACTTGGGCTGAAGTTAGATGGTTTTACTGGGGCCTCTAGTGGTCTCAAACTGCATTGCTGAACTAAAGCTGCTGTTCGGGATGGGGAGGAAGGATTGCTTTCCTCCCTCCCTTCGGATAGATTTACCCAGCTACAGGGCAAGAGCAGTGCCATACAGAAAATTTATTTGGATTCTAGTGGAGCATTTCACACGGAGTTAGAACTGAATGTGCTGAAGGAGCATAAATGAATGGTAATAAACAGCAACAGAGCGTGAAGGAGGAGGTGAAGGTTAGCCTGAGGAGTCTGTGTTGGGCAGTGGTCACAGGCTGGTTTCTCCCAGCTGCACAACTCACAGATTTTTAGATTAGGAAGTTTTCAAGACCCTGATAAGGACAAGAAGATAAACTCTATTAAGACAAGTGAAGGATTAAGGCAGGAAAGAGCAAAGCATTTATATACCAGCATCAAGGCTGCCACAAAAAAAA